>LZPO01075931.1:110080-130271 GCA_001675575.1 Neotoma lepida
GGGCGGGAGGAGGGAGGAGGGAGGAGAGGGGGTTCTGTGGTTGGTATGTAAAATAAGAAAATCTTTTAATAAAAAAAAAAATGCTTCCTCCTGAGCCAGGAGGTGGTGGTGCACACCTGTAATCCCAGCACTTGGGAGGCAGAGACAGGTGGATCTCTGTGAATTCAAGGCCAGCCTGGTCTACAAAGCAAGTTCCAGGACAGCCATGGCTATTACACAGAGAAACCTTGTCTTGAACCACTCCCTCCCCCACCAAAAAAAGAAAGGAACTTCTAGAAAAGAACTACCACAAGAAAGACGTAAGAGTTTCATTAAAAAATAACAAACATCAGAATGGCTAAGGATGTATGTAGCAGTGGTTGCCTAGCATGTGTAAGACCCTGGGTTTGAACCTCAACAGTAGGAAACAACAACCAAAACTTATGTCGGGCTAGGGATATAATTCAGTTGGTAGACTGCTTGTCTAGTGTGGTGGTTTGAATGTAATTGGCCCTCATGATCTCATATCTCATAAGTGGCATTAGTAGGAGGTGTGGCTTTGTTGGAGTGGGTATGGCCTTGCTGGAGGAAGTGTGTCACTGTGGGGGTGGGCTTTGAGGTTTCCTATGCTCAGGATACCGTCCAGTGTCTCAAATTCCTGTGGCCTACATATCAAGATGTAGCCAGCAGCACATCTGCCTGCACACCGCATGATCCTCAACTATGATGATAATGGACTGAACCTCTGAAACTGTAAGGGAGCCACGCCAAATAAAATGTTTTCTTTCTAAGTGTTTCTGTGGTCATGGTGTCTCTTCACAGCAACAGAAACCCTAACTAAGACACCTAGCATGCAAGAAGCTCTGGGTGGGTAGCCTAAGACCACATAAAACTGGGTTTGTGGTATTAGTCATCTTTAACCACATACAAATCCAAGTCACTGCGATATATGAAACCCTGCGCCTAAAACGTATCCTAGTACTGGGAAGGTAGAGACAGGCAGACACCAGGGCTTCCTGGGCAACCAGTCTAGCCAATCAATGAGTTCCAGATTCAATGAGAGATCTGCTTCAAAAAAATAAATAAGGTAAAGAACAATTGAATCCTAAATGTTCCAGACAAAACACTAATAGAAAAGAGCAAGAAAGCCCATTCACCAATTCTGTGTTTGTTACACATTAGTGTTGTATAAACCAGCTGTGAAGTTAAGTGTTTCTCTCCAACCAGAAAATACAGTTAGTAGCACGGGTTTCTGGGGATTTGGAATAAGAGCAAATCTGATATAGTAAAACGGGCCCAGGAAGACAGGGCTGACATCCACCCCATCTTTGTATGACAGAAGTGCAATGGGATCTAGCATATGCACCAAGTAGAAGAGCTTCAAGATGAGAAAAGGCACACCAGCCCTTCAGGGCTGGAGAGTTTTACTGCTGATCTTGATACGTTTATCAGAATCCCAAAATGTATTTTAGAAACTTAACTACTTATATANATTTTTATGTCCCTGTGTTACAGTTCCTTACAACCCATCAGCCACACTGAAAAGAGCAGGTAAAATAGTTTTGTCTATTCTCATGANACAGCCAATGACCACAGTGTAAGACTAAACCAAAGAAATCTTCTGAAAGGAGAGGTAAAGCCAAGGCCAGAATGTGGATGATCTGCTTCTGTCTACAAAAATCCAATTACTGTTTATTTTCTCTATTAAAAGGCTCAGGATATAGCCTAATGCTGTGGTGCTTGCCTAGCAGATGCAAGAAGCCCTGGGTTTGATCTCTAACACACACACAAAAAAGAAGAGGATCAAGAGAGATGGCTTAGCTAAGAACACTAGATGTTCTTCCAGAAGGCCCTAGGTTTGATTCCCAGCACCCACACCGACACTCACAGCCACCTTTAACTCCACGAGATCCAACACCTTCTTCTGGCCTCCCAGGGTATCAGGCACACACATGGTGCAAAGGTATAGATATAGACAAAAAATTAACTAACTTTTCAAGAAGGAAAAGAAGAAGAAAGGAAAAAACAAAAAATAAAAGATCACTCATTGGTCTTTGGCCCAGGGATATAGCACAGTGGCAGAGCCTTGTTTAGCATGTTTCAGACTCTGGATTGATTCCTAGTACTGGGGGGAAAAAAGTAAGAATAAGATATAAAGCTTTCAAAGTTGCTTGCTATATATGAATGAAAAAAAAGCAGCTACAGCCGGGTGTAGTGGCATACACCTTTAATCCCAGCACTTGGCAGGTGAGTCTCTGTGAGTCTGAGGCTAGCCTGGTCTACAAAGCAAGTTCCAGGACAGCCAGAGCTGTTACACAGAGAAACCCTGTCTCAAAAAAACCTGAAAACCAAACCAAACCAAACCAACCAAACAATCAAACAAACAAACAAACAAAAAACCCCACACACACAAAATCAGCAGCTGCTTCACTGCCTTACCTAAAGTTTGTATGCTATAATCTGAAGTTATATTTGCTCTAATAAAATTTAAGCACAATCCTGGGTAAAGTGGCACATGCCTGTAATCAGTTATTCAGGAGTCTGAGACAGGAGCATTACTTGAGCCTAGAAGCACACAACAGCCTGAGCTGCACAGTAACTTCCAGCCTAGGCTACTGATTAAAACACTGTCTCGCCGGGCAGTGGTGGCGCACGCCTTTAATCCCAGCACTCGGGAGGCAGAGGCAGGCGGATCTCTGTGAGTTCGAGGCCAGCCTGGGCTACCGAGTGAGTTTCAGGAAAGGTGCCAAAGCTACACAGAGAAACCCTGTCTCGAAAAAACAAAAACAAAACAAAAAAAACAAAACAAACAAACAACAACAACAAAAAACCACTGTCTCAGAAAAAACCAAACAATTACCCTGGACATGAAACCACTGCCAAAAAAGTAAAAAACAAAACAAAACAAAATAAAACCAGCAACCAAGCAAACTAGCAAACGGCACTTTTGAGCATGCATGAGGGCCTGGGCATCCCCACTAGCACTGCAAAATCAAACCTAACCCAAACAAGAACCAACTGAGACTGGGAAAGCCTAAAAAATGAAGTTTCTTCCAGTGAACAAAGCAAAAGGTATTTAATCTTTTCTTTCTGTACTGAATCTTCTAAAGGACTTGATAAGCAAAAGTTATGAGCAAGATTTACTCCATAGTAGTAATACTATTAAAATGTATCTTCTTGGTATGTGACGCTTCAGTTTCTAACAGATATCACGATAAAGCAATTCATATAATATATATGAAAACTGAGACACAGTAAAAGTTGATGTTTGACAAAATATTAAAATTTCCATGTTAAAAACACAAAAAAGAAAAACCCCACAAACACTTAAAATACAACAGAAATAAAAATATTTTAATGATTTGAAGGAANTTGTACAGCCTCAGTGTGATGATGCACGACTTTAATCCCAGTACTTGATGCAGAGGCAGGCAGATCTCGGAGTTGAAGCCAGCCTAGTCTATATAAAGAGTTCCAGGCAGCCANGGCTACACAGTGAGAACCTGACTCAAAAAAAATCATAAAAATTAATAAAATTATGTATTTTTTGGTGCAGATATGGTGCAGTATGTTTGTAATTCCAATACTGGGGAAGCAGAGGCATGTACCCTGGAGTTTGGAAGTTAAAAGATACCTGGTCTATATAGTAAGTTCCAAGCCATACAGGGCCACATAGTAAGACCCTGTCCCAAGTGATAAAAAACAAAAACAACAGTAACAACAACAACAAGATCAAATTAGGTTTTCTGAGCTGGCTCAGTGGANAAAGGCACTTTCTGCCAAGTTTGACAACCCGAGTTTAATCCCAAGGACATATATGGTAGCAGGACAGAATCCCTTCTTTCAACT
Organism: Neotoma lepida; assembly: GCA_001675575.1. Lineage (NCBI taxonomy): Eukaryota > Metazoa > Chordata > Mammalia > Rodentia > Cricetidae > Neotoma > Neotoma lepida. Next base: position 113,909 of record LZPO01075931.1, read on the forward strand.
GTCCTCTTCTGACCTCCAAATGTGTTCACAAACACAAACACACACACACACACACACACACACACACACACACACACACTTTTTTCTAAAAGAACAGGTTTATTGAGTACAATTTAAGGGCTGGTGGGCTAGATAGTAATGAGAGTACCACCTCCCATATTTTACAAGCAGGAAGTTGGAAAACATGTGAATAGGTGTATTTAGAATGGCTCTACTGTATCTGTCATATGTTAGGACACTATCAATGATAAGGATACTATATGTTCTACTCATCCTGTGAAAACAAAACAGTTATACCTTCTACTATATAGCTAAATCAACATTATAGGGTAAGCAAAAGTTCATTTTCCATGCAAGCTGTAGTCTACGTTAGTTAGCCTGAACGTACCTGACTGGAGATGTCCATTGCGGCACATCAGGTTAGTACTGTCATTATAGACATCCGTTTGTGACTTGGAAAATTGCAAAACTGGTTGCAGCTTCTCTATGCAACAGAGGAGGTTAAAAAAGAACAAAATAAACAGAAAGAAAAATAAACAAATAAAAGGCATGTGGAAATGGACAATTGCTGTGTTACAAAGCTGTCCCACAGTGAAGACTTTGCACACATGTGCAATATTCTCTAAAATATGTCATTAGTAAGAACTCATATGAGAAGTACAGAAGTTAACACGTGGAAAGCTATGTTGAAAATACCCCTTATTCAGGCTGGTAACCTAAGACAGTTACTTATCACTATAATCAACAGCAAATGATGGCTGCTTATCNTATGCTCAAATCCCTAACAGGGATATTTGGATAAAAAGTGACTGGTTCTTATTCTACAAACTTATTAAATATAATTGACAACTTAGAGCATAACTGTACTAGTACTTATTATTATTGTTATTAGAGATGGGATCTGTCTATGTAGCCTTGGCTATCATAAAACCTACTATGTAGAGACCAGGTTGGCCCCAACTCAGAGATCTGCTGGGATCTGTTGGCATTAAAGACCTGTACTATCAGCCAAGCAGTAGTGATGCACGCCTTTAATCCCAGCACTTGGGAGACAGAGGCAGGCAAATCTTGGGAGTTTGAGGCCAGCCTGGTCTACAGAGCGAGTTCCAAGGTAGCCAAGGCTACACAGAGAAACCCTGTCTCAAAAAACAAAACGACCTATATTATCACAACCAGCTCAATATCTTTAAAAGATTGTACACTACAAAAAAGACTATTGAAAAACNTTTACAGGGCTGGAGAGATGGCTCAGTAGTTAAGAGCACTGGCTGCTCTTCCAGAGGACCTGGGTTCAATTCTCAGCACCCACATGGCAGCTCACAACTCTGTAACTCCAATTTCAGGGGATCCAACACCCTCACACAGACATACCTGCAGGCAAAACATCAATGTACATAGATAATAAACAAATCATTAAAAAGAAAGAAAGAAAAGGCTTTACAGAGGAAGTACAGTATGGTCTCACTAAGATCAAAAGGAAATTTTAAGAGGAAATCACACTTTAAAATGGTACAGAAGGAAACAACAGGGAGCATCTAAAAAAGGTAATATTTGGCTCCATTACCTTAATTAAGTCAAGCAGAAAAACAAATGCCACAAGGCATGGGGACCAGCATGATGAACTGGGTATGCAGTATACTACTATGTGTGAACACGCACGCATGCACGCACGCATGCACAGTTGGTCACTTCTTACTGCACCCAGTACAGCTGCCTCTTGGGAGGGGAATGGGTCACTTGGACACAGTGGGAGGGATGGTAGTCAAACTTTAAAATTCTGTGACATATAAGATGTAACTAATCAATGAAAAGATTTGTTCCAAACCTAGCCCGCCTCAAATGAAAACCCTCCACAGATGGAGTCTTAGCCTGCTGCCTGGGGCAGAAGGGTTGCTGTTTCCCCTTCTGCAGCAAGGCTGCAGCCCTCCTTCCTACCCTTGGTAATCATCTATATGCAGGCTGCCAGACACTGCTCCTAAGGTGACATACCTATCTGTCTCATCCAAGTAAGGGATCANCTTAAGTTTGTTTTCTTCTGCATTAGAAAGCCAATGAATCTATGCGTAAATACAGCACTGGGTGAGGTATATGTAGTCAGTGTGGAACATGCAGTTAACATATGCAAGGTGCTGGTTTAATTATCTACACCCAACTAAACACAAAATAATGAAAGCTGAACATACATACTAACTCTTAGACTTATATTCCTGAAGTCAGACAAGCAGGCACCGTGCTTGGTTTACAGTACAGTATCACATGCCTCTGGGACCGGTTAAATAGCAGCTACCCTTTGTATACAAAGCACAAAGCAGTGTGCAGCTTTTGTGTCCTAGAAGTGGCTGATACAATATACCTTGGATCCTTTCTATTTACTTTGGTTAACTGGAGGTAGGTCATCTGATTTTTCTCAATGATAATGCTCTTTAAATCAAAATACTGAGACACAACTTACTTGTGTTGGTGAAAGCATTAAGTTAGAAAAATTCTGGTTATTATGTGTTTTATTAACACAAAAAGTTACCAGAAACTTTCATTATATAGTAAAGACAAGTAGAAATTAAAATCTTAATTTTTTTGATGACTAGGAATAAAAAATTACAGATAAGTATGTAGAGTTTACAATTATAACTGCATAAACATATATACACACACACACACACACCACTGACACTGTGACCATGTTTCAGTTAGTCCCTATTAACAAAACAGCAACTGAGGATGAAGTTCAGTGGTAGAGAATCAAGTGGTATGTACAAGGCCCGGGGTTCTAGTCCTGGTACAACAACTGAAAGAGACTAATGCTGCTTTTTAAAATGAATAAGGTAATACAGACTAATACAGCTACCTAAACTAAAACAGTCACGCTCCCCTTAGCTCCTCACATCTAATTCCCAGGGAATCACCTCACTCATGTACTTTACAGAAAAATCTTACCATATAGCTCTACTCAAAACCCTTTAGCTGAGTGTGATGTTGTCACCTTTGAGCATAGCATTTGGGAGGCAAAGGCAGGCAGGTCTCCATGAGTTCCAGGCCAGCCTGGTTTACATAGTGGCGTGGACCGCATGGAGACCATTGCTGTTGACAGAGTTCCAGCATTTCGACTTTGCAAATCACAATTCTCCAGCACCGTTTTACTACATTTTTAATGATTCTCAATATGTGTTATGGGAGTTCCCTTAGGCCTTTTCCTTTTGGAAATTTTATGCAGGCTTTGAAGGATGAAAATGTATAAAATGACAGCCTCTTTAAACAAAATAATTCTTTGGAAAAAATCCTTGCCACCATGGAACCATGTATTGTGACAACTCTGCCTACTCCCACACAAGTTAACACCAAGCAGCTAGAAAATTTAGATAAGTAACATATGCTTGATAAATAAGGTGTATTTGATAAATAAGATTTGTTGGATAAATAAGGTATATATTTGATAATCAAGATTTAGAAATTCCTAAGGTCTACTCAGGTTCACAGTAATATTTGTCTGGCTTCATCTTTGCTCACTTTAAGCTTTAGCTATTTGGATAAACTAATATATAATATAAAAACTGCAATATTCTATAATGGAGTGTTTGGTCCCCTGAAAAGTCCTTTACCCAAGGTCAGGCATTTAGACAAAAGTCTCCATTTTCTCAGGGGCTTGAGGAAAGTTCTTGCTTGCTAAAAAGGAAAACATTCTAATCTCTATCTCTGGCAAGAGGCATTTGTGGCCCTTCCACTACCATATGACTGGGGTTAGTCAGGCAGTGGTGGCTCCTGCCTTTAATGCCAGCACTCAGGAGGCAGAGACAGAAGGATCTTTTTGAGTGTGAGGACAGCCTGGTCTACAAATCAAGTTCCAGGACAGCCAAGACTGCTGCACAGAGAAACTCTATCTCAAAACAAAACAAACAAAAAACAAACCTGAAAAGGAAGGAAGGAAGGAAGGAAGGAAGGAAGGAAGGAAGGAAGGAAGGAAGGAAGGACGGACGGACGGACGGACGGAAACAGCAATGGTTAAGAGCACTGGAACTCTTGCAGAGAGGACTAGGGTTCAGTTCCCACCACCCACATTAAGTGGCTCACAACCACCTGGAACTCTAGTTCCAAAGAATATGATGCCCTCTTCTGGTCTCCATAGGCACCTTGGTGCATGCTGTGCACATATAAACACCCNCACACACACATAAAATAAAAAAATAATTTAAAATTGAAATTACTGATCCATTCTACTTGCTGGTAAAGACTGACTTCTCACTGGAGACTGAGCACAGGGTCTGATACATGCTATACAAATGCTCTACCACTGAACTACACGTATCCAGCCCTTACCATTAATGATTCATTAAACATTTCAAGCATATTTCATAACTAATTAGAGAAGTTGATACCTAGAAGTTGTAAACGATCCTTGGCCATAACCAAATTAGTTATCATTTTGGCTTGAAGGCGTCTAGCTCTTTCATACTGTTCACCTAAATGGAAAAAAAGAAGAATTAGTTAAAATATCTACACTTCCCTATTAACAGTGTTTTAAGATAAGTGTTGCTCCAATTACCTTTATGGAGAATCAAAATCTTTCTTCATAAAGAAATTAAAGGTGGGCAAAGTGTCTCACACTTGTAATCCTAGGACTTGGATACCAAGTCAAGTTCAATGTCAAGTCAGGATATATAATGAGTTTCAGACCAGCCTGGGCTACAGAGTGAGACCTTGTCTCAAAAAGGGAAGGAGGGAGGGAAGCAAGGGAGGCAGGAGGAGGGAAATCCTTTTGCTAGGCAAGCTGAAGACCACCTGAAATTCTAGATGAACTCAGGAGGCTGAGGCGGAAGGATAGTGAATTCAAGACCAGTCTGGAATATACAGTGTGAACCTGTCTTAAATATGTATGAATATTATACATAGACATATTACTTCAAAAAATATCTGCCATGGTTCCTCATGATGGCTTCCAATCTACTGCAGTATCATGGATTTCACACACATTTCATGGAGCCCATGACACATTTTCTCATACTTCAGTCTTTGAACTAATACTAGTGAGATGGCTCAGTCGGTAGCACGGCTTGCTCTGCAAGCTTGAAACCCGAGTTCAAATCCCACAATCCAAAGTGGAATTCAGAACTGACTCCAAAACTTGTCCTCTGACCTTCACTCACACCCACACATACACATAGACACAATAAATAAATAAATCACAAAAGGCAAAAACCTCTGAGCTAGGATACTATCTGTCACCTGCGTCAACTTGCTACCATTCAGGCTACAGCCATACTGCACACTGCCTATGCATGAATAAATCTGTCAGATATTAATATTGTGATGTCTATGAAAGGCACACGTTTTATTCAGTAAAATNAGAACTTAAATGCTAAGTGGTAAGAAGAAAACATACTTCCAGGGTTTTTTTTCTTAAGTAAAAGGTATTTTGAGTCATCTCTGTCTAACATTTCTTTGTGGAATTGACAAAGAACTGCATCTATTTACATTTTTAATTCATAAAGTCATGTTCATCAAAGACTCAAAGACCCAACCACTCACAATTCATTTTATTCTGTTTCTTTTTAAATTGACTTTCACGATGCTGGAGTTTAAATCCAGAAAGTCACCAAAATTAGGCAAATGCTTTACCACTAACTAACTAAACAAATTCTGCTTTTTTATATAAAAGACCAGCTGGGTGTGGTGGTGCACACCTTTATCCCCAGAACTCAGAAGACAGAGGCAGGCAGGTCTTTATGAGTTTGAGACCAGCCTGGTCTACATATTGAGTTCTAGGCCAGCCAATGACCCATAGTGAGACCCTGCCTCAAACAACAACTAAATAACTACATTTTAAAAATNGAGAGAAGCCATGGCAGTGCACTTGTGAGGCCAGGAGTTAAGGCCAGCATCAAAGGCCAGCTAGAGTAACTACACCACCAGGTTTGTAGAAGTACAGCATAGTGATATTCAGTGAGGAAATCACCTAATGATTCATAAGAATGTATCTCTGCTGCTAAGCACAACTGTACTTGATCTGTAATTAAAGCTCACATGTACACAATAGTCATTACACTTTTAAAAATTCAGCCTTCAGGGGCTGGAGAGATGGCTCAGAGGTTAAGAGCACTGGCTGCTCTTTCACAGGTCTTGAGTTCAATTCCCAGCAACTACATAGTGGCTCACATCCATCTGTAATTCCAGTTTCAGGACATCTTATTCCCTCTCTGACCTCTGTAGGTGCCAGGCACACACATGGTAAACAATATACACGCTGGCAAAACACTCATACACATAAAACAAAAATAAAATAAATCTTAAAAAAAATGAGCCAGGAGTGGTGGCCTACACCTTGATCCCAACGCTCAGAAGGCAGAGGCAGGCAGATCTCTTAAGTTTGAGGCCAGCCTGGTCTACAGAGAGTTCCAGGACAGCCTGAGCTACAAAGAGAAACCCTGTCTTGAAAAAACAAAAAAGAAAAAAAAGAGGACGAGGAAGATGGAGGAAAAAGGCTAACATCTGATAGCTTGAATTCAAACTTTCTCACTTGCTAGCTAGGAAACCTTAGTTGAGTTACATCTCTCTGTACTTCATGTTTCTCATGTGAAAAATAAGGATAATAACAGTAGCTGCAAAGCATGGAGTTATGGTAAGAATTAGATACTCTCTCTGAGGCATTTACAGTGACTGTTGGGAGAGAGTAAGTATACAATAAATGTTTTAACTATAGCTACATAGATAGTAGACACTAATTTTATTTCTGTTCTGTTTCTGATACAGGTCTGACTGTACAGCCAAGGCTGGATTGAACTGGAGATCTTCCTGCCTCATACCCCCAAGTGCTGGGATTACAGGATTACACCTGGCTTGGACCATAATTTAAATTTGGGGTGGCAGGAAATAAACATCAGAAGTAACTGCTTTGGTTTAAAAGAGTCAAACATAAATCAAAATAAGAAATTCCCGATTTATTTTATTTTACTTTTTTTCCTTTGAGACAAGGTTGCACTGTGTAGCCACTGACTTTGAACTCACAGAGATCCACCTGCCTCTGTCTCCCAAGTGCTGGGATTAAAGCGTGCACCTGGTTTATACTCTAACATGAACTANAANAAAACATTGCCAGGCTGGGAATGTAGCCCAGAGATAGGACACTTGCCTAGTATGTAAGACTAATACCTAACAACAAAAGATTACTTACACACAACAAACTAGCTTTCAAAAACAGGGATAACACATGTGACTGATTACCAACTATGTAGTAACTGACCACCAACTGATCACTTATTGATCCTTGAATGGCTTCAAGGCCACAGACTGTATTGGTTATTGCCTGCCTGCTATAGGAAATCATGTTTGAGACTTGATTTTCACTTTGAGAATAGCCAATACCATACATGCACAAATATCAATAATGACATTAAGAAGGGCTGGAGAGGTGGCTCAGTGGTTAAGAGCACTGGCTGCTCTTCCAGAGGCCCTGGTATCAATTCCCAGCACCTAGATGGCAGCTCACAACTGTCTGTAACTCCAGTTCCAGGGGACCCAACACCCTCATAGGGACATACATGCAGGCAAAAACACCAATGCACACGAAATAAAAATAATTAAAAACAAAATACAATGACATAAAGAAATAATATGCATTTACTAAGGTAAATAGATCTGAAAAGAGGGTAATTATGTAAATTCAGTCACCAACCCCACTTCTGCAAATCTGCTTTCAGAACTTTCAGTTATCTTTGATCACNTACAGTCTACATTAATTAAATGGAGAATTACAAAAGTAAACAAGTTACAGATGTTGCACTGGTATTAATAACATTTCACCTTTACCTGATCTACCCCCCACCCACATCACGAACCTTCCCTTTGGGAGGCTCCCCAGAGTCACTTAGCAGCCATCCTGGTTGTTAGGCTAGTGTGCAGGGTTTTAGTCCACGAGGAGCCCTGGAGGGATTCTCCATGGATAAGGCATTTGGAGGGAGAATCTAACTACTGTAGNATTTGAGGGGGCAATAGAAACTATACACATAACCCACCTTGGCCTGTTACTATAATAGCAATTCCTTTTTCTAGTTCTTCAATACCTTTCTTGTACCATTCCACAGCTTGTTCCTTCTGTCCTGTTTTAAAAACAGAAATCATTATTTGTATATATCATTAAGTAAGAAAAATGTAGCATCCACTGCCCCATGTATTATACTGATGACACATGAAAAGGCCGTGATCAAGTAAATCTAAGAAACATTATACATATACATAATCATATAAAAATTTCCCTATCATTCTTTGTTTCAATTTTCAAAATAAAAAAATCACAACTGCTGTGATCAAAAAATAGAACGAGGTCTTTTTATAGACACCATATAACAACTAAGAAATGTATATTCCCTATTCCCCCAGAGCTTCCCCCTTTTAAGACAGGTTTTATATAGCCCTGGGGGCCTGGAACTCACTATGGGGACCAGCCTGGTCTTGAACTCACAGAGATCTGCACCTTCTGCCTTCTAGAACTGGGATGAAAGCAAGTCCAGCCTCCCTTCCCTTCTTATCTCAGCCCCTATATTCAGCGATTTCTTACTTCTCACAATATCATAGTTTTCACTGTGTCCAGTAANGAGTAAGTATTGAAAAAGTACCTGATAATGGCACGTGAAGAAATTATTGAGTTAGTTAGAAATCAAACTGGACACAGTGGCAAGAAGTTCGGAAGCTCAAGGTCTTCCTCAGCTACAGAGCAAGTTTGAGGCTAGCCTAGGCTACAAGATTTATTGTAACCCAACAGAAACTTTGAATGTTCATCTTCCTGCTTTATTCTTTTTCTGAAATGGAGTCTCATGTAGTCCAGGCAGGTCTCACAATATATACACAGCTGAGGATGACCTTGAAATACTGACCCCCCAAATGCCAGCATTACAAGCTAGTTTACACAAGGGCATCACCATACCTGGCTTCAGAGACCCATTTTCAATAAGAAAATACCTGTTCAGATGTGTTTCTGGGTATTTTTACTTGAAAAAAAAGAAAAACAAATAGTATAATGACATTTACATTCTGAGTGATGAGAATGTCGCTAGCAATGTCTTACTTGTGTACAGTTCTTACTGTACCAAAGTGAATACATCCTAGCAAACATGAGAGTTCCTTTACAGTGCCTCTTCTCATTCTTGTGGTCTTTCCCTTCCAAGAAATCACTATCATGACCTCAATACATATCTTTCTAGTACAGGCTTTTCTACTATATTCACCAATACTTGTAGTATTTTTTTTTTTTGAGATAGGCTCAAACTATGTAGCCCTGGCTGTCCTAGAACTTACTATGTAGATCAGGCTGGCCTTGAACCCAGAGATATGGCTGCCTCTGCCTCCAGAGTGCTGGGATTAAAGGTGTCATTAAAGGTAAATGACTCCCACTTGTCATTTACTTTTGTGTGTGCATGTATGTGCAGGTACACAAACAAGCCCTTGCATGTGATATGGAAGACAGAAGCTGATGTCCAGTATCTTCTACTACTCTCCATCTTATTTATCATCACATGGGGCGGGGCATGGGTGCATGTGCCACAGGACAACTTGGTGTAGTCAGTTCCCTAACTTTGACCTTTACATGGGTTCTGGGAACCAAACAGGTTGCAGGCCTGTGCAACACGAGTTTTCACCTGCTGCGCCATCTCACCAGCCCTCCCCTTATTCTGTGAGACAGCAGCTTTCACTTAACCTGCAGCTTACTGTTTTGGCTAGAAGTGTCAGGCCAGAGATCCCCTGGGAGCCACCAATCTCTAAGCACTCCAGTGCTGGGATAACAAAGATGCCAACCGCACCTGGCTTTCACTGGGGTGCTGGAGACCTGAAGTCAGGTCCTTAAGCTTGTGTAGCAAGTGTTTACCCACTGAGCCAGCTCCACAGCCCTACTTTATTTTTTTAAATTTACACATGAAATTACTATGGTGATATACACACACACATACATGCATACATACATATATTTCATTTCTTGTTTATTTAGCTATTGTCTACATTAAAAGCTATTGGGTAGGGCAGTGGTAGTACACGCCTTTAATCCTAGCACTTGGGAGGCAGAGGCAGGTGGATCTCTCTGTGAGTTCCAGGCCAGCCAGAGCTGTTACACAGAGAAATTGTCTTGAAAAAACAAAAACCAAAACCAAACCAAACAAAAGCTACTGAAGGGCTGGTGAGGCAGAGCCTGACAACTTGAGTTTGGTACCCAGGACTTACACGGTAGAAGGGAAGAACTGATCCCCACAATTTGTTCTCTAACTTCCAAACCTGCACACTCAAAATAAAGAAATAAAATGTTTTACTTAGGTATTTTAAGAATTGTCGTTAAAAAAAAAAAAAAAAAAAAAAAAAAGAATTGCTGTAACAGGGATTGAATGACTGGGAACACACAGTTCAGTGGTGGAGTATTAGTCCCCAGCACTACAAGAAGGGGAAGACACTAAAAGAAAAGATTACTGGAGCTGGAGAGTTGGCAAGGGGTGAAAAACACACAGTAGCTAACAGCTGTCTGTAACTCCAGTCCAGGAGATGTGATCCCCTCTTATAACCTCTTTGAGTACCAGGCACACACATGGTACACATACATACTTACAGGTAAACACTTATACACAGAAAATAGTTAAAAAAAAAAACTTTAAAATGTTACAAAAAATACTAAAAATTAAGGGCTAGCCTGTAGCTACATGTTCAAGGTAAAGGTCCTAAGTTCAATCCCCACCTCTCTCCCCAAAAAGATACCAAACATGTTCCCAGCTTTTCTTTTTTTTAAATTTCAAATCGTGCTGTGGTGAACGTTCTGTCCCCAAGACCCATCTGCAGTGTCTCTGCTGTACACTGAACAAGTAAAACATGGTTGTTACATTTCTCTACCTGCCACATGAACTGACTCTTAAGAGAGCTGCTCTAATTATATATATTNTTATTATTATTTACATTTTCTTATTACATTTCTTTATCTNTTTAGTGTGTACTGTATGCACAGCACCCATGAGGAAGTCAGAGGACAACTGGCGAAAGTCAATTATCTCTACCATTTATGTCCTGGATATCTAACCCAGGTTATTAAGCTTGCTGGCAGGCACCTTACCCACTGAACTACCTTACTGGGAACTTTCCCCTTTTTTTTTAATTTTAATTTTTACTATTTTAAATTAAGTGGCTGTGTGTAAGTAAGTACATGTGAGTGCAGGTCCCTGCAGATATATCAGATGCCCCTGGAGCCACCAGACCTGGGTGCTGGCAACTGAACCTGGGTCCTCTGGAAGAGAGCAGTGTGTATTCTTAACTGCTNAGCCATCTCTCAAGCCCCCCACCCTTTGTGTGTGGGGGGTGGGGTGGGTACTGGAATTGAACCCAGGGCCTTGAGTTAGTGCTAGGCAAGCATTTTAACACTAAATTATATCCCCAGACCAAAACTATGCTCTTTTGTTTGTTTTGTCTTTTTACAATTTAAAGATATTATTTTGCTGAGTGGTGGTGGTGGCGCACACCTTTAATCCCAACACAGGGGAGGCAGAGGCAGGCTAATCTCTGAGAGTTCAAAGCCAACCTGGTCTACAGAGTGAGTTCCAGGACAGCCAAGGCTACACAAAGAAACCCTGTGTCAAAAAAAGACAAAAAAATTTTAGTATTATTATTGTGTGTGTCATGTGTGAGTGCCACAGTGCCTATGTGGACGTCAGAGGACAACTTTAGACAGGTGGCTGTGGTGATTATATTATGTCCCCCAAAATATTGTGTACCCTAATAAAACTTATCTGGGGTCAGAGAACAGAACAGCCACTAGATTAAACATAGAGGTTAGGCAGTGGTAGCACATGCCTTTAATCCTAGCATTCCCGAGGCAGAGATCCATCCAGATCTCTGTGAGTTCAAGGCCACACTGGAAACAGCCAGGCATGGTGGCACACACCTTTAATTCCAGTGGCACACACCTTTAATTCCAGCACCTGAGATCTCATGTCTTTGCTTGAGAAAGACACATGCCTTTAATCCCAGAAAGTAGTGACAGGAAGCAGAAAGGTATATAAGGTGTGGAAACCAGAAGCTAGAGGGCCTCTTAAGCTTTCAGGCTTTGAGCAGAGTGGAACTGAGATTCATTTGGGTGAAGACTCAGAAGCCTGCAATCTGAGGAAACAAGATCAGCTGAGGAGTTGGCAAGGTGAGGTTGGCTGTGGCTTGTTCTGTCTCTCTGATCATTCAGAATTTACCTCAATACCTGGCCTGGTGTTTTCAATTAATAAGACCGTNTAAGATTCGCTCTACAGGTGGCTATCTCCTTCAATGGTGAGTTCAGAGGACTGAATTCAAAGCTTGAGGGCTTTTCACCTGCTGAGCCATCTCACTGGTGCACCAATCTACACTCTTAATGTCAATATTTGAGAGTTCTCATTGGCAACNTTCTCTTTAATTTTTAAGATTACATACTGGGGCTAGAGAGATGGCTCAATGGTCAGGACCACTTGTGTTTACAGAGGACCCATTTTCAATTCCCAGAACCCACATGGTAGCTCACCGTCACCCATACTCCAATTCCAGGGGATCTGATGTCCTGGCAGCAGGCCCAAACACAGTGTACATACATGTGTTCAGGTACAACATTCCTAAACATAAAATGAAAGAAATCTAAAAAAGTTTACATGACACATATTTATTTAATTTTGTCTCTCTGTGTNTGCATGCATGTGCTAGCATAAGTCAGAAGACAACTTTCAGGGGTCAGTTCTCTCCTTCCTATTGGGTCCTGAGGATTGACTAGGCCTGGCAGCACAAGCCTTAACCTGCTGAGCCATCTCACTGGCCCACTGGCAACATGCTAATCAGCATATGCTTGTCACATTTCTTATCTCATTTCTTTTGTTTTAAAATAATAAAATGCATTATATGCATATGTATATCCACAGGGGTGGGGGGGAGTGGGGCACAGCACAAGTGTGGAACAAGTCCCTCCTTCCACCTTTATGTGGGATCCAGGACAAACTCAGGCTATCAGGCTTTGAAGCAAGAGCCCTTTTCCAAGAGTCACCTTGCCAGCCCTTCTCCAGACTGTAAAACTCAGAGAATTTAAAGAAAATTGAGAGTTTGAATTAGATTTCTAAGAGAACACAAAAAGCAAAAGCCATAGAACCATGGATAAACTAAACTTTACTAACTTTAAACTCCTACTCTTCAATGCCAGTGTTCTAACAATGAAGACATCAAACAGGCTCTAAAAAATTCAAAAACAACAAAGGACTTGCAGCCAGAACACAGAAAGGACTCTCCTAAAGCAGTGATAAAAGGACCAGACACCTTAGGATGCCATGTGCAAAGCCTTGGGGATCTCAACTCCCCAAGTGGGGAAAATGAAACAACCTATCACAGTCCCAAGAGCCATACATACATAAATGGTAAAGAAGCACACGAGAGACATCCCGTGCCGTCACTTGCCAGGGAATACAAATTAAAACCATGTCGCCAGCCCAGCAGCACAGGCTGTGATCCCAGCTGCTGAGAGGCAGAGGGAAGAGGATTCACAAGTTCAAGGCCTCACNGCAGAGACTTCAAGGACAATCCAGGAAGCTTACCAAGACTTTGCTTCAAAAACTNAAGTGAGGGCCAGTGTGTAAAGGCACTTCCTGCCAAGGCTGACCACCCAGGGTTTGATCCTGGGACCCACAGGATGGAAAGAAAGAACTGACTCCTGCAAGCTTATCTCCACAGGCACACACTGTGGCATGTACTCCCCACTCCACTCCACTCCCCACCACAAACACACATACAAAATAAATAATTCTTTTAATGTAAAATGAGGTCTAGAGCTGTAGCTCAGTGGTGGAAGGCTTGCCACGCCAGCACAAGGCCCTAGGGTTCAATCTCTATCACCCAAATTAAGAAATTCAGTAAGATGCCACTACATTAAAAACAGAAAAGCCAAANCCAACTGTGGCAGTTTATTTGAACGCTTATCTACCAGGGACTGGAACTGTTTGAAAGGATTAGAAGGANTAGGAGGTGCGGCATTGCTGGAGTAGGTGTGACCTTGTTAGAGGAAGTGTGTCACTGGGAGTGGCCTTCAAAGCCCATGACAGGCCATCTCTCTCTTTCTCACTCTCTGTGTGTGGGTCAGGATGTAACTCTCAGCTATTACTCCAGCACCATGAGTGCCACCATGCTTCCAACATGTCCCCGCCATGACTAACCCTTTGAAACTATAATTAAATGCTTTAATTTATGAGTTGCCTTGGTCATGGTGTCTCTTCAAAGAAATAGAACAGTGACTAAGAAACCAACCTAAAACAAACAAACAAACAAAAAAAAACACCCAAACAATCTAATACAAAAAGCAATGGACCAAATGTCAAGTTTGCTGGTCCTATACAAACTGGTCCTATTAACTGGGTAAAGTCAGTGGTTCATTCCTATGCTATTATTAGCCTATTTGCTACATGACCCAGCAATTCCTTCATCTACATATTTAATCAGGAATAACAGAACTATCCAAGATCCACCTTAACCACATAAATTGTGATTTAAAAATAAAACAAGGGGCTGGAGAGATGGCCCAGCAGTTAAGAGCACCCGCTGATCTTCCACAGAATCCTGGTTCAATTCCCAGCACCCACATGGTGGCTTACAACCTCCTGTAACTCCAGTTCCGAGGGACTCAGACTCCNGGTTCTGATCTCTGTGGGTACCAGGCACACACTGATGCACACACATACATGCAAACAAAACATCCATACATATAAAATAAGTTTAAAAAACAGAAACCAAACAAGGCATAAAGCCTCCAACAGTGGTTGTCTTTAGATCTTTTTGTGCAAACAACACTAAATATTGAGCAGTCAGGAAGAAGAAAGGCAATGTTTCTGCAAAAGGCCTATGCACTATTCTTTCTTTACTCGAATCAGGAGACCTCTGGGTTCTTCGCAACAGGGTCCCATCAGGCAGCCTTGTGTGGCCAACAACTCCCTATACAGACCACAATGGCCTTCAACTTGTGGTGCTCCTTGTGTTTTGCCTCGAATCAAGGAGAATTTTTGAAAGAATCTGTTTTTCCTTTCAGTTTTTTGAAATAGGGTCTTCTAGAACTCACTATGTCATTCAAACTGGCTTCAAACTCCCTTTAACTATTCTGCCTCAGCTTTGCGTGCTGGGAACAGGTGTAAACCACCTTCAATTGCCCTTAGGCCGAGTCACCCAGCAAAAGGAAATTAAGTCTGAAATTAATTCTTTCTAAGTGGTAGATGTACACTTTCAGGAATGAAACTAATCACTTCTGATTTCTACTCTCTACCTTCATTTTATGAAAACAGATCTGAACAGGTTTTTGTGTTTTAAATTAATGTACAACATTCATTGGATTATACAAAACTAGAAAAATCACTGTCAGAAGTGGAGGTGCACGCCTTTAATCCCAGCATTCAAGAGGAAGAGGCAGGTGGATCTCTGAGTTTGACGCCAGCCAGGGCTGCACAGAGAGACCATGTCTCAAAAACAAACAAACAAACAAACTTAGGAAATTATGTGGGGAGGTAGTTTGAATGACAATGTTCCCTGTACACTGACGTGTTTAAACACCTGGTCCTGTTTGGTGCTGTTTGTGAGGTTTAAGAGGTGTAGCCTTGTGGGAGAGTGTCACTGGGAGTGGGCTTTCGGAGTTTAATGATTCTGGCCAATTCCTCTCCACTTCATTTTCCCTGCTTTTTGCTTATGGTTCAAGATGTGAGTTCTCAGCTTGCTGCTCCAGCCACATGCCTGCCTGCTGCCAGGCCACCATGCCATGATGGTGATGGACTCAGCGCTCTGGAACCGTGAGCCCAAATACATGTATGACTAGAGGGCTGAGCCTGCTAATCTGACAATCTGAGTTTGATTTTGGGGTCCCATGTGATAGGACAGAACCATCCAGCACAGGTCATTCTCTGACCTCTACATGCATATTATGGCACATGTGTGTTCATGTACACACACACACACACAAATGCAGACACACACACACACACAAACACAGACACACACAAAAGGAAAATTAATAAATAAAACTGTGAAAAAATTTAACTGATGAGGACTATTTTATTTAGACACTTTCTGTTCTTGATGCCAGATTCTTCAGCCCTACAACATCCTGAAAAACTGGTTCACTTTCTTTCACACAGCACACTGCGGCCCTTACTGTTAGGTACTACCAACCTGAGAAATCGAACCACACCTTCTGAACCTCCACCCTTATATTGTCTAGGAGATCACACACTTATCTATCTATAGACACAAAACATGCAGGGTCATGTTCTAGTTAATCCAAAGAACCACTATTACAAACTCTTTTCCTTAAGTATTCTGATTGACTCTTTACCAGCATTTAAATAAGAGAAACAGCCAGGCGGTGGTGGTGCAC
>LZPO01075931.1:263678-297373 GCA_001675575.1 Neotoma lepida
ACTGGGCTTTCCAGTGTTGAATTTTATCTTGTTTTTCTAAATGTAAAATTAAAAAAGTACAATTCTCATTTTTTTTAAAGTATTGATAGTTATATTCTGGAAATATCTGTGGTATATAAATCTCTCTACCTAAGTGGTTAGACTTTCAGTTTCCTTTCCCTGTTAAATTGTTCAAAGTGTAACCTGGGACAGAACCTGAAAGTGATTTAAGGATGAGAGCATATGTGAAATGCATAAGCCTAAGGTGTACGTAAGTGAGTAAAAATCTATTCTAGGCTAGCTCCTCTTTGAGCACTAGCCAGCCCTGAATNTGCACTATTCTTAAAGAGATTTTTCTTTATTAAAANTTTTTTTAAGAAAAAGTCACATAAGTAATTTTGGTGTGTATTCATGAGAAATATTCACTGTATCAGGACTGTCACTCATTTATTCTGTGATCTCAAAGGTCATTTCACTTCTCTAGTCCTCATTTGTCTGTAACAGTAGATCCTTGACTAGATATCTAAGTTACCGTTCGATTCTCTCTGTTTGTAAGTCTGTGATTGTTTATATCAATTTTACACTTTTTGGTAGATAATCATTTGTTTGAAAGTAATTAATATATTTAAGTAAGGAATCTAGGTTTGAATATACCATACAGAAATAGATATGGCATAGGGTTGCACCTTTTAAAACTGTATCCATGCTGGGCAGTGGTGGCGCACGCCTTTAATCCCAGCACTCAGGAGGCAGAGGCAGGCGGATCTCTGTGAGTTCGAGGCCAGCCCGGGCTACCAAGTGAGTTCTTAGCTAGCAAAGCTACACAGAGAAACCCTGTCTCGAAAAACAAACAAAACAAAACAAAATAACTATATCCATTAGTCACATGTATTTATTGAGCACTGAGGTATGGGTAATGTAACCTGCTATATACCGCCAGTATAAAATATACATTGATTTTACTTAGAATGAAACAAAACCCCCTCAATAGTGATTTTTTTAAATCATGATTATTTAATGAAATTAAAATGTAATAGATTGTGTTAACATTTTACAACCAATTTCACTTCTTTCATTTTATCTTTTAACACATGTAATTAATTTTTTAATTACATATATGTAGTTTTTAAAATTACATAATATAATTAATTACATGTGTTATTTTTAAATTATTTTAAATTATTTTAATTATTTTAAGTAATTAAATTACATATGTAATTTTTAAAATTACATATATGGCCTACATTATATTTTAATTGTGCATTTCTGGTTTAGAGCACAAAGGTATGTATGGATGGTGGTAAACATTAAAATTTTTTTCTTTGGGGTTGGAGAGATGACTCAGCAGTTAAGAGAGCACTGGCTCCTCTTCCAGAGGAACCTGAGTTCAATTCCCAGTACCCACATGGTGGCTCACAGCCATCTGTAACGGGATCTGATTCCCTCTTCTGGTGTGCATGAAGACAGGTGACTCATGTATGTAAAATAAATAAATATTTAAAAAACTTTTTTTTTTCTTTAAAATTTTTTTGAGAGGTAGGTCTTACTCTGTAGCTTTGTCTGGCTGGAAACTTACTGAGTAACCCAGATTCGCCTCAAACTCAGAGAATTCCTCTTGTGTGCTGGTATTCTAGGCATGAATTGACTGTATTTGGCTAGAGGTAAATATTTAAAAATCATTGCTGTGTGAAGGGCAGGTAGAAAGAAAGATGGTCAGTGCCATTGTCCAGAGAGAATGGAGAGGAAGAAAGGGGTAGTTGGGTCAGAGTGGTGAGGAAATGAAAGGACAGCCATTGAGAGTTCTGCTTAGGGGAACTAAGAAGGGGTGATGAGAGAAAAAGGCTTTTAACTAGCAGGGGACAAGAATATCAAGTTAAGAACTTTGTAAGAGTAGTTTCAGAAGAATTATTTAAGTTAGAAGCTAAATTGTAACAAAGATGTGTCATATTGGCAAGAATGTTCTCTGTCAGTTTGACTGACATGAAGGAACAGTGTTTGAGCGTTATCTGGCTTGGANGAGCTGATCCACTGAGTATAGTCAGAGAAGGACTTTGCCTTCCCCTATTCTTCCTACTCCATATACTCTCCTTGGACAGTATCCATCCTTTATATAACAGTGGTATAAAACTATGTCTCTACTNATACCTAGCTTTGCATTCTAAATCAAGATGGAAGTTGAGATCAGTTCAAAATCCCCAGTAGTATTAATCACCAAATCTTAGAGTTTTTTGACTCTCAAAATATTATCACTCATGTGGTTCCCATTCCACACTTATTTCTTTTTTCTGTTCCTTTAGGAATGACTGTCTAGGGGCTGAGGTTTGGTAGCTCAATAGTACAGCAGCATGTTTAGCATGCACAGGCTCTAGTCTGTGCCTTTGCCCATAAATACCTATAAGGAAGAATGACTGTATGTGTAATTAGGAACTATTTATTAGTGGTATACATATGAAGATTTCCTTTTCATTAGAATTGTCTTCACTTGTTTATTTAACTACTCAGAAAGTAATATTATAGGCCAGGCTGACTTCAGACTTACAGACCTCCTGGCCTTAGCCTGATAAGACATATGCCAGAACACCTCAACATTAGGTTCAAAAGGTGCTTTAGCACTAAAGGTACGTGTGTGTGGGCGGGAGTGTGTGTGTGTGTGTGTGTGTGTGTGTGTGTGTGTGCTGTATGTCTAACAATTTGTATTTAATTTTATGAAACAATAGTTTTAGCACCAAAACCAGTAAAAATATTTTGATCCAGGACTGCTCTCTCATAGTCCTTATTTACCAGGTACTAGCTTAGGATTTTCACTGGAATGTCATACAAACAATTTCCAAGCTCAACATGGCAAGAATTAAAACTTCTGATTTTCTCTTGACAAAAGTCTGTTTTTACAGACTTTTCTAAGTCATTTGATGATGGCTTACACTTTCTCAGCTGCTATTGTCATTTTTAATCTCAAATAGCTGAAAATAAAGCCCAAATGGGTCCCCTCCACCCCACCCTCTAGACACAGTTTCTCTGTGTATCCCTGGCTGTTCCGAAACTCACTCTGTAGACCAGGCTGGCCTCAAACCACAGGGATCCCCTTGCCTCTGCCTCCTGAGTGCTGGGATTAAAGGCGTGCGCCACCACTGCTGGGCCCCAAACAGATTCGTGAAAACTCAAATCAGATTGTGTTATTCTTCCGGCCCAAATCTATATATTTGTTCTATTTCAGTAAAATCCATGCGTTTACATGGAAAAACCTAAAGGGATCAACATGATTTGCAAGCCTACTTCCACTTAGTTCACTCTGCTGTGGACAAACTGTTGGTCGATACTGCCACACGTGTCCAGCTTCTGTCTTCTGCTCTTTTTGTGCTTAACTATTTCTTTTACATATCTCAAGTCTGTGCTTAGATTTTGCTTTTTTAAAAACAGGGTCCAACTATATATAGCCTTGACTAGCCTTGAACTCACAAAAATCTGTCTGCTTCTGTTCTGTTTCTTGCTTCCCCAGTACTGGGATTAAAGGCATGCCCATCATGCCTGGCTTCCTACCTGATCCTCCCAGTAGGGTCTCTTGGCCACCTTGTTTCCTTTTACATTCTGCACTTGACCCTTCCGGCATTAGTTCCCTTAGTCTGCCTCACCGTCAACTTGTAAGAACCGTAAGTTTCTTTCAGTCAAGCACTTAAATTTTTTCTCTAATGTATTCAAAGGGCCTGGAATAGTGATTAGATCATAAAAACTCAAGTATTTTTTAAAATGAATGAATATAATAATCTTCCTATATACACAGTTAAAACCATGAACACACTTANATGGAAGTGAAATAAACGGAAGGTAATTTATAATAAATTAATGTCTTAAATGTCAGTGTTCAGACACAGCTATGTGAGAAGACACAATGAAGTAGTAAGATCCTTGTGTATATATAGTATCAGTAAAACAGCAGTAAACACAGACTCCTACATGGCTGTTGCTTTTGTTGCTCAAATTACTCTGTGGCATTGCTGGGTGACTTGATTTTTTTCCAAAAGGTGAATAATTCTTAGTAAATAAATAAAACTTTTAAATAAAAGAAACTATAATATTCTCTCACTTTAGATGATGATTCCATCCCTGGGAAATTCATTTTTTATTAAAACATGGAAAACTGTTTTCCTCTTGTTATGCAGGGTAAAAATAGTACAAGTAATTNAAAGTAGGAGTTCTACCTAAGTTATATATCAAAAGTCTTATGGGTGGAAAACAGTTATTTGTGTATGGAATTTTCCTATATCCTTAGATCCTACCAAACCTCAAAATATATTGGTGTTGGGGACAACCAAAAATTTGTGCATCTTATTTGCTCATGGTCTTCCTATGAACAGTTGTGCCAGCTTGCCTGGCTTATTTCTATGCTGTGTGACTTACCATTTCTTTATTTTGTTTGGTGACTGCCTCTCATCCATCCATCCATCCATCCATCCATCCATCCATCCATCCATCCATCCATCCATCCATCATCTATCATCTATAATCTATTTATCTGTGTTGTAATTCACAGTAAAAGTTGATGTGAAGTACAGAGTGTACTGATGTAATTTATGTGGTTTTGAAGATCACTGTTGGTTGTACAGAAAGCAGATTCTACAAGATCAGGTGTAGCAAACAGCGGGCCATTTGGCAGTGTTTAGGGAAAAAAAATGATAACTTAGAGATGGTGGCAGTGGAGTTGCAAATTAAGATATTTATAAGCAAGAGGCAGAGGACCTGATAATAGGCTCTTCACTGGTTGCAGCTCAGGGAGGATGAGTTTGGGAAGTCTTGCCATACTGATGGTAAGGCTGCAGCCAAGAAGAGATTGCCCGTGGGGGGAATAGTTAAACAACCCTGTCATTACACTGAAGTCACCCATGGGACCCTGAGAATAGAGCTGTCTATACCCGCCCCTTCTGTAGCCTCAGTCTCAGCATCTTTCTCACTGTGGCTGTCGGTGAGTTTGTGTTAACTCCCTGGCCTGCTGATATAGATCATGGGCAGGCTTCTCGGAACTTTTCCTGTTTAGCTCAGAAAGGAACGTTTTGTTAATTACATGAGTGGCTGTATGTAGAGAACCAGTAAGCCCAGACTGATTTCTAAGTCTTCCCCAGTTTCCTTCCATTAGATGGCAGATTACCAAAACCTTACTTGAAACTTTTACTTTAAAAAGCATGGGATAGAACCTCCAAATAAATAGGGTATTTGTTGTGAGTTAGTTTGTCTGAACTTAGTATTTGCAGTAATGTTTGATTTGGATTGATTTTGTGATGCACTTATAGAAGTATATTTATTTGTAGAATTTTTAAAAGGCTCATAAATGTGTCTTTATTAGCATATTGTTAGTTCGATTTATAAGCTAATTCTTAGAGTATATGAATAAAAAAATAATGGTTAGCGCTCAATAAACTCAGGTGGCTTTTTGTATATAAAAATGTTAGTAATTCTGAGTATACTAAAAGTTGAGTATCGATGATCTGAAACTTTTTCCTTTTTTGATGCCACAAGTGAAAAGTGCACACCTGCACTTATATGACAGATCACGGGTCACACTAAAAAGTATTACGTAAAGTCACTTGAGGCAATGAGATGTATAAAGTATATGTGAAGTATTATTGAATTTTGTGGTTAGGACTTTGGTCTCATCTCCAAAATATTTTATTTACATACAAATACTCACAAATCTACCAGAAACAAATCCAAAACACTTCAAGTCAAGTATTGAATAAAGGATGTTCAGCCTGTAAGAGCTCTCCATTTTCAAAATCAGTAGGCTAAAAAAGCCTTTAAGAGTTTGAATTGTATCTGTTCAGAATTAATGAGTTAATCAAGTTTGGGTTTAATTTTTAATTGGAAAAATCTTAATATTGCTGTTCAAATGTTAGAAAGTAAGCTATTTTTAAGTTGCAAGAACATGCCTGTTCTTTCTGAAAAACATTCACAGCTGTGACTGTCGAACGTGTGGGGAACTAATTATGACAAAACACAGAAAGATAAACGCTTATGGGAAGATTACGTCGTATAGGTGCTGCAGTTGGGAAGATGGCTATAGTGTAGAATATGTACAATTTGAAAGTCTTAAGATTTTATTGGCTTTTTTTGGGTAAATAGTATTTTGTAACTTCATTGTGTATACTGACAAGCAGAATGTATTTTAAAACACTGATCATGTAAATTTTTGATTTCTTGAAATAATAGCCATATTTACATGTATTTTCCATATGTATGTAGTCTATAGTGTCATTTTTACTATGCTAATTTTTGGGAGTATATCTTTTTACTATGCTAATTTAGGGGGTTTCATTAGTGATACCAGCAAATTATTTGGCAGGGAGAATCTGAAAAGGTCATCACGGCTATTCATTTTATTACTTTATTAATCACTTTGTTTAATTTGAATATCAGCTACTTTCCTTTCTACTATTTTTAAAAGGAGAAATTGTTACAATTTACTAAGTCATGCTTCTTTCTGTTGAGTTTATACCATGTCTACTTTATTAGGTTTGGTAGCATTTTCTGTAAGGTAGCCACTTACTAATGCATTGGCTCTTAGCATTGCTACCTTAGGATGGGGGTTGTTTTGTTTTGGACATAGAATTATTTATACTGTTACATTCTTATCTTGATTCCTCTTCAGGAAACTAGGACATTTCCTTTTCCCTAACACGTGTCTATCTTCAAATGAATGGATTACAGTTCTGATACTTGATGATGTGCTCATTAATTATGTGGTCATTATTAAAAAGAAAAAGGCATGATTCTTCTTATTTTTAAATGCATGTTAAAATATATGCTACTCTTTTTGTTTGCTATTTTAGTAAGATTTACTTCCATGTTGTAACAATAGCTATTTCGTTTAATGCAGATAATATATATATATGTGTATATATATATATATATTGTTTTGTTTTGTTTTAAAAATGGGAAGGTAGTTATCAGAATTCTGAATTTGCAGCTCTTTGAGTATTGCCTGTTCAGTGTCAGATTGACCCTTGGGACTTGACATCACAGATTTTTCACCATTGCTTCAAGAGTTAGCAAAATGATAATTCAATACACACACTCCCAAAGTTAGGAACTTGGCATGTATTCTGCAGATTTCTAGCTAAAACTGCTAAATTATGAAATATTTCCATACTTGAGGAGTAGATAGGCTTTGGTGTTTCTAGCATCTTTCTAACTTGAAGCTGAAATAAGTGTTGATTCATTTCATTGCTTATGGGATTTATGTAAATAATCAAGTTTTTAAGGTTCACAAGGCCCTAGGGAGCTTTCTGTTGCCTGGTCTTTAGACTCACTAATCTTGTCTTCTAAGGTTGTTGAGAATAGGTAAGTGACCTAGGCATATTTGGGAAGCATTTTGTTTTTCATTGTCTTGGAGTTTGGATAATAGTCTTGAATTAGCATTTTTGTCTTTTTTAAAAATTTTGGTACCAGTAATTTTTACACTTATCATCAAGTATATGTGACGTTGTTTGTCAGTATTCTGTACTAGTCAGTGGATGNCCCATTTTATAATTTTATCCTCGTGCTTTTATTTATGGACTTTGTAAATTTTCTCTGTTGGAGAGGTTCACTCATGAGAAAAGCTCCTATTCCCTCTATCTTCTCTTTATAAAGACATGCCATTAAATCATTATGTTTGTCAAGTTTTAATGGAATGGAATTAATTCCTATCTAGTAGGCACTTAATACACTTAAAGAATTAAAATTTTAACACATTTTGTCTCTTGNCTTCCACTTTTCATGTTATATTTTCCAGTTAATCTTTATAATTTAACCAGTTTAATCTTTACTTTGAGCTCCTGTTTAGTAGTATCTTCTCTACGTTTGTAGTATTTTATCTCTTCATTAAGGGTTTCTTGGCCAGTTACTTAGAATTCGTTGCTTTAAATGTAATTCATTTTCTTCTTTTAGAATTCGTATCAGTATATAAGTATGGTGCTTGTTCAAATGTGCTTGGAGATTTTATTACTAAAATGTATGTTGGAACTTCTCATCCTAGAGCCTATTAAAGTAGATTCTGTTTATGACTAGCTGTCCTAGCCTTCATTTGGGAGCACTAAACTTTTCATGTCTACTCCAGTTGTAATTACGTTGATGTTTGAAGAATCATTAGTGTATTTTTTTTTATACTATGATAAAACCAATGATTATTGAGACAGAGCCTAGGATTAGGAACTTTTTATGCCCATTTTCATGCATAGGAAAGTTATATCTTGACTATCCATATTTCTTGAAGAGAGTTATAATTCCATCTTAGTATTACTGCTTACTGGTTTAGAATTATACTTTCTCTTTGCATCATATTGTGTATTTTAAGTTTAACTTTTAATATTTTTTAAGCTTGTACCAAATGTTATTGTTGCCCCGAAAAAGTCCCCTGCTTGTCAGGAGAAAATCAATATAGCATTAAAAACTAGTTACAGATTGGCTAATTAATGTATAAGTGAAGTGATTCTATTCTCGTGTTCTTAAATCTTATTCTAGAATGGATAATGATTATGGAAGATGTAGGTATTCTGAAACTTAAATAGTTAAGGTTTTGAAGTTTCCACTATAAAGCTTTATTTCATGTATTAACAGCTGCCATTTTCCAGATGACTTCATTTAGAGTCATTTGTCCGGTTATTCTCTGTGCTGTTAGATTGTTAAGACATGAATAGACTTTGGCAATCACATAGAGTTTGTCAGTTAAGTACACTGAATGACCACTTATATTTCTCTCAGACATTAGTATATTGAATGCAAATATAAAAAGAGTTTGATCTAGATTAAAATAATATATGGTTGGGTGTACAAATTAGTTAGATTCGGTGATTTACTTTTCCTGCTTCAGTGAACAAAGCTGCTCTGTTTCAATGGATTAAAAATACGTTCTATGGACTGGTGAAATGACTCAGTGGGTAAAGATGCCTACTACCACGCCTGCCCACCTAAGTTCAGTCCTTTTAACACACATGGTGGAAGGAGAGAACTGACTCCCACAAATTGTCCCCTGATCTCTTAACTCATGCCATGGCAAGTGAATGGTTGTAGTTTCTTATCTGTGCGTGCATGCATACACACAAATAAACATCAAACAATTAAAATATCTTAATGCTTTTGGAGACTGTTTAGTATAAGCAAGTGTTCAGTTCGTGCTGGTTGGCTTATCAGTACTCTAAAATCTCTTAGTTACTATCTTCAGAGATACTGGTTTAAGATAGTGAAAAGTTTCCTTCTTAGAACTGGCTCATAACTGCCTGTCACACAACTCATCATCAGCCTTAGGAATGTTGAAATAAACTATGTTAAGTATTTTCTTAGATTGTTGTATTTTATCAGATACCTACATAACAGCTGTTTAAAATGTTACACAACTATAAATCAAGCTTACAGCTTTAAACAGCTATAAATTAAATATAGTTTCAGATTTTTGTGTGTGTGACAATTTCACAGATTTGCTTTTGTAACTATCCTTTATGTAGGGAAAATATAACATTGTGAAATGTGTTGTGAGGTGAATGTCAACTGGTAAAGGTAACTGTAAGCATCCAAACTTAGAAAGAAAACTGGAATTTTCTTCTACCAGTNGGTACCAATTAACTATTGTGAGATTACATTTCATGAAAGATTTTGATATTTTCCAAGGATCATTTAATGTATTTTGTGTATTTTTCTATTTTTAATTGAGAAATTTATAAGTAAATTTAAAATATAATTAAGAAATAATAAATTTTGTCTTTTCTTTTATTTCTTTTTCTTTTATTTCTTTTTCTTTTAGGGTATGAGTATTATAGAACAATTAGATCCTGTATCTTTTAGCAATTATTTGAAGAAATATCATAATACTATATGTGGAAGACATCCCATCGGGGTGTTATTAAATGTGAGTATCCTTAGGAAGCCTTGCCCTTTAATATCTAATGCTGGCTTATTTCAGAATATCTAAAATGTTACATTTCAGTACATCAATAACATCATTGGCTTTGTGTACAGAGCATCAGTTTCTTCCTGGTAACTTTTAACATAATTATAGATTTCTATTATTTTGTTTATTTTTATAAATTTATTACTGGAATACAGATCAATAATTTCTGTTAACACGGGGAGTTATTTAGAAGATTGTCATATCTTCTCCTGACTCAGTCAGTGCTGATAGGCATTTCTTTTTCAGAAGATTGATTTTTGGGTTTGTATGTCTGTGCAGACATGTGGGTGCATATACACTAGACACTATGAGAAATTATATTGCAAAGATAGATTGTGTCTTTTTCTCTTAAACAATAATGGTAGCTTATTTAAAAACTGCAGGAGAAGCCAGGCATAATGGCTCCTGCCTTTAACCCCAGCACTCGGGAGGCAGAGGCAGGAGGATGGATCTCTGTGAGTTTGAGGGCAGCCTGGTCTACATAGTGAGTTCCAGGACAGCCAAAGCTACATAGTTGAGACCCTGTCTCAAAATAAACAAACAAAACAAAAAAGGAATTTCAAGAAAGGAGTTTTACTTTAGTTGGATTTTAGGAAGCTAACTTACATTTGTTTACCTCCTAATAAATAAACATGAATTTTCTTAAAGAAAATGTGACACTCTTTAAGAAGAATGAGAAAATGTCTTCTAAGGAAGCTGCAGTGGGCTCATTGAATTTGTTTGAGAAGAGGATGAGCTAACGGTGAAACAAGGAGCCTGAAGTTGACACGTTTGGATAGTTGTAGATTATGGGTCTTTAGGAAGCCTTTTTATGTTGTAAAAGTAGTTCAGAGTGATTGAAGGAAAAGGCTGTCAAGGACCTAAATTATTTTCTGGAACTTAGATTAGAGTATGCTGCACTAATTTTCTAAAGTCTGAATTGGATCAAATAGAGTTGGTTTTTTTTTTTTTTAAATGAAAGAAATTATGAACCAGAACACAGTTAAAGTAAAAAGTATAGCATACTTTTATATCTGTGAGTTAAATAGACATTTCAGATTCAGTCTAAGTCAGATGAATAAGAGCCTTTAGTATATTAAGACAGAGGTGGCCAAATCTAGAGAATAGAGAAAAACATACACCAATTATTAAGAAGCTAGATTAGGACATACTCTTTGCGAGAATGAAATAATGAGATTTTTCTCAAGGATGAGGCAGCCGACATTTTAAGAAAGGGTAATACAAGTTGATTGCCAAATGTGCAGCATTAAGCTCCCAACATTTACAATGTTCATTTTTTATATGATGTCTGTCATAATCAACTTTTTCTTTTCTTTTCTTTTTTTTTAGGCTATCACAGAGCTCCAGAAGAATGGAATGAATATGAGCTTTTCCTTTTTGAATTATGCTCAGTCGAGCCAGTGTAGAAGCTGGCAAGACAGTTCAGTGAGTTATGCAGCTGGAGCACTCACGGTCCACTGAAGCTCCGACCCTCAGGGACGCCACCTGCACAGACTCAAACTCTGTCCAGGGTCCAGCCTAGCCTCTACCAAGATGTTGGTTCTGGTGTGGGGGGGATTCTGAAACCTCAGACTAATAGAACTCTCTTCTCTTCTTTTCTAGTAGGTGTAGTCCTCCTTAATTTCAACTCATTTTAAAAAATGCTTTATAGTTTGGGGCAGTGGAAGGAAGGCTGGAATTAAAATATTTTGATTAAAAAAAGATGACAATGTAAAGGCCCAATTGGCACACAGTTTCTGAAAATGACTTGTAAAGCATTTAGCATATCTGAAATTTGCACTCTTTGCAGACTCATGCACATATATTCCGCTTTCAGAATAGTTTTGCAGATTGTACACAGACAAAAAAGGGTGGAAGCTTTTTAATAAAAGAAATTGCATTTATAATTGATCTGTATTAGAATATAAGAAACCTCCAGTTAGAGACAATTACTACCCATGTTGTACAACAGATACCTTCTATTTTAGTTGCTAATAAAGGGCTACACAACTCAAAATAGTCTGATTTAAACTTATTGCTTTGTGGTATAAATGGAAATTTGATTTTTATTAATTCCATCTCAGAATTTTTGTTGAAATGGCAAGCCTCAGCTCCTATGTAAGAACGTTGGAATATATTTTATTTTTACATTCATGTGATTTTCCTTAAATCACAAAAATTATAGTCATATAATTTTAAAATTAACTTTCAAAATTATAGTCATTTGCCTTTTTGTGTGTGACATACCCTCATGTCATTATTATACTGGAGTAGAATATAAATTCAAGGATGCTTTAAAAACAAATAGATTTAGTCCTTTCCTTCAAATACTGTGTTTGATAGTCTGCAAATGAAGAAACATTGAAGAGTGTTACTACTGTGTTTCAAGTCATTGCAGACCACACACCACTATGTGTTTTTTACTGCTTTAAGCAATTTGACTCTTACTTGAATTTTTAGCAAGAAATCATTGACAATAACAGGAACAAGGCCTACTGGACTTGTGATAGTCCTGCAAATTTTTTTTGCGGGGGTGGGCATGATTTTTGGTGCGGCTCTTCCAACTAAAATAATGGTATGGTGTTGTATTAATTTATCATAGATTTATTCTAGTCATTTTGGCAAAAAAAAGTGTAATTCATTAAGCCATCATGCATGTTCTNCATTATACCTGTTTTAACATAACACTGGGTGTCTATATCACATTGGAGAGTGTTTATATCTTCAGTGTTATGCCCAAGTAGCACAATTTTTAGATGCCTTGCACCAATTTTATTTGGAAATTTGCATTTCTTATTTATTAAATATCAATTTTATATACTTAAGAATGAGAGAAAATAATACTACCTTTTAGATTCAAAATTACCTACTTACACATGTAGGGATTATACTCTTATACATCAGTGATTTATTTTCCATTATTTAGATATGCTGTTGAGTACTATAAATATTTATCCTTTGTTTAATACAGATTATAAAAATTTCTGAATTGACAATAGTGAATTTTTAAAATAATGTTTTCTGAGTATAAAATTTGAAAATACTGAAAAGTCAGAAGATAAAAAAAAATTACCTACAATCTCACTACCCAGAGATAACACTGTTAAATGTTTTTCTGTATTTACTTTTAGTCCTTGTGTTGTTTATGAGTGTGTATGTGTTTGTGTGTGCGCAATAACAGAACGAAATTCTAGCGCTCATATAGTTGCGTTATGCCCTGTTATTCTAAGTATCTACTACCTATGTCTTTGAAAACCCAATTTTAAAAAATGGCTGACTAATGTGTTAACACTGTATGAAAATAATCAGGTTTCTCTTTGAATGTTAGGCTGTTTCTAATCTTCCACAGTTTTATAATGGGATGGACATTCTATATAAAGTCTGAACTCTATATTAGACCCATTCTCTATAATATAATCATGAAAATGAAAGAAGTGGTTTACATGGTAAGAATTTCTTAGGCCCTTTAAAATATGCCAAATTACGTTTCTAAATTACCGAAATAACAGCATCTCCTCACCAACATCCTTTCTTCTAACTTTTGACAAATTGTTAAGCAAGTGATTGATTCTTTCTTTTTTTTTTTTAAGTTAAGAGTTGCTTTCAAATTAATCATTTATTGTCTTTCTATAAATTTAGAATGGTTTTTGAAAAACAACATGAGAGATGTCTAGTCCTAGGAGTGCGTTATACTGCACATTTTTGTTTGTTCATTTATTTGCTTTGAGACATGGTTTGCCTGTGTAGACCACACTGACCTGGATAGCCAGGATGGCCTCAAACTCATGTCTTAGCCCTGTCTCTTATACACATCTAGATGTGTATAAGAGGCGTGTGCCACCACTGTCTGGCATACTGCGCTTTTAAAACGAGAATATTCCAGCATCAATTTGTCCTTTCTTAGAATGAGCAGATTTTTGTTTTTGTTTGTTTTTTAATTACCTGTTTTTGGAGAAGAAACATTTCAGAACTGATACTGTGTTCAATTCTCGTTCTGTCTCTGCCACTAGTTAGTTCTCTGAAGTAGTGTTTTCCATGTCATGTTGAAGCTTCCTCGTCTGTGCAGTGTGCAGATGACCTCTTAAGCACCTTCTTGTTTCAGAGTGCCAGGTTTTATGACTTTAGTTTTTAATNGATTTTAATGTGACACGTCAAATAGGTATATGATTGATTTAGATATTTTTATTTCAACTGCATATGAAAATGAAAGGGAAAACTTTGTTATTTCAGAGAAAGCAGAAATTAATTCACTTTACATCTAAATTATTGGACTTAGCCTTCCTATTTTAAGTGCCTTTAAAAGTTTTATATTTCAAATATAAAATGTGAAATTACCATGTTTTATAATACAATTCCTTTGTTAAAAACTTTTGAATCATTTTCAGCAATCTTTTATTTACTTTAGATCACACAGAAAAGCGTATTTGTGGAGTCCTCTCTCTCTCCCACTAGTTAGTCCTTAAGAAATGTTACTCTAGAGATAAGCTAATTGAGCAGGTAAGTAAGTACTCTGCCCTGGAAATAACAAGCCCATATAAAGAATAAAGAACCAGTGAGAGTCCAATGCCTACATTTGTATATTCCAGTATGGATTTATTTCCTGAGCTCTGGTTAATGGTTATGATTATAGTTATCATAGTTTGCTTTGAAAGCATGTAGTTCATCCCCCTCAATTAGGGGTTGGGAAATGTTTTCTGTGAGGGACCAGATAATTATTTTGAACTTTATATGCTACAATGGTCTCTGATCTGCCATTGTAATACAAAAGCAGCCATAGGCAACGTGTAACCAAACGTGTATATGTTTAATAAAATTTTAATTTATACGAAGATGGAATGCTGGAATTGGCCTGCAAACCATAATTTAACATTCTTATCCTAGGTGGTATAATTCCTTTGTAGTTCAAAGTTGGCTAATAACCTAGCGATAGTCTGCAACAGGGGATTTTAGGTTTCTGCTATGTGAGCCTTCTTTTAATTGGATGCAGTGTCAGTGGCTGGATTTCTTACTGAATGTTCACAAAGGTAAGTGGGAAGTAGGGAAAATTAGGAACTCTTAGAGATGACCGTCAAAGCACCTTAAAATCCTTGTATTTGCTGAAGTACATTGAGTTTATTTTGCTGCTGTAAACTAATCAGGAGTGAAAGTGAAGCACTGTTTGCCTTGCTGTGTAGCCAAGGCTGTTCTCCAGCTCCCTGGTGTTGGGATTTCAGGTGTGTATCCCTAGGCCTGTCACAGTGAACTGTTTCACAGGAGTATTTCAGGACACTAGTCTAATAAACTCAGATTAAAGGACAAAAGTACAATTCAAGTAACTTTAGTTGTACTGCTATTTCATCATTGAGGATCACAAAACCACCCCATCAGGTGGTATTGTCAGCCCTACAGACCTAAATAACTAATTAGAAACTGTATGGAGGAGACTTAATAAGCCGCTACATGCTGTTGTTTAGACTGGAAATTGTCCATCATTGGATTAAATCTGAAGATCTACACAATAAGAGAAACAAAGGCCTTTGTGGAACTTGATGTAGTTGAGGAACAGGTGGCATTTGTTTTTGAAGAGAGTAAGTTTTTAGGAGAGGAGTCTTCAGACATTTGTATGACTTCCGCTCCAGAGGAATAGAATTGTTGTGTATTGTTCTAAGTTAAACCTTATTTGTCCATAATCCCAGCAAATGAGGGCCAGAGGCAACTGGATCTCTGTAAATTAGAAGCCAGTTTGGTGTATGTAGCAAGTTCCAGACTAGTCAGGACAATGTAGTGAAATCCCATCTCTAAAAAGAGAGGAGTAAGACATGTAAGTTTCTGGTCCACATTAAATGTGGTTTGTGAACATTTCTGATGATGAAAATTGGCTTTCCTCATCAAATCACTGGAAATATTCAAATAAAAACTAGATAAGTGATTCTCAAATTAGCAGTGATACCAACAGAAACTTTTATGAATTTGTGTGTCTAAATATATATTTAGAGGGACAAAAGACAAGTTACTATAATTTAATAGAAGTTTGTATGAAGTGTTATTTTCAAATCCAAATAGGTTTTAAACAATATAAACTTTTAACAGATTATGAATTGTTAAAATGATGCTTAGAACCTTAGGCTAATTCTTTAATGTAAAGATGTCAATACAGAGCAAATTCTATCAGTCCCTAATACAAATTGAAGTTGTTGTTTTTGTTTTGTTTTGTTTTGTTTTTTAAATGGCTGCTTTCTCAAACAGGCCCTTCTTCAGACTGAACAACAGCGTTATCAATGTCAGGATGGTGTACTGAACTGAGAGAAGTCACTCTTTTTCATACTTACCATTGTCAAAGTATTAGGGGAACTTACATCAGCAAGGCAAATAAATTTTCCTGTCATTTTTCTGTTATGGCCAGCATATACCTGCAAATAGGATCCCATTGCATGGCATATTATCACCAGAGACCATCCTGTTTTATGAATGGCTCCTCCAGAAATACTGGCACCTGAGACTGTGGCCTTCTTAAAATTGCTGGGGATGAATTCTGTTTGCCTAGCCTTCTCTTCCTGAGTTCTTAGTACTATGTTAAGAGGTTGAATGTTTATATACCATTTATTCTAGGGTTCACTGGTGGTTTCAGACTGGTTTACATCTAGGGTCTATTGTGTTTCTCTTTTTCTTTCTGTGTGTGCGTATGGGGGGGCTGTTTTAAATTTCAGGACAAGGTTTTGGCTATTACCTATAAAATAATGGGAAAAAATTTGACTAGTTCTTCTAATTTTGAAAGCCATAATATAATGCAGTTAAGTTTTTTTGTTGTTATGTTCAAGTGTACATTTCTTAATGCAAAGTCAAATTTGTGTTTGGTATGATCATGTATATTATCCCAAATAATGAAACCAAAGAAAACATAAATGCCATTATTAAAAAGCAGTTGAANGCCAACCATATTTAACCATATAAGCAGGGCATGAGTTCTAATTTTTTAATTTGCCGATATAAAATTCTGGAAAATATTCAAAATTTACTGGCTGATATTCTGAATTCCTCACTCAGTACGATGTTATATATTTAAGTAAAAGGAACTAAAACACAATGAAAAAGTAGAATATATTGACTGAATTTTGTGTTTTAAAATTAAATACTTAAAAACTGTAAAATCAGTTTTAATAAAGGTATTTTAACTTTTATAAATGGAATTCTTTTTGAGAATTTTTTATTTGGAATTTATTCATTTTAATATAGGACAGAATAGATATTCAACTGGTGTTCAGTTCTGGTGATTTGTATTTTGAAAGATGGAGTAGAAAAGAATACAATAAAGTGTTTTCAAACCTTTTAATTGGAAGCTTTTTCCATTTTTTCAGTTTTAACTGTGGAAATCAAGTTTCTAACTAAGTCAAAAGAGAGCAGAATTTGTTAAGTATATGTCCTGCCAAGTGGACTGAGTGATAATTAAGTGTCGTGGTATATTCAGAACCATTGGTTCGTGATTCCTGACTCGTTTGTTTTTATGCAGTATCCCATGGTGTTTATCCTTATCTCATGATATTGGAAAAACTTTGAAAGTTAGTTAAGATAGNCTTGGCTGCTTGCCCAGGGCCACCAGGTGTGTCTGTGGTAGAGGACACTGGAGTGCTAGAAGCACTGACTGGAGTCCAGTCAGCTTTGCAGGTGAATCACTGTGGGTTCCTGGAACAAACCCTTAGATGATGAGCACCCCTCCCCAGGACATAGCTAGGACAAGAATTGGGTTCTAGTTCTTTAGTTCTGTGTGTTTTGAATATTATACCATAGTCCACATTTTGGTTTTAGCACTGGCTGTTTGTTGTAAGCTGTTGAATTTAGAAAGTAAGGGGTTTTGCAGATTTAGGGTAAGTCATTTGTGGAAACACCTTTTAATTTATAAAGTCATTTCTTTTGTGGGCTCACATACCTTTATTGCAGACATTTGTGTTCTCTTACTGGAGGACTATTTTACAATTTTGGAATTCTGCTCTAGTGTGTATGTGCAACATGTCGCTTTTATATTAATGGGACAATGACAGAAATTCTGTGTATGAGTCTTAGTGATGGTGAGATGACAACAGATGCCCAACTCTTCTGTTCTGGTCCTTCGTAAAGTGTTCTCCAAGCACCTGCTACTCTGTGGAGTTTCTCAGCTGCCGACAGAGCACAGTGGAGTGCTGGAAAAATAATGCCCNAGTAGCAGCTTTTAGGCAGAGGTAGATGGGAATTAGTGGATGGTGTGTCCAGTCTTTTTGGATGGTCTGGAGGCTTGTGTCATGCTGTCTCCTAGAGTTCTCAGGAGAGGACTGGTCCTCATTGTTCACAACAAGAAACTGTTAAATTCAAAAACAAATACAATTTCTTGTATTTTTTCCTCTGACACTTCTATTCCTATATAGGCATTTACTGGGATTA
This sequence comes from Neotoma lepida, assembly GCA_001675575.1. NCBI lineage: Eukaryota > Metazoa > Chordata > Mammalia > Rodentia > Cricetidae > Neotoma > Neotoma lepida. The sequence goes on from LZPO01075931.1 coordinate 281,941, forward strand.
CCTCCCAAATAAGCCTCTTAGCTTTGAATCTGTTTCTGAGTCTTATTTTCTGGAACTTACTTGAAGTGTTCATATTATATATGGGATATGTTAAAAAGAGAATTATTTTGGACAAAAATCTAAAACATCTTAATTGGTTTGTCTTATCACATCCATATTCAATTTAATTTCTTTATTTTCATTTCATAATGAGAAAGACTCCAATTAAGAACTCAAAAGTAAAAGAGTTTTCTACTTGTGCTTTTAAAAAGGTATCGTGTGGTTATATAGATATGGACAAAGTGGATTATTTGGTAGAAATTGAAGTAGAACAAGGAACTTGGTGTGGTCACAGTCAGACAGTATGTGGCAGTTGNATCCAGTTTTCACACCTCTCGCTGCTGTTTATACTTAACCAGGGGCCAGGCCTAGCCTTGTGTAATGTTGACGATGATGGTGAAATTAGTGCCTAAACAGTTTTTATAAAGATTATTCTGTGAGCTTAGTTAGACCGTGACTTTCTTAGGAATATGCATTTTAGAAATTTAGTGAACTCTGTGTTTATTATAAAGGCCATTTAAGGATCTGGAGAGATGACTTTTAAAGGATAAGATCACCGGCTGCTGTCATAGAGGACCTGGCTCAGTTTCTGGCACCCATGTGGCAGGGAGCTCACAATTGTTTGTAATTCTAGCTCTGGGGGATCCGGTGCCCTCTTCTGGCCTCCATGGACACCAGACATGCATGTGGTGTACATATAGACATGCAGGCACACATTTATACACATAAAATACAAATCTTTTTTNAAAAATTTATTTAAATATCATTTTTTCATTTATTTTACATACTGACTGCAGTTTCCCCTCCTTCCTCTCCTTTAGTCCTGTCCCCAGTCCCCCTGCTTCCATCTATTCTCCTCCCCTTTCACTCCTCAATCTCCATTCAGAAAGGGGCAGGCCTTTCATGGGCTTGAATAAAGCATGGCACGTCAAGTTGAGGCAGGACCGAGCTCCTCACCTTGGGTCAAGATTGGGCAAGGTCATTCAGCATGAGGAACAGGTTCCCAAAAGCCAGCTAAGTGTCAGAGACAGGTCCTGATCTCATGGCTAGGAGCCTTACAAAGAGACCAAGCTACACAACTGTCACACATGGAGAGGGCCTAGGTGAGTCCCATGGAGGCTCCCTAACTGTTGGTCCAGAGTCCATGTGTTCCCACGAGCTCAGGTCAGCTGTCTCTGTGGGTTCCCCCATCATGACCCCCCTGGCATGTGCAATCCCTCCTCCTTTTTTTCAGCAAGATTCTTGGAGCTCAGCCCAGTGCTTGACTGTGGGTCTCTGCATTTGCTTCCATTAGTTACTGGATAGAGTATCTCTGATGACAATTAGGGCAGTCACCAATCTGAATACAGTAGATGGCCAGCCAGTTCAGGCCCCCTCTCCACTATTGCTAAGTCTTGGCTGGTGTTATTCTTGTGGATTCCTAGGGATTTCCCTGTGCCAGGTTTCTCCCTAACCCCAAAATGCCCCCCACCATCAAGACATCTCTTTTGTTAACTCTTCCCCTCTGTCCTGCCTCCAACCAGCCTCCTGCACCCCTCCTGCCCAACCCACTCCCACACATTCCCATCTCTTCCTCCACCCTCCCCTTCCTCCAGTTTACCCAGGAGATCTATTTCCCCTTCCCAGGAAAATCCATGCATCCCTCTTTGGGCCCTCCTTGTTAGTTAGCCTCTCTGGGGCTATAAATTATAGGTTGGTTATCCTGTACTTTACTCCTAATATCCACTTATGAGTGAGCACATACCATGTTTGTCTTTCTGGGTCTGGGTTACCTCACTCAGAATGATTTTTTTCTAGTTCCATCCATTTGCCTGCAAATTTCATGAGGTCATTGTTTTTTTACAGCTGATTAATACTCCATTGTGTAAATGTGTACCATATTTTCCTTATTCATTCTTTGGTTGAGGGGCATCTAGGTTATTTCCAGGATCTGGCTATTATAAATAATGCTGCTATGAACATAGTTGAGCAAGAGTCCTTGTGGTATGATTGAGCATCCTTTGGGTTTATGCCCAAGATTAGTATAGCTGGGTCTTGAGGTAGATTGATTCCCAATTTTCTGAGAAATCGCCATATTGATTTCCAAAGTGGCTGTACAAGTTTGCACTCTCACCAGCAGTGGGGGAGTGTTCCCCTTGCTCCACATCCTCTCCAACATAGACTGTCATCAGTGTTTTTGATCATAGCCATTCTGACAGGTGTAAGGTGGTATCTCAGAGTCATTTTGATTTGCATTTCCCTGATGACTAAGGATGTTGAGCAATTCCTTAAATGTCTTTCGGCCATTTGAAATTCTTCTGTTGAGAATTCTCGGTTTAGCTCTGTAGCCCATTTTTTAATTGGATTGTTGGGTATTTTGATGTCTAGTTTCTTGAGTTCTTTATATATTTTGGAGATTTGCCCTCTGTCAGATGTAGGGTTGGTGAAAATCTTTTCCCATTCTGTAGGCTGCCATTTTGTCTTATTGACTGTGTCCTTTGCCTTACAGAAGCTTTTCATTTTCAGGAGGTCCCGTCTATTAATTGTCAATCTCAGTGTCCGTGCTACTGGTGTTATATTCAGGAAGCGGTCTCCTGTGCCAATGCATTCAAGGTTCCTTCCCACTTTCTCTNCTATCAGGTTCAGTGTAACTGGATTTATGTTGAGGTCTTTGATCTACTTGGACTTGAGATTTGTACATGGCAATAGATATGGATCTATTTGCAATCTTCTACGTGTTGACATCCAGTTATGCCAGCACCATTTGTTGAAGATGCTTTTTTTTTTTCCATTGTATAATTTTGGCTTCTTTGTCAAAAATCAGGTGTTCATAGGTGTATGGATTTATGTCAGAGTCTTCGATTCCATTGATCTGTGTGTCTGTTTTTATGTCAATACCAAGATGTTTTTATTACTATAGCTTTAGAGTAGAGCTTGAAAGCAGGAATGGTGATGCCTCTGGAAGTTCCTTTATTGTACAGTATTGTTTTAGGTATTGTAGGTTTTTTGGTTTTCCATATGAAGTTGAGTATTGTTCTTTCCACGTCTGTGAAGAATTGTGTTGTGATTTTGATGGGAATTGCATTGAATCTGTAGATTGCTTTTGGTAAGATTGCCATTTTTACTATTAATCCTACCTATCGATGGGCATGGGAGATCTTTCCATTTTCTGGTATCTTCTTAAGTTTCTTTCTTCAGAGACTTAAGTTCTTATCATACAGATCCTTCACTTGCTTAGTTAGAGTTACCCCAAGGTATTTTGTATTATTTGTGGCTATTGTAAAGGGTGTGGTTTCTCTGATTTCTTTCTCAGTCTGTTTATCATTTGTATGTAGGAGGGCTACTGATTGTTTTGAGTTAATCTTGTATCCTGCCATATTACTGAAGGTGTTTATCAGCTGTAGGAGTTCCCTGGTGGAATTTTTGGGACTACTTGTGTATACTATCATATATTTTTAGGTTCAAAAAGGAAAAATCAATTCTAAGTTTTTTATGTACTATTCTTTCGATATTCTGTTATTGCCCTTGCCTGTTTCCTGCATCATTTTCAGTTCTTTGATAGCATCTTTTAAATGTTAGAATGCTCATTTTTATAGCGATTGAAAGAATATGTAGAAAGTTTGTATTTATGTTAGATATATAGTTAAGTCTTTGCTATAAAATTTATGATATGTTTTTTAAATATATACTATATTGATTTTGTTTTATGGTTTGGATATAGATGAAATTTAAGTAAATATTTCATTCTATTTATAGGCCATCCTAAAATGAGTATGAACACAAATTTAACCATAAGAGAACATTGAAGAATATATTTTAATTGATTTTTCTGGTATGTTAGACCTGTTGTTTGTCCATCTGTCAATCTCTCATCAGAAATACCAGAAAATATTGATTAGATGCTGTTAATTTGCCTTTTGACCCTTTGAGACTGCCCTATACTTTTGAACATATGACAGAATATTTCTTGACTTTGAGGTTGTATTTTTGACAGAAATGATCAAAGATGAGCTAGATAATACAATTTGGGAGACAACAATGAGTTTTTGTTTTGTTTTGTTTTTTTCAGACTGGTTTTTCTGCGTAGCCCTGGCTGTTCTAGAACTCATTCTGTAGACCAGGCTGGCCTCGATCTCACAGAGATCAGCCTGCCGAGTGCTGGAGTTAAAGGCGTGCGCCACTATTGCTTGGCAAATGAGTTTTAAAGGAAGAAATCTGCTTTTCTCCTGGGACATGTCACACTGCTAAAATAAAAAAAAAAAGTGTGCCCCCCCCATTGGAATAAACCTACAATTTGGTAAAGTCATTGCTTCTTTGTACATATACTTGTGTTAGTAGAAAAAATTAAGCTTGTTGCTTTTCAGACTTTTTATCCAAACAACTGCTTGATTTATTACAAAATTCTTAGATAAGGATTTTGGCATTTCAAATATCCCATTATGGGAAATCAAAGATCTGAGAAGAACCACATGTGAATTTTAAAACCTGTCTACAATTAGCCCATTTTCTGAACACTTAAATTCTTTCTATAAGGAAATATTAAGACACATTCATTAAAAATAGGAAATGGCCTTTAAATCATTTAGCTGGAAGCTAAGTCTCTAAGTGGTGTTAGCAATGTAAACCATGCTGATGGTAACTTCTGAAAAGCAGTCCAGAGTAATAGTCTCTCAGCAGTGTACCTCCTGTCCCTCTGACAGTTGAGTCTACTTTTATGACATACATCCATCTACTTAAAATCTGTGAATGAAATGAGAGAGAATAGGGTTTTTATCTTCTTGTGACTGACTTCATTCATTCAGCATGATTATCCCTGGTGACTTCATTCTTTATAGTTGAAAAAATTTCATTGTGTTTTATGACATTTCTTTTATCCATTCTTGTCTTTTTGGACATTTAGGTTGGTTCTACAATTTAGCATTTGTAAATAATGCTGCAGTACACATTGACGTGAAAATGTCTTTGTGAGATGTAGATTTAGAGTCCTTTGGGTAAANGCCAGGAAGTGGCATAGCTGGATCATGGAGTAGATCTGTTTTTATTTTTTAAAAGAAGTTACTGATTTCCATAGTGACGAGACTACATTACCCCAGGCACCATGTGAGGGTTCCCTTTTATACCCATTCCCCTTGCCAACTTTTGTTGTTGATTGTTTCTCTTCTTTCTGGTGTTTTTTGTTGTTCTGTGCCTTTTTAGTCAGCTTCCTGCTATCTAGCCCTAAGGGGCCTGGAAGTTGCTATGGCGACCAGGCTGACCTTGAACCTTCATCAGGTCCTCCAGTCTCCCTCATTAATTGTAGGCACAGATCCCACTCCAAGCTTGTTGCTTGTTTTCCTCATGGCTGCCATTCTGAATGGAATCTGAATGGAGGGCTAGTGAGGACGCAGACCTTTTCATATGCTTATTGTCCATTTATGTGAGATTCTTTTGGTTTTGTGGTTTCAGTAGCCCATCTCCCCCTCCCTCCTCCCTCTCCCTCTCTAGGACTGGCCTCAGACTCAAAGAGATCTGCCTGCCTCTGCCTCCTGAGTGCTGGGATTAAAGATTAAAGGCATATGCCACCACACCCTGCTCAGTAGCCCATTTCTTAAGTACATATATTTGTGCATGGGTGCAAGTGTGTGTGTGTATGTGTGTGTGCTGGTGCATATATGTGTGGAGGCCAGTGACCAACCTTGGAGTCATTGCTCAGGTGGTGTTCACCTTCCTTTGCTTGTTTAAGACAGAGTCTCTCAGTGGCNTTGGGACTTGCCAGCTAAGCTAGCCTGTCCAGTGAGCCCCAGGGACTTGTGTCTTTGCCTCCCTTTGTCCTGGGCTTTTTATTTTTAAACTGTGACTTGTGGATCAAGCTCAAGTCCTGTTTGCAANGCAAGTGCTTTAACCAATTGAGGTATCTCCCTCCCCCTCATTACCATTTACTGATTAGGTTGACAGTTTTGTTGTTTGGGTTTTTGAGTTCTTTGTATATTCTGTCAGTCCTCAGTCAAATGTGTAGCCAGCCAAGATTTTCTCCTGTTGTGTAGGTAAGGCTGGCTGTCTGTTCACTCAGTTAACCCTTTGCTTTGCTGTATAGAGGCTTTTTTGTGTCATGAGACCCCATTTGCTGCTTTTTATTATTTCCAGAGCAACTGTAATCCTCCTGTTCAGGACTTACGTACTTGTGCTTCCATTTCCCAGGGTTTCCCTGTCAGCCTCAGAGTTTGTAGGCTTATGTGGGGATCCGAGAGAGACAACAGTCTCATTTCATTCTGTTTAGGTACCCATTGTTGAAGGTGTTGTCTTTGTAAAAGATCAGGTGGCTGTGACTACTATTGTACTCCACTGGTTATATATCTGTCTTTGTGCAGCTGCCGTGTTGATCTGTTACTGTAGCTTTGCAGTGTACTTGAAGTGAGATGTAAGTAACGCTTTCAGGAAGATTATTTTGCTCAGAATTACTCTCTGGGATCTTGTGTAGTTCAGTAGGAGTGCGTGTGCGTTTCTGTTTCTGTGAATGGCATTGTAGTTTTGATGGAAATTGCACTGAATCTGTAAATTGTTTTTGGTAGTATAGTTATTTTCACAACATTAATTCTTCCAACTTGTGAACAGGGTTGGCCTTTCCATCTTCTAGTGCATCTTTCCATTTCTTCTTTCTGGGTTATGGTTTTCATTGTGGACGCTTTTGCTTCCTTAGGTTTATGCCAAAGTAGTTTTTGTTTTGTTTTGAGGTAGTAGTGAGTGGTGTTGATTTGCAGATTTCTTACCATTTTTACTATTTGTATATAAAACAACTACTGATTAGGAAGAGTGAATGTTAACGAAGTGCTTCAGCTCATATTGCTGAAGATTGAAATTTGAACTGCTCGTTGGTACTAACATAATTGAGGCTGAAGTTNAAGGCATTTTATGTGGAGTTTGTACCTACATCTGAAGGCCAGCATTGCTCGACTGTAATGGATACTTTAATGAGGTATTCATCCAATTTACAGGTAGGTTTCTTTCCCTGCCTTTTTGTTTTGTTTTGTTTTGTTTTTTTGAGGTTATATTTCACTCTGTAAACCCAAGCTGGCCTTAAACTTGTGGTCCCCTGTCTTAGCTTTCTGTTGCTAGTTACTGCCATGTGCAGTAATGGCCAGCTATAATTNTTTTTTAATTTTCAAAATTTATGCTATTTTAAAATGCATGTTTAATATTTTCAGNTATAGAAATACAGGTAAATATGTAGTATTTAAGCCATTACTAGTTTCTTACTTGAAAGGCACTTTGCTTGGTTCAGTATATAATAGTAGCTTTTATACAGTAAAATTACATTTTTTTAAAAAACTTTTTAAAGAGCCAACTGTATATAACAGAATAAAGTGGTTTAGACAAATACATCTTCACAAATTTTAGAGTATTTGCAGTACTTCATGATAACAAAAAGCTTTATTTGTTTGAAATTGGTAGCTCTTTCCCCCCTCCTCCCCATCCCTTCTTTCTCCTCACCCTGCCCCCATTTGTTAATGGCTGTCTTGGCACTGCCATGCCTCCAATTTCAGACTGTTGAGCTTTGAAAGTGAAAGGGTTTGTTTCTTTTTAATAGTGAGTTTTAGTCTCTCTGCCCAAGATGAACACTACTATGATGAGATATTTTTTACTTCCCCCAGGACAGGATTTCCCCCCATGACATTGACTATTCCCAAAGGAAAAAAATGAACCTCTACCAGTTGTATACTCATTTGCTAGGTCAGCCTAGGAACACTCTTGTAGTAACAGAATAGAAAAGTGAAATTTTTTAGCAGGATCAATTAAATTACGTATCCCTTGGAAAATAAGTTTAGTGATTTTATATTTAATACAGTNAATATCAAAATATGTGTCTTAGCACCCTTTTTAGTTAATTGACACAGGTATTCAACAGTAGTAGTATTGCTGGTTCCAATGCTTTGAAGAATGCTCTGTTACTGTTTCCATTAGGAAAAGGCATTCCCGTTAGCATTAAGAACACCGTGTAAAGATAGAAACGGTGAGCTCTTGCTGTTCTCCTCCCTTCTGTTGTATTTTCCCCTTGCATATGAAAGACAATGGAAACAACAGCACAAGTCTGCTTTTATGATTTTGAAGATGCTGCTTGAGGAACCTGAGTCTTCACTTGTAAAGCTAGCTCCAAGTCTAGTTTCTCCAAGTCTAGGTAACATACTCATTGTTTGGTATCCTTAGTGACTTACTAAAGTGGGCATGGTAGCTAAGGAGATCAGATGCCCGCCTGACACATGGCTTTCCTGTATGTAAGAGAGAGTTTTCGGCACCTTCTCCCTCTGTAATAGGTGATACTTTGTGCTTCCTGTCTGACCCAGATAAACATTTCCTCCTTCCCCCTTTTCCTTCTCACTCCTGTTTCTGTTTCTCCCTTTTCTTTTTTTGAGATACAACAGAGAGAAAAACTCAAGTATGCAATTGAATTTCATGCTCTTAATTAGCACTCATGACTTCAGCTCTCTCCTGACAGAACAGCCCCATCACCCATAATTCCATTGGAAGTTCATCCATGTGTCACTGTCATTTTAAATAGATCTAGTCGATAGAGTATTGGATTTAACAAATAAGGTAGAAGAAATAATGTGCTTTTTGTTTTTGTTTAGTTTGGTTTCTCTGTATAACCCGGGCTCTCACTCTATAGTTCAAGCTGGCCTTGAACTCAGAGATCCACCTGTCTCTGCCTCCCAAGGAAATAACGTTTTTTAACATACTGCGTTTCATTCTTTACAGCAAATCTTGTTCTAATGTTTTGTCAAAAAAATTTTAAATATTTTTTGTAGAAATGTTTATAAACATGTAACTATGTTGTATGGTTCTATAATTACTAATAAAAATCATTTTAAAGTTATTTTTGAATGAGATTGCTTTGTGTGTGCNACAACAAATTTTGCAAGCCTAAAACAGTATTTCTCTGTGGATTTCTCTTATTCTGTATCAGAAGAGATACAACTGCGGTTGTCCTTTTTAAATGTTACTTTTGGATAGGTCATATCCCTTGACCGACACCAAGGTTATTTGTTAAAACTCTGAACTGATGACTGGTCAGTTGTCTCTGTCCATGTGTACTGTCATTCGTGTACTTTTAAAGCAGGTCCCAAAAAGAGAAGCAACTCCTTGCACAGGAACTTTCCGATTCCATCCACTCTGAGCTAATCATACAGCACTCTATGTATATTGGGATAATGGCCATGCTGTCAGTTTCTGCAAGGTTGACCCATTCATCATTGTCAACAGTTTTGTGCTTGGTTTAGGATTCCATACATAGAAAGGCAATGAAAGGTCAGAAGTAAATGGCAGGAACAATGATTTGAGGTAATGAGACTTTGTCCTGGGCCAGCCAGAGCTGTACACTATGCAGCCTTTGTAGACTGGCTAGTTCCCCATATTAGCATGTAATTATGATTGGCACTTAATTTCTTTTTTTAGCGCTAAATAATNCTGTGTTTTTATTATAATTATCAAGTTACCTACTCACCTATTGAGATGTACTTTAGTTGCTTCCAAGTTTCAAATTTGTGAGTAAAGCTACTATATAAATCCATATTTAGGACTTTGTGTTTTAATTGTTTGGTAAAATATTATAAAAGGACAGTATTTTATTATTTTGTATGTGTCTTGTGTTTGTGTGCATCTGTGCGGGGTGTGTGTACTTGGTTGTGGGCTGCTGCTTATGGATGCCAGAGATCAACCTTGGGTGACATTCATCAGGAGCTGCCCACTTCATGTTTTGAAGTAGGGTCTCTGGGGTCTGGAGCTTGCCATTGAGGCTAGTCAGGCTGGCCAGTGACTTCCAGGGAGCTGCTTGTCTTCATCCCCTCAGCTCTGTGATTACAAACAAGTGCAGCCATACCTGACTTTTTCCATGAGTATTAGTGATTAAACTCAGGCCCTCATGCTTACACNGCAAGCACTTTACCAACTGATNTATCTCCCCAGCTCTTTTGTATTATAAGCGTATGTTTAGTTTTGTGAGAAATGCTAAACTGCCCTTCAGAATACTGTAAGGCATGAGTCAAAGTTCTGGTTGCTCTATATATTCTGTAGTATTTGATAGTGTCAGTGTTTTGGGTTTTCTCCATTCTAATCATTTAGTTTTTAGTTTTTTGTTTTTCAGGTAGAGTGTTGTTCTATTGCCCAGGCTGGTCTTGAATTAGCCAATCAAGTTGCTGGGGACTATAGGTGCTCACCACTGTACCTAGATAAATCTTTATAGTGGTTTTACCTTGCAATTACCCAATGAGATACATACAGTAGTAGCCATTTATGTGTTTATTTACTGTTTGGGGGAATATCTTTTACACATTTAAAAAGTATTCCTAACAACTTTATACACATTCAGATTATTAAAAATGAGCCCCAGAGTTGGTTATCATGAGAGAATGTCATTCCATACAGCACTAGTCTGGAAAAGGGAAATTTGAAGTATAGTTTCTACTGAGTGCATATTGTTTCCCATTACTATACAATCTTAAAAAGGAGGGGAGGGAGTGGAGAGATGGCCCAGCAGTTAAGAATAATTATTGGTCTTCCCAAGGACCTGCATTTGATTCCCAGCACCCACATGGTAGTTCACAACTGTTTGTAATTCTAGTTACGGGGAATCAAATGCCCTCTTCTGGCCTTCATGGGTACCAGACATGCAAATGGTAAACATGTATATGCAGGGTCAACACTCATATATGTAAATGTAAAAAATTGTAAAACTATCTTAAATCTGGGTTTATTTGTACTGAANAAGGAGAAAGAAATTTATACACCTTTTTTGGTCAAAGGAAACACTTGAAGTTGGAAGACTTTTCTAGATAAAGGCTTTTCTAGCTNTGACAATCCATTGTTGGTAGATGAATAAAAGGAAGAAGGGGCCTGCTAAGATGGCTCCCCCAAACTACTAACCAGTTTTTTTTTCTTGGAAAGGAAGGTTTTCCAACAGTAAGTAATGCCGGAAGAAAGTTTAAACCCATACAAAGAAGAAATAATACTGGGATCATTAAAAAGGGGTTTTGTCAGAGCATGTGTATTAATAAAACACCTGAAAATATCACAAAGTGGCAATGAGACATTCATAATGCCTGTACGTTACTTGTGAGGTGTGTTTGAAGATCAGCTGTGTTCTAGAAGTCCTCATGATTCCCAGGACTAAATAAAATTAGTTAGGAAATACAAGCAATAAATTGGAATCATGATCCAAAAGGTGAGGTGAGGAAAGAAAGGTCATGGGACAAGTAGCTATGAAGCTAAGATACAAATTCAACTCTATCGGTACTTACGTTATGGAAAGTGACCTGGATATAAAAAACAGGTGATTTTCCAACTGTTGAATAGAGCAGCATCTAATTACATAGTTGAGATGTCTAGACAGATTTATGGTCCTAGATATTTTAGAGCTCTTTACAGAATGGATTGAGACAAATACAGAAAAGTTGAACAGCAGTTTAACCTAATGTGTTTTTATGGACCTCCTCACCAAATACACAGTTTCAANTTCACATGGAACATTGATCAAGCTAGACCATATGATGGGCCATTAAAACAAAGTCTCAGTAAACCTTAGAAGGTTGAAATCTTAGCCTCCAAAAATGTTTTCTCTGGGCATAGCCTAATTAAAGTTGACAATTATCTAAATAAATTTCAACTTTTTGAAAATTAGTTGATGCACTGTCAAATTTCAGCCANCCCAAGAAAAAATTATAAGCTGAGTGAAAACTAAACAAAATGGGGTTAGGCCAAAGTATTCTTGAGAAAGATTTCTTATTAGGAAATAAACATTTCAAATTAGCCTTAGTTCCATTTCTGAAGTAGAAGAGGTGGTCTGAGGTGGAAAACAAATATAAATCCTGAGTGAATTCAATACTGATTTGTGAAAGATGTCAGTGGTCAGTCCAACCTATTAATACCTAGTCAGTAGGCCAGATAAAAGCGACGAGGTCTCGGGAATGAAGGGAGGATGTTACTACAGATCCTGCAGTTGATAATAAAGCCAACAAGGAAACAGTGCAACTAGTTCATTCCAGCAATTTTGTTGAGGTAGATAAAAAGAGCAAGTCTAAAACACAACTGCCCAAATCACTCAAAAAGTCAGGGAACAATTGGAGGGAGTGGGACNCACTGATGCTCACCTGCAATCCAGCAGTTATGAGGCTGGTGGAGGAAAATTGAGGTCAAGCCAGCCTGGGCTGCACAGAAAGACCCTGTCTCTCTACATTCCTATACGGTACATTGTATTTAATGTTTTTGATGATGTAGTAAGCATATAGATTCGGAAGGGAGAGGGAGATTATCTCTCTGTAAATTGCATCACCTGGAAAATCCAGAGAGATACTGGGAAAAGCACAGCCATGAACAGTTTAACAAATGTTTAGGGCACAAAGTCAATACATAGTGTTTATCTTATGAAATGTGGGTAAAGTTAATGCTGCAAAACCTCTGCACTGAAAACATGGCTTTTAATTTGCAGAAATTCAGAGATGGCTATGTATATGAAAATACTGGATTAGATGACACTATTACTAAGATGTTACTCTACCCAAATTTATGTACAGATCAGTGCATTCTCAGTGTCCTAGCAGAGTGGATTAATTGATTGACTGCTTTCATAGTCATGGGTCTCAAGCCCAGGGCCCTATGATTTCGAGACAAGAGCTGTACACTCTCAACCCTTCCATTAAAAGTAGAAACTGACAAGGTGATTTCACAGCATTGAAATCAAAGGATAGGATCGTCAAAGCAATGTTTGTTAAAATGATTGCATTCTACCTGATTCCAGACCAGTCAATGTATTGTAAAATTATAATGGAACAGAGCAGTGAGTCTAGAAATAGATGTACACTTTAGATTTTCAGCAAATGTGCCAAAGTTCACTGGAGGCAGTGACTAACAGTTTCTGCATCAATTGAACTTAAATGTGAAGAGAAACACTATCGGATGCAACCTCCTATCATACGTACTAAAATTAAGTGTAGACCTAAACCTTAGCTAAAAACTTGAGAGAAAACTTACTGTCCTTATTGTTAGGTAAGGACTTCTGCCAACTGAGGCCCCACCTCGTCGTTGACGTCTGTGCCCTATGTGGTGAGTTGAAGAAAGGTGATCAGATCTCTCAGGTCGGGTTTTTTGTTTTTTTTTTTTTGTTTTTTTTGTTTTTTTTGGTTTTTCGAGACAGGGTTTCTCTGTGTAGCTTTGGCGCCTCTTCTGGAACTCACTCGGTAGCCCAGGCTGGCCTCGAACTCACAGAAATCCGCCTGCCTCTGCTTCCCGAGTGCTGGGATTAAAGGCGTGCACCACCACGGCCTGGATTCAGGTCGGGTTTTTAAAGAAAATGTTTTCTTGCAGGAAGGTGAATAGGTGTGAAGGAGGTAGATAAAAGCATGACTAAATTTGTCATGTTTTAGAAGAATTTGTACAAAAGGGCTTTAGGTAAAAAATAAATGCCAGAGCATATCATTAAGCCAACTGTGTGGAACATATGAAAAGATGGAATTTTTTTTTATCAGATGGTTAGATGATAATGGTGAGGTATTTGAAAATTAGTGCAGATGTGGCCTGACAGGAGTAGACGTATAGTTTTCACCCGAGGGCTCTTTGTTTCTGAATAAAATATTTGAAGAGATAAATAGTGGGCTTTCTGAATAGGAGAATCATGTTATTTGAAGACAGCAAGAGGGAAGTGAAAAATTTCAATTTGAGAGAATTTTATTTTTATGATCTATTTATTGGATACAGTGTTTGATAAGACCAAGAAAGTATGATACTTGGAAATATCTGTTTTGTAAGGTTGTTACTGAAGATTTGTCGTAGGAAAGGTGAAAAATCTACAACAGAGAAGTGGATAGATTATGCTATGTTCATACAATGTGGACATATATGAAGGTTGTATGTAGCAAGGAGAGTACAGACAACATACTAAGTAGGAGCACAGAAGAGCATGTAACACGTCGTGTTTTGTACACCAGTTGTGCAAGTTGTTAGAGGTCAGGAAGGCTATACCAAGGTGTTAACAAGATGGGTGGAGTTATAAACACTTCTAACATTTATTGTTTTACTTGTATTTTCTACATAAAAATTGTTAAGAAAATAAAATTTATTTTAAAAGGCTCTGCCTGGGCATGGTACTGTACACCTTTAATCCCAGCACTTGGAGGCAGAGACAGGTCGATTTCTCTGACTTTGAGGCCAGCATTGTCTACAGAGCTAGTTCCAGGACAGCCAGGGCTACACAGAGAAACCTTGCCTCAAAGGAAAGAAAAGAAAAGAAAAATCATTGTGTTTATGTTTGTACTAGTAGTTTATAAAAGCATTGTCAGAAAGATGCTTTTAAGATTACCTTTTTAAGGTTTTAACCTTTTTAAGGTTACAGGGGAAAGTGTTGATTTATGGGAAACCCAGGAGTATAAGACAAAGGAGTTACCAAAGTCAGAGTCTGAGGTTATTACACCAAAAAGAGTGGGTTAGAGCCTTGACAGACATTCAGGGTTCTTCCTGCTCTCACCTGAACACCAGTGAAGCCAAGGATAACTCCAGGGAGGCCCACATTTCCCACAACTTTTCACAGCTGCTTCTGACTGTGTAAACTCTAGATTTCCAGGCTCTCCTAGCTGAATGCCTACCTGGGAACATGAACTCACACCTCTCCCTTGGCACCTCCTTTGAGTAAGACTAATGATTAGGCAAGTTAGAGAAATACTGGGTAAAAGAAAGGTTATCTAAAGGCAGGCATAGATGGAGCCTCTTGGCAACCACATTGTTTGGTTGTGTAATAGCAAAGCCGTGTCACCGTAGCTGATCCATACTTTACCAATGCTACTTCTGATTTCAGTGATTTTTGTTTGTTTTGTTATTGTTACTTAAATCTCCTGGCATTTCTCTACTTGAAGAATTTATGAATTAGTTTCCCCAATATATCATGTAGGTTCATCTGAATCTGTGTTTTTTTTCCATATCCATGCTTTTTGTGGGGCATGTAATGAGAACGGTTGTCTTGTTCCCTCAAATGTCAGAATGCAAGTATACTGCTTATCCAGCAGAAATTAAGTACATTTTTTACTATGGGGTTTAAATAATAGGGTTTTAAAAATTAAGCTATTTTTTTTCTCTGTGTACCTGAAATTTAGATACCTTAGGATATGTGTCCATCTTTAGGCAATGCCCTTGCCCACTTTTTTTTTCCATTCTAATGTCTTTAAAAGTTGTTATGGAATATCTTTGTCCTAAATTTTGCTCACATAAATCACATAAATAATTTGGCCATAATTTCTGCAAAGTTTTTGAGGACATATCAAACTCTTGGCTGTATGTCTTGGCCTAAAAAATAGGCAAGTCCTTTGTTTTGTTTTGTTGGGGNTTTTTTTTGTTTGTTTGTTTTTTTGAGACAGGATCTCTCTACATAGCCCTGACAGTCCTGGAACTCATTATGTAGACC
>LZPO01075931.1:297702-327661 GCA_001675575.1 Neotoma lepida
CAGAGATCCGCCTGCCTCTGCCTCCTGAGTGCTGGGATTAAAGGCGTGCGCCACCACCGCCCGGCTACTTGAATTTTATTTATTCCAAAAAATTCAGACTGTGACTCAAGGACCACTTTCAGAATTCCATTTGGCACTTATGACTGCTATGTTTTTAAGCTCAAAAACTACAGGCCTTGGGTTGGGGTGTTCTGAAATCCTAACTTTCAACAAGCTTCCTGTGTGAATTTGCACGTTAAAGTTTGAGAACTATAGAAGTTACAAAGCATGTTCAGTTGGGAGCAGAATGGAATGTCTAACACGGGCAGTTACAGACAATGAGTCTACTTCCTTGAAACAGATGTTACAAGTTCATGATGTAAAATCAAATCTGATTTTCGGTAACATTTCTTCTTTAAAGGCAGTATTTTAAAATTCTATGTGTGCTGGTATGTATGCGTGCGGGTTATCTGTGACGATGTGTACAGATGCCTGCCACGACCAGAGAGGGTATTGGATGCTCTGGAGCTGGAATTATAGGCAGTTATGACTAAACTGATGTGGGAACTGGGAATTGAGCTCTGGTCTTCTGCAAGAGCAGAGGGTACTCTTAACTACTGAGCCATCCCTCTTTTACAGCCCTCTGTAACATACTTCTAAATATGGATTCATCCAACTTTTGCAGATATAATATAGTATTTAAAAATCAACTCTGAATGTCCTTTACTTTCCACAAAAGTCCCTATATTAAACAAACACAACATTTGTCGCATTTTAATTTGAATTAACCTATTACACATTTTCTGGAGAAGGAGTCACAAGACACTCCATATTGAGGTTAGGGGAGACTTTTGTGTAGACAGTGGTTCCTAATCTTTCTAATGCTCAACCTTTAATACAGTTCCTCATGTTGTGGTGACCCCCATCCATAAAATTATTTTTGTTGTTACTTAATAGCTGTGATTTTGTTTCTGTTAAGAATCATATTGTAAATATTTTTGGGAGATAGAAGTTTGCCAGAGGGGTTGCAACCCACAGGCTGAGAACCACTGCACTAAGAGGAAGTCTTGGCTGAGTGTTGTTGAACAATGAGCACTTAGTCTTCCTAAGCATGTGGTTATTAAGAGGACATCGTCAAACTGTAGTCCAGTCCTGGTGGTCCCTTGGAAAAGAATTGCTTCTCCAAACCAAGAAAAGTGAAGAAGGCTTCTCTGGGAACTTTGGATTCATAGAGTGTTGGTTTAGAGTCTGATATTAATGTGAAACTTCATCTTGGATGAGCTACTTTCTCTGAATCTTTCATAGTATGTTAGATTTATGCTTCCTTTGTATTCCACGAAGAGATAATGTGATACTGTCTGTGTGGAATTTGCATATGCCAAATGTTTTTTGAGTCTCCAAGGTTAAATCTCAATCATTAAGAATCCATGGTATACTACAAACTAGACGTGGACAGTGAAAACTACAGGAATTTTGACAGGTTCGTAACGTTTGAGAAGAAGAATCTAAGTACAGGGTGACCCAAGGAAGTTCTGAGGGGCCTTCAAAGGATCTGAGCCCCTCGGTCACTTTAAGAACATGATGTGAACTTGTCCTCTCCCCTTTTCCATCTTAACTAGTAAGAGAAATAAGTGCCCGCTGAAAGAGCTCTTGGGTGGAGTTGGTAGTGTCTCAGGGAGACACTGTCAAGCCCTAGAGAAGAGCTTGTTTTCTCACAGAGACACTAATTAGCACACCTGGGCATTGAGCTGCAGCCTTCTCAGCATTAGGTAGTGAACAGCTGAACTTACACACCCACATATCTTAAGTAGAGTGCAAGGGCAATTACATAGAAATACAGATTGTCAGTGTATCCCAGTGCACTTCATACATGATAGAGAACCCACTGTATACTAAGTATTTTGTCTTAAGTTCTACTCTCCTGGAGCATTTAGAAAAGCAAACAAGAAAACACTGGGAATGACTAGCCTCCCCTTCCAAGACCTACCTTCTGACATACATTGCTTACAAATGTTCCCAGAACCTTCCCAGGGATACTGTTGTGCCTTCAGAGAGGGAAGGAGAAGGCAAACAGCCTGGGGAACTCTTAAGGCTCACATCCTGACTAGAGAGGGAGGGAAGGATGGCTCAAAGCTACATGCCTCAGGTCTTTGATATTTACCGTATCAGGAGCCTTGAAGTCTGTGAAAGTATAAACTAAGCTATCCAATAACGTGGCCATACTCGATTCCTTTAAAGGTAAGATTGAGATGATCATTATTAGATCAAAATCAGGTAGATCCGGATTTNAGTTCTAGTTTCCTCCTACATAAAGTTTGATTAAATTCTTCAAGGCTCTATAATTNACGATAAAGAATCGTGATAAAAGTGGTGTTCGTAGTTGAAAATAAGAAGATGCATTTAAAGCGTTGTCACGTACTTGGCCGCTGCATCCTCCACAAATGTTTACTGTCATTAAACCATGCCCCAAAGGGAGGGGTGGGGAGAGCAAGGGAGGAGGAAAAAACAGTGAGAGGGAGAAGACAGGAGGAGGGAAGGAAATCAGTCGTTACACTAGGTGTCAGCGTTGTGCTTCATACAAAGTGCTCAGTGCCTGCTCTAAGTTTACTTAGAGGGTATCCAAGATGAAGTAGCTTGGAATAGAAAAGTACTTAAGTAGGGCTGGGAGACCAGAAACCTAAAACAGCAAAAGGGGGACACAGCAATGTTCTGGCTTAGGCTACTAAGCACCAGTTATTTTTCCAAACTAGCTGTTTATTGAAAATAAGCCTCCTACCCTATTTGGTGTCTGCTGTCTTTAGAAACCTCCCAGACCAGAAGTTAAGACTAAGCTTCATCTAGGGCGCCAGCATTTTTCTCACCTTTAGATCCTGAGTCTTACAGTCATTTATTAAGAAGAATTGTTTGAATAGGTGATAGTGCTCATCTAGAAGGTCAGTTAAAAAAATACACATTTGAAAAAGGCCTTACTGAAATATATGCTAGTCCATATATTTGGCAAACATTTTTTTTTTAAGAAAAAAAGTAGGGGCTAAGAAGATGGCTGAGCAGTTAAAAAGTGCTTACTGCACAAGCAAGACAAGTTTAGGTCTTCAGCACCCACATAATGCCAGGTGGGCGTGGCATCTCATCTCTAATTTCAGCCTTGGAAGGCTGAGACCAGGGACCCCTTTCCCTCCCACCCCTGCAAATTCGCTATCTAGATTAGCTGTATCTGAGGCTTTGGATTTGATTGAGACACTCTGCCTCAAAGAAGAAGATGGAAGAGCAATTGAGGAAGGCTCCTGATACCAACCCTGGGTTTCCACGTGCGTGCACACGTGCTCCCNCGTGGATGCACACCATGTACACACACCTGAAAAAGTACAGGAGGGAGAAGTTGTAACTTAGAATTTAATTGCTCTGAAAACTTGAGCTCACTACATGGTTAAGTGCCGGGATTATAGGCATGTACCACCACATTCAGCTTGAAGCTTCAGTGTTTACATATATACNNATGTGTGTATGTGTTTGTGGGTGTGCCTGTGGAGTCCAGTTATGTCTTCCTCAGTTGCTTTTCCCCTTAGTTTTTGGAAAAGGATCTCTTACTGAACCTGAAGCTCACTAATTAGCTAGACTTGCTGGCCAGTGCCTCCCAGAGATTCTGTTTCTGCCTCTCCAGTGCTACGAGTACAAGTGCCTGGCAAATGGGTACTGGAGAGCCAGGCTCAGATCCTCCTGCTTTGGAAGCAAGCACGTACCTGGCAGAACCTGACTCCTAGCCCCAACCCTTAAGTTTTAAAAATAAAATTCCCTTGAATAAGACAAAGTGAATGGATTGAAATTATCTAAACACTGTTTAGAGTCATATCCTACAAGAGAATTAATCTTCAGCTTAGTAAACATAACTCTGAAGCATTTCACAATGCTTGCACTGATTTACAGAGTGATTATGGAAGAAAAAAAACACTTTTAAATTCTTTTGTTAATGATTTATTCTTTATTGTTTTGCCTTCATGTATGCATGTATGAGGATGTCAAATCCCCTGGAGCTGAAATTAATAGACTCCAGCTGCCACAAGGGTATTGGGAATCGAACCCAGTCCTCTGGAAGAGCAGCCAGTGCTCTTAACCCCTGAGCCATCACTCCAGCCCCCACCTTTCAGTTCTTTAACATAGACTGCCAATCAGTAACTAATTGAGTATTTGGCCTAGCTACAGTGATATTTAGTATATAGCATTCTTTTTATGTGGACTCGTGGATCTCAACTTGCATGTGAAGAAAGCCAACATGTATATCCCAGCCACTGAGGATCCATTATATACTAGAGACTCAACTGAGCCAGGTGTGGTGGCACACTCTTAGTCCCAGCACTAAGAGACTCCCAGGAGTCAGAGGTAGGCAGATCTCGGAATTTGAGGCCAGTCTGGTCTACATAGTGAATTCTAGGTCAGCCAGGGATACCCAGTGAGACTTGGACAGGTTCTTTTGTAAGCTAGCCTAAGAAGTCAAATTTTGCTCCCTGAGAATAGCAGTTGCTCTATAAGTGTGTGCTGAGAATAAAACAATGCCAACTTCATGCTGTCTTTGGGGTTGCCTTTATGAACCCCTTGTGGGTAAGGACAAGGCCTTTGTGGACAAGACTAGCTCCTACTTACTCACTCATTTAAATGCTTGCCTTGAAAGATGTCACTCAGTTGTCTTTAACCTTTCATACTGAGATAGGTTCTGGCAGCTAGAGGAACTGGGAACAACTTCAAGGGCTTTGGTCTCATCAACAACCCCCTTCTCTCATCTGGAGATCTCAAAACTTCAGAGGAAATGAAATAGCTCTTACAAAAAGGCAAGAACTCCTTAGATCATCTAATTACTTGGCACNAGACTGGAATCAATAAACAGCTGAAATAAATCAAGAGGTGAGGTTTAAAGTTGTTAAGTCACCTAAGAGGGAATTATGCTGTTCAGAACTTTCACCGCTTCCATAAATCTTTTAAAGAGGAGTCGTGATAGAAAAGATTAGCCAGTACAAGAATTAGATGGACATGGAATCTGGCTCTTCAGTCAGGTAAATAACCTTGATCTTAATGAGAAATTAATGTTTTAATTTTTTTCTTTGAGAATTTCAATATATATAATTATGTGTATGATTGTTTTGTCTGCATGTATGTCTGTGCACTGTATGCATGTTTGGTGCCTGAGGAGGCCTGAAGAGGGTGTCACATACCCTGGGACTGGAGTTATAGGCTGTTGGAAGCTGTCATGTGGGTATTGGAACATGAACAGGGTCATCTGGAAGAGCAGTCTATAATGGGAAATCCAAGGAAGGCTGCTTGAGAGTTATATGGAATTTATTAGGAGATAAATTGGAAGAGAACTCAGTAAACAGAATAGGTGAAATCGTCGCAGGGTTCTGGAAGGCTGAGGTCCTGTCCCACGCTGCTCCAGCTTCTGAGCCAGTCCCACCATCCAAGTCAAGGGAGAGAAGAGAGCAGCCTATGTGTGTGCATCTCAGGTCTTAAAGGGAGCCCTGAGGCCATGCCCCAGGGGCTGGTACTTCAAAGTCATAGGTAGGTGGAACAGGTGTTCACTACAGTGCTCTTCAGCACTGACCCATCTCCCATCTCTCTAGCTCCTGCTACAATGTATCTCAGTTAGATTCTTTTCTCTCCCACAACTTTCCCCAGATCCCCCCTACCTAACTTCATGTTCACGTTCTTAAAAAACAAAACAGAACAAAACAAACAAACCCTACAACCAGCCAATCACAGAAAATCCAAAACCATGGAATCTGATTTGTGTTGGCCAACTACTCCTGCCCATCATGTCTGTCCTAGAGTGTGGTTGATATACTCCATGTCACTCCACTGCAGAAAACAGATTTTCCCTCTCCCAGCAGCTATCAGTGGGGAGTAGCTTCTTGTCTAGGGCTGGGACTTCGTAAGCACTTCTGCTCCTTCATGCTGGCATGTTGTCTGGCTTGGGCTTATGTAGTCTTATGCCTCGCTGTGAGATTGTATGTGCATCTGCCCTGTTGTGTACCAGGCTTTTTCTTTTGGGCCACCAACCAGCTGCCAAATTATGAAACGGAGACTAATTATTAGTTTTGAATGCTCAGTCTAGTCTAGACATGTTTCTGGCTAGCTCTTTTAACTTAAACTAACATGTTTCTCTTCATCGTCACTTTGCCTTGGGGCTTTCTACCTTTTCTTACTTTCTTGCTGTCTCTGTGGCTGCCTGGCTGCTGGCTGCCTGGCTGCTGGCCCCAGGTGTGTCCCTCATTCTCGTCTCCTTCTTCTCATATCTTTCAAGCCTAGATTTCTCCTCCTATTTATTCTCTCTGCCTGTCAGCCCCACCTATCCTTTCTCTGCTCAGCCATTGGCCGTCCAGCTCTTTATTAGACCAATCAGGTGCCTTAGTCAGGCAAAGTAAAACAGCTTTTCATAATTAAACAAATGCAACATAAACAAAAGTAACACACTTTTACACAGAGTAATATTCTACAGCATAAACAAATGATATAGCACATCTTTGCCCAGTTAAAATAATATTCCACACACTGTTGTGTCTGGAAAGCACTGTTTCCTTGATGTCATCTGTCATGGTAAGAGTCTGTTTCCTTGATGACATCTCTGTCATGGCAAGAATCTGTTTCCTTGATGACATCCACTGTCATTGTAAGAGTCCTAGACTCTTACCAACTTTTTGCCCCTCTTCTGGATAGATCTCCAAGCCTTGAGGGGAGGGGGTATGAGAAATTATGAATTAAATTAAATTATGAATTAAAAAATTATTTATTTTTTGTGTGTGAATGCTAGTGTGCACAAACCATGGCACAAATGTGGAGGTCATAGGACAATTTTGTGAAGTCAGTTCCCTCTTCCCTCCTTTCCATGAGTTCCTAGCACTCAGGTCACCAGGCTTCTGCAGCAAGTGCCCTTACCCACTGCGCCATCTTCACAGCTTGAGAAATTATTAATTCAAGGCTTATGTATTTGTTTTATAGTAGGACAAAAAATTTTGAAACATTAGTAGTCTGAAGACTTAAAAAACTAGCTAATTGTTTTATTCTTTCATTTATTTTATTTTATTTTTTGAGACAGGGTTTGTCTTTGTAGTCCTGGAACTTGCTCTCTAGACTAGACTGGCCTTGACCTCAGAGGTCCACCTGCTTTTGTCTCCTGAGTGCTGAGACTAAAGGCATGGACCACAAGGCCTAGCTCTAGTTAATTCTTGATATGAGAAATATGAAAGTTCTAAAATATTTAGCTTTGTAGGGTATTGTGACTCATTTTTTATTTCTTATTTTTTATTTTATTGAGATAGATTCTTACTATGAAGCCCAAGATGACCTCAAACTCAGGCTCCTTCTTCTCCAATCTTCTGAGTGCTGGTATTATATGGGCTTCTCATGTCTTAATCAATTCCACTATGATAAGGATTAAATATGAAAAATACAGGTATTTTTCTTGATCTTCTGAGTTGGCATTCTTTATTTGGCTTTGTGAAAATAATGCACCTTCACATAAATATTGTTTAAAAGTACAAAGAGTATTTATGTAGTACTCCATAAAAAAGCTTTTGCATGGTTATTTGATTTTTGTAATCCTACAAACCAGATAGGAAGGTGTGTATGGGCCTCTCATTAATTCACTGTGTTTGTTCAACAGACTTTTTTTTGAGACAGGGTTTCTCTGTCTAGCCCTGGCTATCCTATGGATTAGAACTGGCTCTGTAGACCAGGCTGGCCTCAAACTCATAAATTAGCCGGCCTCAGCCATGAGTGCCAAGGATTAAAGGCATGTGCCACCATGCCCAGCTCACTTTTGTAATGCCTTGTTCTAAGACAACACTGAGAATACAGGTCAAACAAATGAGCGAGAGAGACAGACAGACAGATACACACACACACACATACACACACACACACACACACACACAGAGAGAGAGAGAGAGAGAGAGAGAGAGAGAGAGAGAGAGACTGATTTTCATGGTGCTTATGTTACCCATGGGGAGAATAGGATATGAAAAAATAAATATGGATACATGTCAATTCCATGCAGAAAATCCATCAAGGAGGTAGAATTTGGAGAACGTGTGTGAATGTTATTTTAGACAGAGGAATTGGGGGAAAGCCCTCTGGGTAGATGATATTTGAGCACAGTTCCTCAAAGGAGGAATATGTCAGGCAGACAAAGCAGAAGTTGCAGAGATCTTGGTGTGTTCACAAATAGTAACAGGAACCATGCAGTGCAGCTGCAGTTGGGGTGAACAGGAATGAGGAAAGGCTGAGGGAGAAGAATCGGGCAAACAGGACATGAGTGACATTTATTCACTAAGTATCAGCACTGGGTTATAACCCATGTCCCCCGACTCCAGATCCATTTTACTTGTAATAATGGCTATCTATAAATGCTTACTGGGTGAATTCAGAGTGTCTGGGTAACTGAAAAGGGAAATAAAAAAAGACAATTTTAATTTGCATTAAACTGGATTAGTGACTTTTCTGTTATGCTAAAACACCTTGACAAAAGCAAACCGAGGAAGGAAGGGTTTGCTTCACCTCACAGTTTGAAGTACCCTTGGTCAGAGTAGAGAAGTCAAGGCAACAAGAGCTTGAGGACGCTGCTCGAGTCGTAGCTACAGAGTCAGGAAGCAGCGACTGAGCCATCAAGACAGCCCGTTGCCTAAAGCACTCACTGCACAGGCCTGAGATCTGAGTTTGATTCCTGAAAACCATGGGGAAAGGAAAGAATAGACCCCTGACAACTGTCCTCTGACCCNCACATATGTGCAAGCGTGTGTATGCACCTGCAGTCACACACATTATCCTCACACATATGATAACAATAATACATTAAAAACATAACTAAAGGAAGCAGAGGGATGAATGCTTGTGCTCATCTCTCCTTCTGTTTACGCACCCAGGATCTTAGTCCAGACCGTGGTGCCATCCACAGTGGGAGGGTCCTTCCACCACAATTAACCTAATCAAGGTAGTCCTCCACAGGCCAGAGGCTCGCTTCAGCTCTGTAATTTCTCACTAGTGTCTAGAGCACTGNTTCTCAACCTTCGTGATGCTGTGACCCTTTAACACAGTTCCTCATGTGGTGACCCCCAACCATAAAACTATTCCATTGCTACTTCATAACTGTGATTTTGCTACTGTTATGAATCGTAATGTGAATAGCTGATATGCAGGATAGGACANGAGCAAACTGCTTCCCTCTTGTAGTTTAAAATCTTCCCCATTCAAAGATTTCATTCAGTTCATCTTGACCTTTAATACTGAGGTACCAGGTTCTGCCAGCTGAAGAAAGACATACGATTGAAATTTAAAACTACATGGAAACTCTGAGGTGTTTTCCTGCGGACTACATATGCAATGGTCACATATANCCATATACAAATATCTGCATATATACTTGGGTATTTTAATAATAATAGATGAGTAGGAATCCACTTTTCCTGGGAAATGCTGAGCATGCTTAGTTGAGCACTGAGCTACCTCCTTTCTTATATTTTTATAAGACCTAGCGCTATTTAATCAGTTATTACTGAAGTTTATCAACTACTTGGCTCTGGAGATTGCCATACAGTAGCTGGCACTATGGATTGAACACTGAGTAGGGTAGTCAAGAGAANAGACTCTTGACTCAGGCAGCGTAGGTATGACACCCAGCACACGTTACCTGTGTAATTGTAGACAAGTCTTACATATATTCTCATCTGTAAATTGGACTTGATAATAGACCCTATTTGATATAATTGTGAAGCTTAGTAAATGAGTTAAAATGTAAGTGCTTACAACAATGTTCATACAGAGTAAAAACTAAAGAGACAGTACGGAATTTTTATTAGCATGACAGATAATGCTGCGTTTAATTTCTTACATGCTGTCTAATTGAAAAATAGTTGAGATATGTCCTACTGAACGCGATAGTTGTACTAGTGTGAAGGCTTGAGGGTCAAGTGACTGTTTCTTCTTCGCTCTGAATTGCATGTGTACGTACTCGCTATTACCACGGAAGGGGAACTTGTCCATCTTTTGTTCTCTCCTGAGTGTTAGATGGGATGATTGTCTTCCCATGGAGTAGAAAGTGAACATTTTTTTCCTTTTCCTTATCGAGTAGTTCATCCCTGTCTTTGATGTTAATTTCCCCCTTTTCTAAAAAGAAAGCCAAAAAAGGAAATCTGGCCTAGTGAGTTTAGCGGTGCTTTTCAGTCATTTAGAAGTGACAGGTAGTGATGGGTAATTGCAGTCAAGACTTCAAACTGAAATAGAATAGAAAATAGCAAGAGTCCATTATACAAAGAGTTAGCATTTTACAGAACACTGTGTATTAATATGTATATATGCAAATGCATTGCTAATGCATATATTATGCATATTAAGGGAAGCATATGAAGTGATAAAGGTCTGGGAACCTGAGTTACATGGCTTATATTCAAGTTCTGGTTTGTTTACTTATCTCTGGACAGGTTATTATGCACTTAGTTTACCGATCTACAAAATGGAGATAATGGAAGAATCTTTTTCTAAGACCTTTGTAGGGGTTAAGTGAACTAACACNTACAGAATTCACAGCTTATGACTCTGCTTACTATATACATATTATAAAGTGTGATTCCTACTCTGAGTCATGTCTAAAAACAGAAGGGAAGCTAGCCAATACTCTGCCAACAGTCTCTGTGTGACCTGGCATGTTCCCCTTGCCCTCTCTGTTTGATCCTTACTGTCTTTCTCTTAAAGGTGGATGGGTCCTACTTTCCCCTAAATGTGTCCACTGTTCTTATTAGTTTTTCTAGTGCCTCTTTCTCTTTTGTCTTCTTTCTGAGAAAAATGGAACATTATTTTGGATGCATGACCAAATGGCCCCATTGGATTCTTCCTTTGAGGACTGCTTAATCTGAAGAGATAGGCAGTATTAGGGATGCATGTTGGAGACATCAGAGTAGAAGGAAGCCAGCAGTCTGGCTGTCGTGGCCTCCAGAAATTTTTTAAAGATTTATTTTCTCACCAGGCAGTAGTGGTGCATGCTTTTAATCCCAGCACTCAGGAGGCAGAGGCAGGGAGATCTCTGTGAGTTTGAGGCCAGCCTGGGCTACAGAGTGAGTTCCAGGACAGCCAGGATTGTTATATAGAGAAACATTGTCTTGGAAAACCAAAAACAAAAAATTATTTTCTTTGTTGTTTATGTGTATATTTCTATGTGTGTATATGTCACATTTGTGCAGGTGCCTGCAGAGGCCAGAAGAAGTNGTTGGATTCCCTGGAGCTAGAGTTACAGGCAGTTTTCAGTCATCTGATGGGTAGTACTGGGAAAAAACCTGCAGTCTTTTGGGAGAGCAGCAAGTGCCCTTTAACTGCTGAGCCATCTCTCTAGCCTCTTGTCCTTCAAATTTAAATAAGGGAATAAAAGACATTGCAAAATATTGTCCACAGAAATTAAAGAAAGCTTTAATAATGGGCAGATCGGCCTTGTGCCTGGCCTGGATGACTGAGCATGGTTGCCACTTCTCCCCAGATTGAACTGTGGATTCAATGTAATCTCAACAAAAAGACCATTAGATGTGGTTTTTGCTTTTGTTTCTTCTTTAGGTTGAGACGGCATCTCACGTAGTCTNCACTGGCTTCACACTCACTATGCACCTGAGTTCGGCCCTGAGCTCCCTCATGATTTTCCTGCCCCTGCCTCCTGAGTGCTACAATTATCTGTGAGCCACCACACCTGGCTCTCAGTGACATTTTCTGTGGTTGAGAGGCTGACCAGGTGATCCTAACACATGAGAATTCCAAAAATATCCGGAATAATGGAACAACTCAAAACAAATTTAAGGTGCCTTTTAAAATGGAGGTAAATTGGAAGGCTCTGCTACCTGATTTTAACCATTATTATTAAGCTGTATTTGTCAAAACAGTGGGACTGGCATGACAATAGACAGTTACATTGGAATAAACCAGTACATATGTGGACACTGGGCTTTTTACAATGGTGCAGCGGTATTGCAGTGGAGAAAGACAGACTTGTCCACTAATGGTGCTGGAACAACTGGCTGTCTGTATCTAAGATGAGCTTGGAAACTAACTCAGCGTAGATCATATACTTAAGTGTAAAACTTAGCAGAAGCATCAGGAAGAAAAATCTTAGTGACTTGGAGTTAGGGAATAACTTCATAAATAAAAATGCTGATGTTACAATCAGTAGAAGGCCAAATTGGTAAGTTTGACTCTACCAAAATTTAAAAATTCTGTCTTCAAAGGCACCATTAAGAGGATGGAAAGAGCTGGGATGCTGAGAGGAGAAGAGGGGAGCTGGGGAGGAAGGGAGGGGGAGGAGGGGAGGTAGAGAGATGGGAAGGTAGGGAGGAGGGGAGCTGGGTAAAAGCACTTGCCACGCAAGCCTGACAACCTGAGTTCAATTCTGGAACCCACATAACCATGGAAGGAGAGAACTGACTCCACAGGGTTGTCCTTT
Source organism: Neotoma lepida (assembly GCA_001675575.1). Classification (NCBI taxonomy): domain Eukaryota; kingdom Metazoa; phylum Chordata; class Mammalia; order Rodentia; family Cricetidae; genus Neotoma; species Neotoma lepida. The sequence continues at coordinate 310,139 of LZPO01075931.1, forward strand.
GACCTCCATATTTGTGTCATGGCCTGGGTGCCTTCCTACAAATGACAATTTTTTTTAAAAAAATGAGAATGAAAAGCAGTGGGTGTAGTGGTGCGAGCCTGTAATCTGGGCACCTGGGAGGCAGCGGTAGGAAGAGTAGGAGTTCAAGGTCACCACTGACTACATAATGAGTTCCAGGATATCCTGGGTTACGTGAGAGCCTGTCTCACAGAACAAACAACCGAGTAGGAGAGTGAGGAAATAAAATGGATAGGTCAATCTTCAGCAACTGTAAAGAGCTGGAATACAGAACACATACAGGACCCTTGGAGCTCAGCAATAATAAGACAACCCAGGGCTGGAGACACATTCAGAGCTTAAGAGCACAAACAGTTTGCTTCTAGAGATCACAATGTCTGTAACTCTAGTTCCGGGGAATCTGATACCCCCTGGCTTCCTTGGGCTCCTGTACGCATGTTGTACACACACATACCTTCAGGTGAAATATGCATAAAATAAATAAAAAAAGGAATCCAATTAAAAAACTTGTTTCAGTGTCTGTATCATTTCTTAAAGAAGTGATAAACACATGAAAAGATTTCCAATATCATCACTCATCAGGGAAATTAAAGTCTGCTGTGACATACTAATGTATGTAATGCATATATATATATATATACGACCAAGAAAGACTCTAACATGCTGAGCAAAATAAGTCAACTAAAAAGAGCATATACTGTATGATTCCATTCACATGAAACTCGAGAACAANGCAAATATAGCTATACTGACAAAAAGCAGGTTGATTTGTCTAGAACAGGTGTTGGAGGGCATGGGTAGGGACANAACAGGATGAAAGAAGTTAGGCTTGGTGGTTCACATCTGAAATCCCAGTTCTCAGGAGGCTGAGGTAGAATCTCAAGTTCCAAGCCAGCCTGGAATAGATAGTGAAACTCATAGCTCAACAAACAAACAAACCGCCAATAAATAGAAACCCAAAAAACAAAATAAAATATAAGAGGCGGGTACCACAAAGGGCCATNAGAGACTTGGCAGCGACCTAGCAGCTTATTATTCTATGATAATGACGTCATGAGTTCATATTACATCAAAGTCGCAAACTTCACTTTTAAAAAAGTACAGTTTATCATTGCATTTCAAGAAAACTGTGAGGGGGTGGAGAGATGGCCCAGTAGGTAAGAGCATGGGTTGCTCTTCCAGAGAATTCAGGTTTGATTCCCAGCACCCACATGGCATCTTGCTACTGCCTGTAACTCCAGCTCCAGGAATTCCAACAGATACCCATGCAGGCAAAACACCTATGCACATAAAACAAAAAATAAATAATTCTAGAAAACTGTGAAAAAAAGATATAGTTACAACATGTGTTTGAGTATTTTAAGTGTAGGTGGGTTTTTCAGGGGGGTATATTCAGCTTGGGGTTTCTGGGACTGGGGTGCAAAGTTGGGAAAAAGATTTTAGGAGTAAGTGGTCTCTCTACTGTTGTATTTTAAAAATGGTACCATGACAGCCTTGGCGGGTTGAAGCTAAGGAGTATGGTGGAAAGTTACTCACACCATGTGATAGCGTTCACATGAAATGTTTTATTATTAAAGGGGGAAGAGAAAAGAGAAGAGAGGAAAGGGAGGAAAGAGAGAAAGAGAGAGAGCTGAGGTGCGCGTGNCCTTGTGGCAAGAAAGAGGAAGGAAGAGAGAAGGGGGAGGGGTTTAGTCTTAAAGAGGACTTGACATTAGATGACATTGTCAGGATGTTGGGTGGGTCCCCAAGGGACAGGTCTGAATGCTGACATCTACCTCAGTGTTCTCTCATTTCTTTCTTTGGTATAGCCACCATGATGGCTACTACTCAGAGACAGTGCTAGTCCTACAGAGTTGGTTATTGAAGGAATATGAATGATTTGGTTATTTGAATATAGAGAAAAGTTACTGAGGAAAGAAGTATGGTAAATACTTAAAGAATGGTGAAGAGTTAAGAAACAAGTTAAGACCAGAGAATGATCAATATGAGGGAAAGGAATGAGAAGAAAGAAATGGCATGAATCCCAAGGAAAGAGTTTAAATAAGAATAGGTGGCTGTTAGTGTCTAATGTTACAGCATTTCATTCGGCATCTTTGATATAGCTAAGTATACAATCCAGTTATTAAGACCACTTCATTCCTGCCCACCATTCAATTTAACTGAAGTGTGTTCATTTAAGCCTATCTAAGAAAGTAATTTTCTCGGCAAGTGGCTTGTTTATTTGCTGAGCTATCAAAGAGTATGCACACACACACACACACACACATGCACGCATGCACTCACACACGTACACAATTTAGGGTTTAAAACGAACCTTGACTGCTTTAAGGAACAGATAGCTACAGTGTTAGGTGTTTTCATAGGCAGTGAGTAAACCACAGACCCTTCTGGAAGTCCTTAGCAGAAGCCTATGATTTGGGTCAGTATGCTTAGATTAACTTGGCTCTCCTCAAATCAAATTCATCTTCTCGGCAAAACTTTTCTATTGGGCCCCAGATTGTCTCAGTCTGGTTTATCTTATCAGATGGAGTGTCTGATAACATAATTTGTGCTGTAGCCACATTCCCATTGAGGCACAGAGCTTTGAGTTTAGGGTTATTTATTTGTTTTACATTGTGTGAAAACTGCCTGCTCTCCTTTTCAGCTACAGACAGACATGCAGATGTGTTTGGGAGTGTGTGGAAACATTGGACAACTCACTTTCACAGAGTTCTCAAGCTGGTCTTCCAGAAGCAGCTGGCTACCAATTAAGATAATGCTCATTTTAGCCCCAGGAGTAGCACAATTAGCAGCAGGAAAAATGTCTAGTGGTTCTCAACCTTCCTCATGATGCAACCCTTCAATACAGTTCCTCATGTTGTAGGGACCCCCAACAATACAATTATTTTCATTACTACTTCATAACTGTAATTTTGCTACTGTTATGAATCATAATGTAAATATCTGATATGCAGGAAATCTGATATGTGATCCCTGTGGTAGGATAATTTGATCCCCAAAGGGGTTGAGACCCACAGGTTGAGAACCGATGATCTAGTTGATAANTCTTGAACTTTTTAGAACCATCTGTTCCTATGAATGTGTTTTAAATGTTTATTTGTGTGTGTGTGTGTGTGTGTGTGTGTGTGTGGTGTGGTGTGGTGTGTGTGTGTCAGAGGATTAACTTGGGGGAGTCAGTTCTCTCCTTCCATGTTGGTTCCACGGATCAAACTCAGGTCATCAGCCTTGACGGCAAGCACCCTTGCCTATCCAGCCATCTTATCCTCGTATCTTTCCAGGATTCAGGAACATCCATGTGGGATAAAATTGCCACAGGGACTATGTTGATGCTGTATTGTTCCTAGCAAATCAATATATTTAAAAATAAAGAGTACAAATCTATGCCCCAAACTGACATCTTTGCTTTGAATCTACATTTTTGTTTTCATAATGTAGGCCACATGAAATCTTGAAAACCTTAAAAGAGATGTGGCAGTCCATCCCCTGCTACTTGGTGTCAAGTGAGTGAAAAATACCCACCTTCACATGGGTGTCCCCACTGCAGGTCCCTCAGAGCTCTGTGGCTTTTTCTTTATGTCCTGCTTGAGAAGGCCTAGTGACAACTGCTGGATCTTGGATTCATAGTACACAGATACTTTCAAAGGAGAAATCATTTCAGAGATATACTAAGCACTGTAGAAAAAAACCCCAGTAGGGTGGTGTGCTGGTTAGATTTATTTATTTATTTATTTATTTATTTATTTATTTATTTATTCATCAGCTTGACACAAGCTAGAGTCGTTTGAGAAGAGTGAACCTAAAATGAGAAATGCCTCTGCCAGACTGGCATATAGGCATGTCTGTGAGGCATTTTCTTGATTCATGGTTGGTGTGGGAGGGCCTAGGCCACTGGACCTGGGGTCACCCCTAGGCAGATGGTCCTAGGTTGTATTAAAAGCAAGCTCAACAAGCCATGAGGAGCAAGCCAGGAAGCAGCATTCCTCCATGGCCTCTACTTTGGTTCCTGCCTCTAGGTTTCTCTTTTGAGTTCTTGCCCTGACTTATCTGCATTATCAACCGTGATTGGGATATGCCAAAATAAATCATTTCCTCCCCAAGTTGCTTTTGGTCATGATGTTTTATCACAGCAACAGAAAGCAAAACTAAGGCAAGAATTTCTATTTTCTTGAATTTGCTAAGTTTCATATAGCAATAAAGGATTATTGGAATCCACAATCTTTCTAGGAAAGATTTGATGTCAAGAATTATTAGAGTATTTTAACCAAAGTCTCTTAAAGAAAGAAATAAACTGAGCTTTATTCCTCTGACTTATGTTAACATGGAGAATATGAACTAAACAGAAAACAAACCACACAAAAACCCCAACTCACACAATGAAAACACACTGTACTGAGCTACCGCATCCTATCCTTGCTAATTTTTAAAAAGTAAGAGAAACATGCATTCCAATTTGTTTTGACTCTGATTAGCTCTGTGAGTTTGGACAGGTTGTTGGCCTCTCTGAGTCTTGGCTTCTCTATGAAAGAGAAACTATAATAATGACTTTACCACGAGACATGGCAAGGGTGAGATGTGACCCAGGGAAGAATGCCAACCCACAAGTGCTCACTCAATTGTGTCTCTTTTCCACAGAGAATAATAACCAGAGCACAGAGTACAGACCTTTGATAGCCATGAACAAACTGATTCCAGTCTCCTCTTCCTACCCTCTTTTGGGGCACNAGAGAGGCTCTCCTTTTGAAGTGTGTTGGGTGTAAGCAGCCAGGACAGTAAATTGTCTGGCTTCTTTCCTGATGTCCTGTACCCTTGACCGTGTTTGTTCAAGGCTGCAGCCTCAGTGCTGTGGCCAAACCAAACATGGAGTCACCATGGCTGAGAGAGTAAGGCATGAAGTTACAGGGTCAACACAAAGCTGGTGTTTCTATTGTTTTCTGAACTTTTCTAGAGAGGGCTCCAGATTCTGTCCAGGTAAACTTCTTTTCCACAACAGACTACTTGAAATGTCAGGTGTTCTGTACATACTCCAAGGGAGGCGTGGGCTGTGGCTTCCATACTTACAGACAGGAGAAGTCTCATTCTGAAAGGGGGTCTGGGAGACGGGGAGGGGGAACGAGAGAATAATGGTATATATGTGTCCTGAAAGTTGAAGTGGGGACTGTTTCCAGGGAGGAAGGGGAGCAGCAAAGGGGAAAGGGGAGGATGGGAGAGGACTGTACAGTGCAGGGAGTGTAAATTAGAACAAAGTATAATCATGTGTCAAAGTATAATTATGTGTTAAATGCCATAATGGAACCCACTTCTTTGTGTGCCAACCTGAAAATAGGTACATTTGAAAAGGAAGATGAACAAAAACCAAAAGGAGTTGCTTGTAGGTGGAAGTTTCTGTCCTGCCAGCAACTCCCAAATACACAGCAGCAACTTTCCAAATTACCACACAGAGACTTATATTAATTATAAATGCTCGGCCAGTANCTCAGGCTTATTACTGACTAGCTCTTACATTTAAATTAACCCATAATTCTTATCTATGTTTAGGCATATGGCTTGGTACCTTTTCTCAGTATGGCATTCTCATCTTGCTTTCTCTGCATCTGGCTGGCAACTCCTGACTCTGTCCTTCCTCTTCCTAGCATTCTTAGTTTGGTCACCCCACCTATACTTTCTGCCTGACTACTGGCCAATCAGCATTTTAATAAACCAATTCAAGTGACAAATCTTNACTGTGTACAGGAGGATTATTCCACAGCAGTTGCTTCTAATTTAGTTTTCAGTTTTTGGTTTTGTTTTTTTTTTATTTAATTTTTTTTTGTTTTTGTTTTTTGTTTTTTCAAGACAGGGTTCCTCTGTGTAGCCCTGGCTGTCCTGGAACTTGCTCTGTAGCCCAGGCTGGCCTTGAACTCACAGAGATCCGCCTGCCTCTGCTCCCGAGTGCTGGGATTAAAGGCATGCGCCACCACCACCCTGCAGCTTTCACTTTTCAATTTATCATTAAATTCTGCTTTCCTTTCCCAAAGGCATTTAAATAAGTTCATAGCACAAATAGTCCAGACTCACGGCATGTTACAAGCTTCCTATATGCCACATGCTTTATTTCCATTAACTCACTTAGTTCTCACCGTGGCCCTGCAAGACTCCACTTTACAGAGGGGAAAACGGAGGTATTCAGTATTAGGTCATATGCAAAGCCGTAGCACTCAGTGACAGCAGTATGTGATTAGAATCCAGNTGGGTTTTACTTAAGGGCTGTTGAGCATCAGTTCTCAATCGAATTTACCTGCTTTCCTCTTCACTTCTGCCTACCCCCAANGGCATTCTAGTTCAAGGCAAATACTAAAAGATTTTGTTTTCCATGTAAATTCTGGGACCTGATCTCTCTAGTTGTTCCCTCCCTGGGATGTCATGACACAGAGTCTGCCAGCTGGGGAAAGCTGTAGAAGACCCCAACAGCATCAGGAAGTACAGCGAGTGCTCGTAAAATGGAAAAAGCTACGTTTACTGAGGGAATTAAATAACCAAAAGCTGAGGCTAATTTTTGCAATTAAACTAATGGAGCTACATTAATTATCTATGAACCTTATTTTGAAGTGGTCCTCCGCTTTAAAACTCCAAAGGATGCAACAAGAACACAGTATGCAATGTTCTCTGAGGCAGACGATGAGGTCTGTCTTCTCCAGTTAGAAGGTCTCCTTGGGAGCGCTTATGAGACAGACTGAGTTATTTTATGGTTTTACTCTTTAAAAAGCTCTTTTAAGCTCACAGAGCAGAACATGCTGGCCCATCTGAGAGCACCCTTGGCTTAGATCAAAAGCGTGTCACCTTTAAAGAAATTGTTTTAAGCAAAACAAAAACAAACAAGCAACATTTCCTCTAAAACTGAAAAATAAAAGCAGATGAAGGAGCAGTCTCAAATACAGGGTAAAAGAAAGATAATCCAAAATTGAAATTCAGGGCGAGCAACGATCTATGAGCATTGACACACATTTAAATTCCTCGGGCCAGGTCTCAGAGCCTGTGGAAGATTTCCCTTCATAGCCATCATTGAGGGTCATGGAGCGGATTGCTTTCCTTTCCAATCTGGAAGGATGAGGAAGCAGGGATGGACACACAGTCTATACAGACCTGCTAGCACCAGTCAGAAATAAGCTTTGATCTCACTGAACCAACTGTAAACCCTCTATCACAAACCATGTTGGACCTAAGGTGGCTTTTAAATTTCAAACAGTTTTCACCATAAAAGACTTTTATTGCCTTCAAATTTATTTGTTGTTCTCAGTGTTCGTCGTGTTTATTCTAAGGTACAGAATCAGTTTTTGTGATGGTAATTAACTCTTGAACCAATGAGAAAACACCCACTTTATGAACCCACCTAGCTATCTGTGTGGGCTTAAACTGTTGATGTTAGTATTTTACTCTTACGTTAGGGGGCCCGCCACCCAGCTCCTAAGTAAATCACACACAGAGGCTTATTCTTACTTATGAATTTCTGGCCTTAGCTTGGCTTAGTTTCTAGTCAGTTTTTCTTTAACTTAACTTAGCCCGTCTATCTTTTGCCTTGGGTTTTTCCTGTTCTCTTATTTCTGTAAATCTTACTCTGTGGCTGGCTGTGTAGCTGGGTGGCTGGCCCCTGATGTCCTCCCCTTCTCTGGCTCCTTCTGGATCCCCTTTTCAGATTTCTCCCTCTGTATATTCTCTCTGCCTGCCAGCCCTGCCTACCCTTTATCCTGCCTTGCTATTGGCCAGCTCTTTATTAGACCATCAGGTGTTTTAGATAGGCATAATAACAGTTTCACAGAGTTAAACAAATACAACATAAACAAAAGTAACACACCTTAAAATAACACCCTACAACATTAAACTACACTTGTCCTTTTTTTTATGGGGGGAGCATTAGGGATCCAACTCAGGTCCTCATGGGACGGTGAAAAGTAATGTGCAATCCTAACTCAGTTGTCTTATTTCATTTCTTTTTAAAGCTTTATTGTGTGTGTGTGTGTGTGTGTGTGTGTGTGTGTATGTGTGTGTGCACATGTGCAGGTGCTGGTGGAGTCTAGAAGAGGGTGTTGGTTCCCCTGGTTGCTTATAAATCTGAAAGTTGGGAAGGCAGTGCCTCATCAGCACAGGTTTCCAGAGCATCCCACAGTGTGCAGGGGTTCAGTGAGCCCCATGGTAGACACAAGGCAAGTGTGTGTGACTTCCATCTATGACTGTGTGACAGGAGCACTGACCATCTTTAAAAACAACCCTCCCAAACCCAAAACAACTATTCAGACCAAAACCTGCTGTAAGTACAGAAAGACTGTGAACCAGCTGACATGGGTGCTGGAGTAATACTCAGGTCCTATGGTTGGGCAGCAAAAGCTCTTAACTACTGAGCCATCTCTCTAGCCCATTAGTCACTTCTCCACTTTGTTCATTGGGACAGGCTCTCTCAGCTGAACTCAGAGCTTGCTGATATGGCTAGTCTAGATTGGTACATGGATTCTTTNTCTCTGCACCCTGGAATTCTAGGTGGGCTCCTATGCCTACTTGTCTTTTTACATGGGTGCGGAAGATTCGAACCTCAGGCCTCATGCCTGTGTGTTTTCACTTGCTTGCTCTATCTCCCCAATGTTAATGTCCTAGAATTCTCCCTGACTCGCTGGACAGACTCACATTATTCGTTTGATAACCTAGGAACAAGGCTTTCCAAAATTTCAAGGTATTGAATAGTTTGTACCTGACATATTATGTTTATTGGAGTTTTATGTATGGTAGAGATTGGATAAATGTTCTCAAATTTACTTCTGCTCCTCCTGGTGCTGCCTGTGTGCTCCTCTAGACCTGGTGCCTCCTTTGTGACGAAGGCAGCTGAGTAGCCTTGAGTGCTCACCAGAGCTGACAAGAAACCCAAGGAAGGAATCAAGTCTGAGAACAATGGTCATATGAATTTGAAGGTGGCGGGAAGGATGGTTCTGCGTGCAGAATAAGAGACAGACAGCACTCAGTGAACTAATGAGAGCCTATTGTGAAGGACAGGGTTTGTCAATGAGCAGATCAGATCTGGTTTGATGGACAACCAATCAGGGGAGCAGACACAGTGCAAAGTTGGAGGATGAAGATATGATTGATTATGTTCCAGCAGCAGACAGGATGTATCTACTACAAAGGGAACCTGATAGTTTACTCCAGAATTTTGTTACAGACCAAGAATACATTCTCAAATAGAAAGCTGAAATTTGGCTTCAGCATATACAGTACAATTTTCTTTATTCCATTACCTCTTCCCTAGTCCTTTATTGGCCATAAAGTAACTGATATATATGTACAAGCATATTGCAACTTCTCTCTCTCTTGTTTTTTCTCTCTCCTTCACTCTCTCCCTCCCTTCCTTTCTTTCTTTTTCATGGTGATGGAGATTAAGACAGGATTTCTCTGTGTGGCCCTGTCTGTCTTGGAACTTGCTCTATAGACTAGGCTGGCCTTGAACTCACAGAGATCTGCTTGCCTCTACCTCCCAAGTGCTGGGATTAAAGGCATGTGCCACCACCACCTGGCATGTGGCAAGCCACAAAAAAAATGAAATAGAAGTCCAGCTGTATATAATAAGCTATACCTTGACCAGGCCAAGGGTCAATCAAGTGGGGAGCCATCTAGCATCGNCTATTTGGTGTTACACAGCTTAATAATATTCAGCTGTGCCTTGCTATGAATTTCTTGTGCTCACAATTCCCATAGAACTTCTGCTCAGGCCAATACTTGGATAAGGTCATATAGGCAAGGCCAGCAGGCAGTAGATGCGTACCTTTGTTTCTTGTGTGAATGAAGCTTAGACCATCCTTTGCCTTGAGGCCTAGTGGCTGCCAGAGCTATTGACTGAGAACAAAAGAGGTTTTTACATATGCAGGTGGAAGGTGGAATGTAGGGTGGAGCAACATTCCTGGCAAGGCACAGAACTGGGTGGCCAGGGGAAGAAGAAGTAGGCATATTCTGTAGAGGTAGACATGGCCAGAGAGAAGAGAGGACAGAGATTCTGTAGAGGGTAAGGCGGATCTCTTGTAGAGTTTATCAGGGCTAGGAGTAGAGAGCAAGGAGAGATGGAGGGTATAGAAGCAGAGGATGAAGATGAGACTGTAAGCATAAGAGCTTAGTTGTTAGAACTATGAGAGGTAATACAAAAGGGACAAATTGGAACTGAGTGTCAGGACGGAACTGAAGCTATGTAGACAGGATTTCATCCCAGAGAAATAAAGTAGATGGACAATGTACCTAGATTTATTCCTGCCCTGAGGGCCTGGACAGAACTGAAGCTGAGTAGACAGAATTTTGTCTTACAGGAATAACGTTAACAGACATAAGAGCATGATGTACTTAGACTCATTTTCTTCAGATATCCCATGCCTGATGTAGCATCTTTCTCAGACTCTGGCTATCTTTACTGGCAGGTAGTTTACACTTGTAATCTCAGCCCTCATGAGGTTGAGGCACGAGGATTGCCATGAATTTGAGGGTAATCTAGGCTATATAGTGAGCTCTAGGCTAGCTAGAGTTGTATAGCAAGACTCTCTCAAAAAACCCAAGGGAGAAAAGTTTTGTTTTCAAATACCTTTTGACTTACCAAAGAATTCTTAGATAGCACTAACAATTCTCTCACAGCATTTTTCCTACTAACATTTTACAGAACGAGGTGTAAAATTTATTAAAATTAAGNAATTAATTTTAGTATAGTACCATCAATTTCATTATTGACTGTACTNAGATTTTCCTAGTTTTTCACAGATGTCCCTTTTCTCCTTTAGGATTCAATGTAGGGCAGCATCTGAAGTTTAGCCACCTTATCTCTTTAGTCCTTTCAGTGCTNTGACAGTTTCTTGGTCTTTCCTTGTTTGTCGTGAACTCAATTCCTGAAGACTAGTCATCAGAAGTTCATAGGATTTCCCTTAATTTGGATTTGCCTCATGTTTTCTGGTTATCTTGAAATTGTGGGTTTGGGGAAAGTATAGAAGAGAGGCAAAGCATCTTCATTAGATTATATCAGGAAAGTGCATAACCAGGTGAATTCATTACATTTATATTTATTATCCTGCCTTAGTGTTGTGGAATATTATTTTAAGATGTGTTATGTTTGTTTATGCTGTGGAACATTTGTTTTAATGATGCAAAGATATGTTGCAATCTTTTATGTTGCATTTGTTTAATTCTGTGAAGTTGTGTTACTTTGCCTGTTAAAACACCTGATTGATCTAATAAAGAGCTTACNAGCCAATAGCTAGTCAGGAGAAAGGATAAGTGAGGCTGTCAGGCAGAGAGAATAAATGGGAGGAGAAATCTGGGAGGATCAAGAAGGGGCAAGAGAACAAGGAGAGGAGGATGCTAGGGGCCAGCCACTCAGCCACGGAGTAATCGTGAAAGCAAGATATACAGAAATAAGAAAAGGGAAAAGCCCAGAAGCAAAAGGTAGATGGGATAATTTAAGCTAAGGAAAGTTGACTAGAAATAAGCCAAGCTAAGTCTGGGTATTTATAAGTAAGAATAAGACTATGTATGTGATTTATCTGGGAGCTGGGTGGCGGGCCCCCCAAAAGAGTAAAAGTGTTAAAAAAAAAAGAAAAAAGAACCAACAATACCCTAGAGCCACAATTATTAATGAAACAGAATGAGGGGACAACAGTTTGTCTTTTTAGGATTTTAGTTTTCCAGGCTACAGGAGTTTCCTTCAGATTTGGTGGAGAAGGCTGCAAATCACCCAGAAACTTGGGCTCTTGAGGTGGATGTGATGACTGTCACTTCAGAATGTTCCCTTGACAAGGGAGTGTGTTCTATGAATAATGACAAGTGAGAAAGTTTCTGAGGACCAGTGGACCAGAAATAGATAAAGTTCTTCCCAAATGTGCTCTCTAGTCCTAGTCACAGGGTCAAANTACATTTCTCAGCTTCCTGGTATCTAGGTGTTGCCAGGAAATTAATTTTATTTTTCAATAGGATGAGTGAGAAGGGTACTTCATTTTGATCCCAGGAAGTTAGAGTGAGTGCTTTCTCTGTTGTTTGTTTTTGTCTCTTTTGTGGGGCTCCCACCCTGCTCCCCAATAAATCACACACAGAGGCTTATTCTTAACTATGAATACCCAGCCTTAGCTTGCCTTAGTTTCTTGCCAGCTTTCCTTATCTTAAATTATCCCATCTATTTTTTGCCTCTGGGCTTTTCTTTTTCTCTTACTTCTATAAATCTTACTCTTTCTCCATGGCTTGCTGTGTAGCTGGGTGCCTGGCCCCTGGAGTCCTCCTCCTTCTCTGGCTGCTAGATTTCTTCTCTTTCCAGATTTCTCTTTCTATATATCCTCTCTGCCTGCCAGCCCTGCCTATCTTTTCTCCTGCCTTGCTATTGACCATTTAGCTCTTATTAGACCATCAGATGTTTTAGACAGGCACAGTAACACAGCTTCACAGAGTTAAGCAAATGCAGCATAAACAAAAGTATCATACCTTAAAATAATATCCTACAACATTTCTCTGTCATGTGTATACAGCAGGATAACTTGGAACTATGCATTGAGAGAGATAGAATAGATCTTAGAAGGGTCCTTGGCCTTTAGACAACTTAGAGAATGGCACAAACTGAAGAAAGAAGTAAGCCTTCCTTATTGTCAAGGCACTGAGATGTAGGGCTTATGTATTAAAGTTGGCAGCACAACTCAGCCAACCCTGACTAATGCAACATAGCCACTCATTTTGCAGTGTGCTAATCCCTAGGTGACATGTGAATATAAACTTAAATCTATCCACAAGGTTCTCCCCCTTCCAACCTCCTTTCTCACTCTCTCCTGTTTTCCTACCCTGTGTTATTGGATAAGTTTAGGATGCTCNTAAGAAATCAGATATTTTCCAGAGACCCATGTAGGGTGGAACTGTTTCCATTGAGAGGGAGATACCAGCCAGAGGTAGAGCTGGNAAGGTCAAAGGGCAACTGCTATGAAGAGGAGAGGCTTCTTCCTTCCTCTTCCCTCACTGTTTCCTCATATCAGAGAAAATAAATGGTGGTTTTATAACCTCAACACTGAGCTGATTTGATGATGGCAGTCTGAATACATATAAATATGAATCTTATATTTATAAATGTAGTTCTCACTTTTTGAGTAGTTTTGGGTTCACAGAAAAGCTAAATACAGGAGTCCCATATATCAGTGTTTTTCAATCTATGGGTCACGATCCCTTTGGGGTTGAAATGGCGCTTTCACAGGGGTTACCTAAGACCATCAGGAAACACAGACATTTTACATTCCAATTCATAACAGTAGCAAAATTATAGTTACNAAGTAGCAACAAGAATAATTTTATGGTTGGCGGTCACCACATCATGCNGTCAATACAGTTGTATTAAAGGGTTGAACCATTAGGAAGGTTGAGAACCACTGCCATATAACCTGTCTACACACACTCACAACGTCTACTATTATCAATGTGAAGCACAAGTACAGTTGATAAAGCTGCCCTGACACATCATTGTTGCCCCAATTATTCATTTACAATAGACNTCACTCTTTGTGTTGAATGGGTTTTGANTAATGTACACTGGCAGATTACATTGCTTAGTTATAGTTTCTATNGCTGCAAAGAGACACCATGACCACTACAACTCTTATAAAGGAAAACATCCAATTGGGGCTGGCTTACAGTTCAGAGGTTCAGTCCANTGTTGTCATGGAGGGAAACATGGCAGCGTGCAGGCAGACATGGTGCTGGAGAAGGAGCTGAGAGTTCTACATCTTGATCCACAGGCAGCAGGGAGAGACTGTGTGTTATACTGAGCATAGCTTGAGCACAAGAGACCTCAAAGTCTGCCCGTACAGTGACACATTTCTTCCAACATGGCCACACCTACTCCAACAAGGCCACACCTCTTAATAGCACCACTCCCTAACTGCCAAGCATTCAAACACATGAGTCTATGGGATGTGCATGTCTTTTCAAACCATCACACTGAGCTTACAGTGAAGTTTCCCTGTTCTAACCTTGTGTTCTGTCTATTCATCCTGCCTCCCTCCTTCTGTTCTTTATAATTTTGCCTTTTTGAACTTGTCTTGTAGCTTTTCCAGACTGGCTTCTTTCATTAAGTGATGTGTTTTTAAGGTTCTTCTACATCTTTTCATGACTTAGAAGCTCGTGGAGAAGCCAGGAATAGAGACACAATTATTGAGGGAGTATCTGTGGTCTCTCCTATCTGATGAAGTGGACTCCCAGGACATACAGAGGATGCCCACCCACCCTTGGGAATCCTGTCCCAGCAGAAATTCTTTCATCTTGGACTTGGAGGGACAGAGAGGGGAATCAGAGAAGGACGTCAACTTCTAAATTCCTGTAAGCAGGAAATAGACCAATAGAAATATGATAACAAACATGGATTACTCACCAAGAAAAGAAGAATGGCTAGGCATGGTAGCAGGCAGCCATAATCCCAGCACTTGGGAGGTGGAAGCAAGAGGATCAGAAATCCAAGGTCAGTCATAGCTACATAGCAAGTTCAAAGCCAGCCTGGGCTATCTAGTGAGATCCTGTCATGCACATGCACACAAACAACAGTTTGATTGGTGACTGTGATGGAAAGCCTTATTTTTCCCCCTTCCCTTTTTATTTTCTGNAGTGAGTTCCAGGAAAGGCGCAAAGCTACACAGAGAAACCCTGTCTCGAAAAACCAAAAAAAAACCCAAAATCACACCAAATAACAGCAACAACACAAGAATGAAGGAAGAAAGAAGGTGGGTGGGTGGTAATAGAATGACCCTAAGCTTATGGNGCCGTGGAGGGCTGCACAAAAGCTGTCATGACTGGGCTAGATGTCAACAAAACTGGAACAGGGGCCCAGAGGTATCAGCAGGCCCAGAGTTGGATTATTAATTTGTGGTCTTTTTTCTCTTCAAGTATTGGTATTTTCAGTGATAATTTTCCCACCACGCACTGACTTAGCTATAGGTCGTAATGTGATGGGTAGTGTTAACTGTCAGCTTGAAAAGCTCTAGAGCACCTGGGGGGGGCATGGTCCCTTGGGCGTTAGATTAAGGTTAGCTTCTGGGCATGCCTGTGGGAGGTTATCTTGATCAGGTTAAGTGAGGTGGGAAGTCCCTCCCACTAGGGGTGGAGCCATTCCCTGGGCTAGGATGCTGAACTGTATGAAAAGGAGAAAGCAAGTGGAGCACANGTATGCCTTCATCATGTGAAGGATATGATTGAAGAGCTGCGTTAAGTTCCTACTGCCTTGACTTCCAAGAGAATAAATTCTTTTCTCCCTTAAGAAGCTTTTATTAGAGTATTTTATNAAAGCAATCATCATTTTCATTCACTTGAAGACATTTTTCTAAATTTTTTGGGTATTTGTTTTCNTTAGTCCATTTTGGAGTATGGTGTTTAACATATTTGTCAGTTTCCAGAAATTTTTGTTCGTTTGTTTTGTTTTTTTGAGACAAGATTTCTCTGTGTAGCTCTGGCTGTCCCGGAAACTCTGTTGGCTAAGTTGGCCTCAACTCCAGAGATCTGACTGTCTCTGCCTCCTTAATGCTGGGATTAAAGGGGTGTGCCACCACTGCCCAGCTTAATCTGGGTATTCTAATTGGTTTCTTGGCTGAGCTGACATCTTGGGGTACAGTTTAGTAACAAGCGGATATGTCTTGCTGCAGATCTGCCAGTTGCTACTGGCCAAAGTAGCCAGGCTACATGAAACACAAAACTAATACTTAACCTGGAACATGGAAAAAGGGTTTCTTAGATGGAAAAGGAACCTCCCAGGATCTTGCTGCCTACCATACCCATACTCTGAATGTGTAAGACACAGGGGGAAGGGAATAAGAGACCGATCAAGAAACAGACAGCACACACTTATGGCCAGATAGAGAAGAGAGATTCTCTTACGTAAAACGCCTTGTAGGAGCTTGGGTCTACTAGAAGAGTGAAGGTAGAGCTCTTTGTCTCCCCTTCCCCCTCAATGCGATGCTGCACTAAGATTTGAAGTAAACACCTAACTCATATTTGTCTTAGAACTTCTCCATCTGCGACGTCCTGAAAGTTGCTGGTTTAATAATTCACATAGTTCAAAACAAGGAATCATAAAAAAGGAACAAGCATACAACATGTGCTACACAGAAAAAGAAAATGAGAGAAGAAGAAAAGCAGATGAGTCGTATCCAAGAAAAATGTTACCATTTAAATGTTAACCAGATAAAAAATAGTGACTGAGCTTAGCACCAAGACTTCAAAAAAGATCCACTCACAATACTGAGAGAAAATACAAGCATATAAGGAAGGTTATATGGAATTAGAAGATGACAGAATTGACATAGCAGAAAGGAGAGAAGCTAGCTGATATTATAAACATAATGGTTCCCTAATTTTTCATATATAATAATATTATATAATTTATTATTATTATTTCTGCTGTTATTGTCATTTTTATGTGCCCCAGACATGAAACAGCTTTGTCCACCAAGCCTGGCACCAAGCAAGGATGAACAAAGGACTACCATCTGCTGCCCCAGACTGATACACGAACACTGCTACCGGCAAGGTGTCTCTTTGCCCATTACCANGGAGTTGATTCCCTACTCTTTTATATCTAGGTATCAGAAGATTTATTTAGGGGGCAGGAGATTTGGCTTCATTGGTAAAGCATCTGCCTTGCATGTGCAAGGCCCACAGTTCTATCTCCAGTATTACTAAAAAGAAAAAGATATATTTAAATCCAGGCAAAGCAGTCTACATGAAGGTGTATATAGTAGGTGCTGCGTCTAAGTAATATACCACTACATAACTTAGAAATGTAAACAATCATTTATTGTTTATCTTGAATGAATGANTTGATAGGGCCAGTCTGCAGATCCAGGTAAACTTTCTCATATTCCTGTAGACATCTGGATAGTTGGTTGTAGGATGGATCATCAAGGATGGTCTTGGCTGGGATTACTCAATTAAGCCTGTCTCAATCCTCCAGCAGGCTAGCCAGCTGTGCTAGCTAATTTTATAACAACTTGACACAAGATAGAGTCATCTGAGGGGAGGGAACCTCAGTTAACAAAATACCTCCATAAGACTGGGCTATAGGCAGGCCTGTAGGGCATTTTCTTAATTAGTGATTGATAGGGAGGGTCCAGCCCACTGTTCGTGGTGCCATCCCTGGGCTGGGTTCTACAGAAAGCAGGCTGAGCAAGCCATGAGAAGCAAGCTAGTAAGCAGCACCGTTCCAGGGCCTCTACATCAGCTCCTGCCTCCTTGTTCCTGCCTTGTTTGAGTTCCTATCCTGACTTCCTTTGATGGTGAACTGTGAGTGAAATAACCTTTCCTTCCCAAGTTGCTTTTGGTCATGGTGTTTCATCACAGCAATAGAAACCCTAACTAAGACACCGAGCATGTTTTGTTTGTTTGTGTTTGTTTTTGTTTTGTTTTGTTTGTTTGTTTTGAGACAGGATCTTTCTATGTAGCCCTGGCTGTCCTGGAACTCACTCTGTAGCCCAGGCTGGCCTTAAACTCACAGAGATCCTCCTGCCT
>LZPO01075932.1:0-15881 GCA_001675575.1 Neotoma lepida
ACCAGACCAGATAGAAGCCTCGTCTTCTTCCTGTTGGTAGTAGGTCCTTGATGGTCTGGCCACTGTAAACCTTGCATATCCAAACAGATGAGCTCTGTGTTAAGATATGTGTGACCAGGCACCAGGATGCTTCTAATAGCTCGTTTGAGAAAGGTTGTTGGGCATCCAGAAATGGATTGATGAAGGGGAATCATGGGACACTGGCATTGAAATTGTGGGAACAGGACATGGCAGTGTTGAGGAAAGGAAGTCAGGGGACTCTACAGGGAACTCCCTATGCTGTGACTGAAGCTTGTTTGTCACAGGTAGTTCTTCCTACAGTCACCATGCTTGCTCCCCTGTTAGGAGAATCACTGTGGTTTTCTACTGTGTCCTGAGCCTGGCCCATGGTGATACCCACGGGCCTCACACTAGTATGCTGTGATGTTTGTCAGCAGACCACACAAGGCAGTGTCCTGAGGCTTGACCTGCATGGGCAGAATGAGGGAATTTGGGAGAAGTGCCACCAACTTCATTGTCAGTTCTAATGTCCTCTTCAACACCATGTGACAGAAACCATCTCTGTTCTCTCCCCAGGTCCCTGAAGAAGCCCTTGGAGACCCTGTCCATCACCTACTGCCAGCTCTCCCAGTCAGACTTGGATCANCTACCCCAGTGCCTGAACCTTTCTGAGCTCAGACATCTGTCNCTGAGCTCTGTCCTTTTAACTGAGTGGCTTGGACCACTTGCCCTTCTCCTGCAAAGGGTCAAAAGCACCTTGCAAAGCCTGGAACTGGACAAGTGTTGGCTGGAGGATTCAGAATTCAGGGTGCTCATGCCTGCCCTGAGCCAATGCTCCCAGCTAACCAAGGTCAATTTCATCGATAACAAACTCTCTCTGCCTTTCCTGAAGCAAGTGATTCAGCACACAGNCAAACTTAGCAAGCTGACCCAGGAGCTCTACCCTGCCCCNCTGGANTGCTATGACCAGAGGGGCCTAGTAGTTGTGGACAAGTTTGATGAGGTTTGCACCGAGCTCCTTGAGATAATAAGATCTCAAAGGACGCCCAAGACTGTCTCTATTTGTGCAAAACAATGTTTTAAATGTTTTAACTACTGTGTGTATGAGCTGGAGAGCAGACATTGTCTTTGCTGGCAATAAATTGGGAAAGGTTGCTGCTTGGTCCTNTTGTGTGTTTTGTTAGTGTTCTGACAAATAAAGCTTGCTCTGAGACCAGGGGCCNGANCTAGCCACTAGTTAACCATAGAGGCCAGGTGGTGGTGGCACAGACCTTTAATCTCAGCAGTTGGGAGGCTCAAGCCTTTAAATCCAGCACTTGAGAGGCAGAGACAGGATCTCGGCCCCTCATTGGGTCAGAGTAACTGNAAANGTAAGAAGTCACTCTTGTGGCTGGATCCTCCTTTCCTTCTCTGATNTTNNACGTTATTNCCCCGATNTTTGACTCCTGGATTTTATTGATAAGACTAAATAGGATCATGCTTCAGTACTGAGATATGGAAGCCTACTGTGGGGGATGGATGAAATCCACTCTGGAATTGTTGCAGCTTGAGACTGTTCTTCACTGGGATCCAATAGCNTGAGGAGCTGTACCCTTTTCCATTGCCTATANTAAATGCGCTGTGTTTTGGAGTTTCTGGTNTGTCTCCTTCACAGCACACAACCCACTCATCCCCAGCATTTCTCTACCTGCGTCTGTGGATTTTCCTTTCCCCATCACACTAAGCTGGTCAGTCTCAAAGCTGTGCAGATCATGAAATTCTAGGGACAGGTCTCACCAATGGGACTCAGAGCACTGGCTTCACATGGTGTTCAGTGTTCTGGAAGAAAGTGTTGTGAAGTGAGTTCTGATCACAGAGACAGAGTTGATATGGAGAATATGAGATGAGGGGACAGGTGTCCTGTGGAGTTGGAGAGACAGTGTGCATTTCTGAATGATGATTAGGAGCCAGACAATTATTAACTTGTAAATGTAGCTCCTAGAAGGACTGAGAAATGAGTGTTTCTCCAACACGGTAGCCATAAAGGAATAATCAGACCCTGGGAGCTTGGGTCCTGTGTTGTTGTTCCTTTTGGGGAAGGAGGCCAAGGAGGCATGGAGTCAAACCACACAGACTCTGGGAGAATGTGGAAACAACAAGCTCAGTTTATTAGGAAAAAGGCTTAAAGGCATGCCAAAGTTGCTGGGTTCCGCACGATCGGTAGCTGAACTCTGGGCAGCCTCGGGCAGAACGCTTGGGTCCGGTCTGGTCGGGCCTTGGGGCCAAATCTTTCTGGGGTGGTGCCTCTGGTTGCCCCGTGCGTAATGTTATTTGAAGTTGTTGGGTTCCTCCCGATCAGCAGCTGATCCTCGGGCAGAACACTCGAATCCGGTCTGTTTGTGTCTCACCAACTCTGCCGCTTGCCGACTCCTTCAGCTCTGATATAAAGGGGAAAAAAAAAGAAAAAAAAAGGAAAAAGGCAAGCCTTATATACCCTCCACTCCACCCTGAAGGAAGGTCTGATGAATATACATCTGTTGGTGTGACATGGCTGCCTCTCATTGGTCCAGGTCATCTCCACATTGTGTTTCAGCTGCTGTTGCTAAGGCCCCTAGGCAGACCCAGGTTGGCTCTCAGAATGTATCTTTTTTCACTAGTTTTGGCCGTGTGCCCTCAAGCCTGTTAGGGAATGTGTCATCCCACATATCCACCCCTTTTTATTATTTTATAGGACATGCTCAGTGAGAGATAGGGTGAATTGCTCTAACCCTGTTGACACCACCTCAGGAGAGCTCAGCATAATGGACTGTGCCTGTCTTGGGTTTGCTTGCCAAACAAGCTCTTACCCATCTTTGACTACCAGCCCTCAAAGAACATCAATCCTGGAGAGAAGTCTACGTGGTGGGTTTTAGTCAGTAGCCTTCTGTATCTCAGTGAGCCATGCATGCATTATCTCTCTAGGAGGACTTTGATCTAGGTGTTTGAGAGCCAATAAAATCTGTTCGGTCGCTGGGCAGTGTTGGCACACGCCTTTAATCCCAGCACTCGGGAGGCAGAGGCAGGAGGATCTCTTAAGTTCAAGGCCAGCCTGGACTACCAAGTGAGTTCCAGGAAAGGTGCCAAAGCTACACAGAGAAACTCTGTCTCAAAAAAAAAAAAATCTGTTCGGTTGTCTTTGTGGCCACCTTCTGTTGATGAACCTATTGCAGAAGATATTTGAACAAGAGAAGGATTAGTCAAAAATTCAGCCTCAAGGACATGGATGGGATCCTAGTCATATTTATTGTGCCAATCGAAGTCTTTCTGGTGATGCATTAGCGACCTTGTAGAGGGTTGACATCTAGGGTCGCATGCCAGTGATGACATGACCTTTACTAATGCTGCAGTAGAGGAGCAAATCATACATTACCCATCTGAAGCTTCTTCTTTGGCCAATGTCTCTTAGTCTGTTGCTGGACACACATCTCTGGAGGGTATCCATATCGGAGTGGTGGTATTCTGGGGAAAAATGCAAGCATACCCTTGGCCCCAGTTTAATAGGGGAGCAGGGGCTTGCCACTGAAGGGTGATGGGATCCCTCCAATGCATCAAGGGTAATGGTGTCTTCCAAGGCAAGTAAATAAGCGTTTTGTCCAGTCTGGGCTTGTGTGACAGGGTTAACATATGGTCCTCAGTCCGTGAGCATCTCAAGAAAAACAGCGATGTTGTACCGTATATTAAAATGATTCTGAGCCTCGGCCTGGTCATCATAAGCAGTGCGCCAATTAAGGAAGACCACAGGTTCTAACACAGCCTTCATCAAATGGTACCAGTCATAATAAGTCTGTAAGTGCATTGTCCATTGCCTAGGACTTTCTCAAAATACGGCAAGTCAGGACCTGACTCATTAGCAGCTTTATGGACCAAAGACAGGTCTGCAAGAAGGGTAGGTATCTATGGCTGGTTGGCCGCATTGGGGCCCACATTAACTGGAAATGCCATGGTGGGCATATGCAGCACCATAGGTGGAATAGGCTGGGAGGTATGCAGAGCAGCTGGCTGGACAGGCAGACATCCAGGCAAATTACTCCATGGATACTGCAGTGGGGGGAGGGGTAGCCACTAGAGGCATGGGGGGGGAGCAGAGAGAGGGGCTGCTGGTATAGGCTTGGATCCTGCTGCAATCATTTCCTCTCTCTTTCCATCCCTTTCCTTTACTTTACACCTATTCTTATTCATCTCCTTGTCAGCAGAGGCACAGGAAATATCAGTCATGGACAGATGAAGGTGATAGATAAGTTGGTGTTATATTGTTCCTGGCAGTGTTTATTGTGGGCCTTAATGACCTCCTCAGTAGTGGAGGACTTTAGGCCAGCAATTATAGCCAGGAAATTGGGCATAAAAAACAATTGGAGAGTTACTCTCAAGGCCACTTTCCTTTTTCTGGCCAGGAACAGAACTCTCATCCAAACACCAGGTTCCCACATGTTCTCTGGAGGAGCAGCAAGCACTCTTAACTACTGAGCCATCTCTCCAGGCATCACAACCCACAAGCATATGCATGCATTCACAAACACACACCAATACACACACACACACACACACACACACACACACACACACACACACANANANANACACACACACACACAACTATACACACACACACAACTAAAGCAGTCAGACTGTGACTCCATTTCCTGAGGATCCAACCCTTATATGGAAACCCCAGGCAAACCTGAATGAAAGTGTGTGCCACCATGCCTTACAGACAGACTCACAAACAAGACAAACAAAAAGAAAAGCGGGGGTCCCAGCATTCACCTGCTGAAGGGACAGAAATCACACAACGAAGAGGAGTCTACGCACTGAAAAACACTGCTCAAGGGGGCTTCTAACCCAGCGCCACACATGAGTAAAGGGAGACAAACAGTTCCTGTTCCAGCACCAAATGTCCCAGGTTTCGGCACCAGATGTAGCAGGAGTCCTGTGTTGTTGTTCCTTTTGGGGGGGTGGAGGCCAAGTTGGCATGGAGTCAAGCCACACAGACTCTGGGAGAATGTCAAAACAACAAGCTCAGTTTATTAGGAAAAAGGCAAGCCTTATATACCCTCCACTCCACCCTGGGGGAAGGTCTGATGACTATACATCTGTTGGTGTGACATGGCTGCCTCTCATTGGTCCAGGTCATCTCCAGGTCGTGTTTCAGCTGCTGTTGCTAAGGCCCTAAGGCAGACCCAGGTTGGCTCTCAGAATGTATCTTTTTTCACAGGTTTGGGCCGGCTGGCCCTCAAGCCTGTTAGGGATGAGTCATCCCACACAGTCTGGTGGTACTCTCAGTCACNGACCTCTTCAGCTGCTTCCTAGGTTCAAAGTCAGGAGAATCCTGTGGCTTTAGGGGTGGAAAAAACATGGGATTCAGTCCCCAGAACTACTTCTGTCTATGGAATCTTATTATCATTCAATTCCTTTCTTCCTAGCCTTTTCCTCTCTTACATATGTCTTCTGCTGTGGCTGTTCAGGGATTAAGTGCAAAGAATTTTCAATCCAATGTGAGCACAGCAGGCCCAATCTCCTATGAAGAAGATTTGAGTGNTTGTCCAGGAATTGCACACGGTATATCCAGGCTAAGATATTCACTTGGATCATAAAGTTGGCTGAGAAGTCATTAAAACACAGAGCAAAGGGACAGGGGCTCCAGGTCCCCTGTCCTCTTCTTTCTTTACTTTTTCTTAATAACCTCACACAGCCCATGTGTCCCTTGAACTTTCAACCCTTCACTCTAATCTTCCTGAGTGATGAGATTGCTAACACACCAGGAAGCTGTGGCTCCTTGTTTTTCCAAACTCCTATCCTGTGGCTGTGNCGGGCAACTTGAAAATAAAAACCTCCATTACTTGGACAAGTTTTATTTTCTTGGCCTCTAGGATCTACCCAACTTAAGAAGTGTATTTGAACCCCGCAATGGTGATTTCTGTATGTATTTTGCTCTTGCTGTCCCTGAGACTATCCTTATTCCCTTTGTCTGTCTAATCAGGTGGCAACAGAAGAATTTGGTATCACACTGTTTTTCCTTCATCACGTTTATTGTTGTTATTAGAAATAGAGATAGGAAGTCCTACACTTGATGATCATGGTTATTATGTGCTCTTTGCACTAAACCATGACTAATTGTGAAGGAATATTCATTAAGGATACTAGGCACACAAGTAATATTGGGAACCAAGTGACTACCAAGAGAGAGACATCTCAGTCACAATGCCCTTGTATTTAACCCTGGCTAGAACTTGGAGTTGACATAATTTACACTACATCAACACTCAGAAACCTAATATTGGTGTGAAGGCCACTTGGGACCATAAGATATGAATCTCTTCATCATCCCAGAAGACTTTCTACATTGGCTATGGATAGCATTTCCCATAACTCATAGCGAGGCAGAGAAATCAGTCCTAACACCATTCCCTCAGAGTCTTATATCAGTCCGTTGGCTGAGAGAAGAAGACACTGTCAACTGGTTCTTTTTTAGGTCCTCACAGTGGATTCTCACCCTTCATGTGCAGTGCAGTTTCCTTAATTAGTGGGGTGACTCTCAGCAGGCTAAGGAGATGAGGATGTTCCCTATGGAATTGATCACAATCTTCCTAATTATGGTTCATCTCCTTCACATAAAGGGTGAGCATGAAGCCCTCAGTGTGAGGAATGGAAGCTCTGCCTCACCATCTTGATTCTGAGTCTTGACTTCCAATCTAGAGCCTCTGAATTGCTGAGTGGAAATGTGTACACTACCATGTCGGTCTCTTTCTCTTAAAAAAAAAAAATGTTCATACCAGGATGCTCTTAATGAGACCTTGTGAATAGTCAAAGACAATTTAAAAATATGGACTGTCTGGTGAGACTCATTTATAGGGTAGAAGACTTGTCTGAATGGAGTCAGGAAAGAAAGAGCGAGTGGTTATATAAGTGTTACAGGAGGTCTGAGTCTGGCCAGATATTTACATGTTATCTGTTCTGTAGTTATGAAGTGGAAATGTGGGCTCAAATAGAGTTCCAAAAAAATGAAGAGAATTTTATTTGGGTGTGAGTCTGTGTCCAAGTTAGGGTTTACTATTGCTGTGAAAAGACACCATGAGCACAGCAACTCAAACAAAACATTTAGGTTCTCTGTGAATTTGAGGCCAGCCTGGTCTACTGAGCAAGTTCCAGGACAGGCTCCAAAGCAACAGAGAAACCCTGTAATTGGAAGTTTTTCTGTGTCCTGTCCAGGCCCTGCAGTTGGGACAAATCTCTCCCACCAGTGTGTCCTGTCTCCCACCCATGCGTCCCACAACTGTTTGGTCCCAAATAAACACAGAGAGGCTTATATTATTTTATAACTATGTCATCTAATGGCTCAGGTTTCTCCTTAGCTAGCTCTTACATCTTAAATTAACCCATTTCTATTAATCTCTGTTTTGCCACGTGACCTGTGACTTACCTGTACTGTTACATCTTGCTTCTCATCACAGAAGCTAGCAGCGTCTGCTCAGCTCTGCTCTCTTCTCCTCTCTCCCTCATTAGAACATCCCATCTAACCTTATTCTGCCTCACCATTGACCAACAGCTTTATTTATCAACCAATCAGAGCAACACATATTTACAGCATACAGAATGACATCACCCATCAAAATCCTGTTTTGAAAAAAAAAAGAAAACATTTAATTAAGGGTGGCTCACTTACAGTTTCAGAGGTTCAGTCCATTGTGATCATCAGAGGGAGCTTGGCAGCGTGCAGGCAGATGTGATGCTGAGAGCTGAGAGTGCTACATCTTGTAGGCAACAGGAAATCAACTGTCACACTGAGTGAAGCCTGAGGAAAAAAAGAAGACCTCAAAGCCTGCAAGCACACTTCTTCTGTCAAGACCACACCTACTCCAACAAGGCCACACCTCCTAATAGTGCCACTTCCTTTGGGGTCCATTTTCTTTCAAACCACCACAGTCTGAGTAATTTAAGGTGTATGTGAGTTTCCTTGTTTGTGGGGTGTGTGTGTGTGTGTGTGTGTGTGTGTGTGTGTGTGTGTACAGACCCTTGTGTGCCATGAAAATCATGTGGAGGTCAGATGATGATTTTCTTTTTTACTTGTTCTCATTTTCTTTCTTTCCTGTGGTTTTCTGTTCATTTGTTTATCTTTTCAGACATGATCTTACTGTGGAGCTCTGGCTGTCCTGGAAATCACTCATTATGTAGAAATGGCTAGCCTCTAGCTCACATGTCTTCTGAGTGCTGGGGTGCAGAACAGCCACTGTGCAGCACACCCAAAGCCCTAGATGCTGCCCTCAGGGATCCAAAGAAAGGATGGAAAGAAAGATCCCAAGCAGAAACTCAGGCTGATGCTTGGGGAATTGAATTAGAACAACCTGCATTCTGAGGGCTTCTCTATGTGCTCAGACAACATTGGGTGTAGAAACTGTAGTAGCTGATTGGTGAATAGTGCACCAGAATTCCTGGGTATAGCTGGGGTTAGGAGAGCACCAACACTCTGCAGGCTGAGCCAGGAAAATTTAGAGTTCAACAGTGGCCTAAGATACATGGTCAAACCCAGCATTCAAAATCAAACAGCCAAACAAAAGCAAACAAAGCTCAATTTCTGGAAAATCTTAAAAACGAAAAGGAGGGAGTATATTCTAGTTCATTTCAAACTCAATTTATTGTAGGATGGTAGCAGGAGAGATAAACACAGAAATCTATGGCTGGAGATTGGGAATCTGGCTGAATAGGGTGAGTGCTTACCTAGCATGCAAGTGGCCATGGTTGGATGCAGAGAAATGCATGAATTAGGATGAGGACTGTAAACTATCATCCTGACACTTGACAAGCAGTGGCTGGAGATGTGAAGTTCAAGATTATCCTAAACTATATGGAGACTTCATGGCCATTCTGGGATACAGCAGAACTTACCTCCATAAAACACAAACACACAAAATCCCTGGTTTACAGTGTAGTATTCAGGATGCAGTCTCACACAATAAGTTGTAAGGGAATTCTTCATTCTGGTTTCTTTCTATTTTCTTCTTTCTATTTTCAGTCCCTTTTCTTTATAGGCAAATCTCTATTCACTTAGTGAGCATATTTGATTTGGAAATTAAAATCAGGTCCTTGAACATGACAGATAAGTGCTCTACCTCTGAACGATACCCTAGCACCTTAAATTGTACTTTTAAGACATGGTGAGTTCCAGCCATGCTTGACCTGGACAGCTTTTTCCTCCTTTTGTCTCCAGAGTGCTGGGCTGAGAGGCCTGTGTCTCACANACTGTCATCTTCCCTTCTTTACTCCATTTCCATCCTCCCCTGTCATCTCTCTTTCTTTTTACCATGTTCCAGGGTATCATATGGTCCTGAACTACCTGAACAAAATCCAGATAAGTTTTTATCTCATAGCATTTGAGTTCATCCAGCCTCACAGTACTGGCATTGCAGGCTTACCAGACAACCAGTTTTATGTGTTGCTAAGGATTATTCCAAAGGAAGGTGCATACTGCACAAAAATGCTACCAACCTGGCCTCATCCCAGCCCCAGGTTTGAGAAATGTTCTCGTTATGCTGTCCTGGTGGTCTTTACGTTGACACCACAATCTTGCTTTAATTTTTCCAGTTACCTGGGACCAGAAATGTGCACCCCACAGCTGGATTTGAATATTGAAACCAGCAAAAACATAGATCTCCTTTCAGATTCCTTAGCAGGTAAAGTCACTGCAAGGATCTTTGTCGATTTCAGTCTTCAGAAAGGGAGCACTAACTATAAAATTGCCTTCTGGCTTCCTTGTGTGTGTCATGGCATGCTCTCCTGTATGTGTACACACACACACACACACACACACACACACACACACATACACACACACACACAAACTATAATTAACACATAATTTGTGTTTAGCAAAAGAATCTGGATGTTGAAGCCGAAGAAAAGGCTCAGTGGTTAGGAGCACTTTCGATTTTTCCAGATGGTAGGGTTCCACCTTGCAACCATCTCCACCTTCAGTTCCAGTGGAACCATTTTCTTCTTCCTGATTTCATGAGGCATGAGCATCAAGACCCATGTTGTGTACTGTCATGACACCCACATAAGCTAAAATAAAATAAAACTAAGTGAATCTTTTTTTAAAGATTTATTTATTTATTATGTATACAGAAGAGGGCTCCAGATCTCAAGATGGTTGTGAGCCACCATGTGGTTGCTGGGAATTGAACTCAGGACCTCTGGAAGAACAGTCAGTGCTCTTAACCTCTGAGCCATCTCTCCAGCCCCTAAGTGAATCTTAAAACACACACACACACTAACCCAACTGCAAATACAAAAAATTGGAGGAAATCAAGAAATCTCTTAACGAAAATCAAGAAACCCAAGAAGAAACAATCAAACGAGTAAAGGAAACAGTTCAAGACTTGAAAATTAAAATAGAGGCAATAAAGAAAACACAAACTGAGGGAATTCAGGAAAAGGAAAATCTGAGTAAACGAACAGAAACTATGGAGGCAAGCATAACCAACAGAATACAAGAAATGGAACAGAGAATTTCAGCAGTTGAGGATACAAGAGAGGAAATAGATTCATCAGTCAAACAAGATGTTAAATCCAGCAAATTTTTAATACAAAACATCCAGGAAATCTGGGACACCATGAAAAGCCCAAACCTAAGAATAATAGGGATAGAAGTAGGAGAATAATTCCAGCTTAAAGGCACAGAAAATATACTCAACAAAATCATAGAAGAAAAATTTTCCATCCTAAAGAAAGAAGCTTACAGAACACCAAAATAGACTGGAACACACACACAAAAAAAAGTCCTCTCGACACATACAGAATAAAGAAAGAATATTAAGAGCAGCAAAGGAAAAAGGTCAAGTAACATATAAAGGCAGACCTGTCAGAATTACACCTGACTTCTCAATGGAAACTCTGAAGGTCCTGGACAGATGTTCTGCTTACTAAGAAACCACGGATGCCAGCCCAGACTACTCTACCCAGCAAAGCTTTCAATCATCATAGATGGAGAAAACAAGATATTCCATGTCAAAACCAGATTTAAACATTACATATCCACAAATCCAGCCCTACAGAAAGTACTAAAAGGAAAACTCCAACCCAAGGAAGTCAGAGGCAACTACCAAAACACAGGCAATAGATAACCTCACACTAACAAATCCCAAAGAAGGGAAACACACACACTACCACCAAAAATTAACAGGAATTAACAATCACTGGCCATTGATATAACTTAATATTAATGGACTCAATTCACCTATAAAAAGACATAGGCTAACAAAATGGATACGAAAACAAGATCCATCCTTCTGCTGCATATAAGAAACACACCTCAACTTCAAAGACAGACACTACCTCAGAGTAAAGGGTTGAAAAAAGATTTTCCAATCAAATGGACCTAGAAACAAACTGGTGTAGCTATCCTAACATCTAACAAAATAGACTTCAAACTAAAATCAATCAAAAGAGCTGGAGAAGGACATTTCATATTCATCACAGGAAAAATCCATCAAGATGAAGTCTCAATTCTGAACATTTATGCCCCAAATACAAAGGCACCCATATTTGTAAAAGAAACATTACTAAAACTTAAATCACACATCAAACCCCACACACTCTTAGTGGGAGACTTCAACACCCCTCTCTCACCACTGGACAGGTCTGCCAGACAGAAACTTAACAGAGAAAAAAGGGAACTAACAGATGTTATGACTCAAATGGACCTAACAGACATTTATAGGACATTTCACCTGAACACAAAAGACTATACATTCTTCTCAGCACCCCATAGAACCTTCTCCAAAACTGGCCACATACTCTGTAACAAAACAAATCTCAACAGATACAAAAAAATTGGAATAACACCCTGTATCTTATCGAACCATGGCTTAAAATTAGAATTCAACAAAAACACAAAATGCAGAAAGCCTACAAACTCATGGGTCAAGGAAGAAATAAAGAAAGAAATTAAAGACTTCCTAGAATTCAACGAAGATGAATGTACAACATACCCAAACTTATGGGACACTATGAAAGCAGTGCTAAGAGGAAAGATCATAACACTAAACGCCTACATAAAGAAGTTAGAGAAATCTCACACTAGTGACTTAACAGCACACCTGAAAACTCCAGAACAAAAAGAAGCAAATTCACCCAGGAGGAATAGATGACAGGAAATAATCAAATCAAGGACTGAAATCAATAAAATAGAAACAAAGAGAACAATACAAAGAATCAATGAAACAAAGAGCTGGTTTTTCAAGAAAATCAACAAGATAGACAAACCCTTATCCAAACTAACCAAAAGGCAGAGAGATAATATCCAAATTAACAAAATCAGAAATGAAAAGAGGGACACAATAACAGACCCTGAGGAAATCCAGAGGATCATTAGGTCATATTTCAAAAAATCTATACTCCACAAAATTGGAAAATGTAAAAGAAATGGACAATTTTTTAGATAGGTACCACATGCCAAAATTAAATCAAGATCAGATAAACAATTTAAATAGACCTATAACTCCTAAGGAAATAGAAGCAGTCATCAAAAGTCTCCCAACCAAAAAAAGCCCAGGGACAGATGGTTTCAGCACAGAATTCTACCAGAACTTCAAAGAAGAGCTAATACCAATACTCCTGAAATTGTTCCGAACAATAGAAACAGAGGAACATTGCCAAACTCTTTTTACAAGGCTACAGTTACCCTGATACCCAAATCATGTAAAGACGCAATTGGAAAGAGAATTACAGACCAATCTCCCTCATGAACACTGATGCAAAAATACTCAATAAAATACTAGCAAATTGAATCCAAGAATACATTTAAAAAAATCATCCACCATGATCAAGTAGGCTTCATCCCAGAGATGCAAGGATGGTTCAACATAAGAAAATTTGTCAATGAAATCCACCATATAAACAAACTGAAATTAAAAAAANCACATGATCATCTCATTAGACGCTGAAAAAGCCTTTGACAAAATCCAACACCACTTCATGATAAAGGTCTTGGAGAGATCAGGAATACAAGGAACATGCCTAAACATAATACAGGNGATTTACAACAAGCCAACAGCTACCATCAAATTAAATGGAGAGAAACTTAAAGCGATTCCACTAAAATCTGGAACAAGACAAGGATATCCACTCTCTCCATACCTATTCAATATAGTACTCGAAGTTCTAGCTAGACTAATAAGACAGCAAAAGGAGACCAAGGGGATACAAATTGGAAAGGAAGAAGACAAACTTTCACTATTCGCAGATGAAATAATAATATACATAAGACCCCAAAAATTCTGCCAAGGAACTCCTACAGCTGATAAATACTTTCAGCAATGTGACAGGATATAAGATTAACTCAAAAAAATGTACAAATGATAAATGGGTTAAGAAAGAAATTAGAGAAACATCACCCTTTACAATAGCCACAAATAACATAAAATATCTTGGGGTAACTCTAATCAAACAAGTAAAAGACCCATATCACAAGAACTTTAAGTCTTTGAAGAAAGAAATTGAAGAAGATATCAAAAAATGGAAAAATCTCCCATGTTCTTGGATAGATAGGATTAACATAGTAAAAATAGCAATCTTACCAAAATCAATCTACAGATGCAATGCAATCCCCACCAAAATCCATCAAAATGCAATTCTTCACAAACCTTGAAAGAGTAATACTCAACTTCATATGGAAAAACAAAAAACCCAGGATAGCCAAAACAATCCTATACAATAAAGGAACTTCCAGAGGCATCACCATCCCTGACTTCAAGCTCTACTATAGAGCTATAATAATAAAAAAAAAAGCTTGCTATTTGTGGAGTGAATCTTAAACGGTCTTATTAATTGAAAACACCAGGCCAGGTATTGAGGTAAATTCTGAATGATCAGAGAGACAGAACAAGCCACAGCCAACCTCACCTTGCCAACTCCTCAGCTGATCTTGTTTTCTCAGACTGCAGGCTTCTGAGTCCTCACCCGAATGGATCTCAGCGAACTGCTGCTAAAAGCCTCAAAGCTTAAGAGGCCTCTAGTTTCTGGTTCTCATGCCTTATATACCTTTTTGCTTCCTGCCATTACTTCCTGGGATTAAAGGCATGTGTCCTTCTCAACAAAGACATAGATCTCAAGTCCTGGAATTAAAGGTGTGTACCATCACACCTGACTCTCTTTCCAGTGTAGCCTTGAACTTACAGAGATCTGGATGGATCTCTGCCTCCCAAGTGATAGGATTAAAGGTGTGTGTGCCACCATTTTCTGGCCTCTATGTCTATCTAGTGACTGTTGTGTTCTCTGACCCCAAATAAGTTTTATTAGGGTACACAGTATTTTGGGGGACACAATATAATCACTACAGGTATTGGCATAAAAACAGGCACATTTGTGGTGGTATTTTATCTATGTCCCCCCAAAAAAATTTATTTGAGGATCAGAGGAACAAGGTCAGCCGCTCGCCTTGTAAAATTAGCACTCACCCTTAATCCTATCACTTAGCAAGCAGGGTCTGTCTGGATCCCTGTGAGTTCCAGGTCACACTAGGAACAGTCAAGTGTGGAGACACACACCTTTAATCCCAGCATCAACCATAAAATTTTGGAGGTCTATACAGACAGACAGGAAGTGACAGAGATGGGTGATAGGAGGAAGTGATATAGCTAAGCTGAAAGAGCCAATGGGAAAACAGAACAGAAAGAATGTAGACGTGGAGGTATAGGAAGTCAGACACACTCTCCTTTTTGGAAGCAGTGGTGGTGTAAGGTGAGGCTGGTAGCTGTTCCTAATTCCTCTGATCTCTGTCAGACTTTCACCCCTATCTCTGCAGAGGTGTTTGGAAACATGTTTTATTTAACAAGACCATTTGGAAAATCTGTCTTACACACATTGATCAATGGAATGAAATCGAAGACCTTGACATTAATCCACACACCTACAAACACCTGATTTTTGACAGAGAAGCCAAAATTATACAATGGAAAAAAGAAATCATCTTCAATGGTGGTGTCATAAATGGATATCTACATGTAGAAGAATGCAAATAGATCCATACCTATTGCCATGCACAAAAACCCAAGTTCAAATGGATCAAAGACCTCAACATAAATCCAATTATACTGAACCTCATAGAAGAGAAAGTGGGAAGTAGCTTTGAATGCATTGGCACAGGAGACCACTTCCTAAATATAACACCACTAGCAGACACTGAGAGCAACAATTAATAAATGGGACCTTCTGAAACTAAGAAGTTTCTGTAAGGCAAAGGACACAGTCAGTAAGTCAGTAAAACGACAGCCTACAGGATGGAAAAAGATCTTTACCAACCCCACATTTGACAGAGGGCTGATCTCCAAAACATATAAAGAACTCGAGAAACTAGACATCAAAATATCAAATAATCCAATTAAAAATGGACTACAGAGCTAAACAGAGAATTCTCACCAGAAGAATATCAAATATCAAACACCAAAAGACACTTAAGGAAATGCTCAACATCCTTAGTCATTAGAGAAATGCAAATCAAAACGACTCTGAGATACCACCTTACACCTGTCAGAATGGCTAAGATCAAAAACACTGACAACAGCTTATGTTGGAGAGAATGTGGAGAAAGGGGAACACTCCTCCACTGTTGGTGGGAGTGCAAACTTCTACAGCCTCTCTGGAAATCAGTATGGCNGTTTCTCAGAAATTGGGAATCAACCTACCTCAAGACCCAGCAATACCACTCCTGAGCATATGACCAAAAGATGCTCAATCATACCACAAGGACATTTGCTCAACTATGTTCATAGCAGCATTATTCACAATAGCCAGAATCTGAAAACAACCTAGATGCCCTTCAACCAAAGAATGGATAAAGGAAATGTGGTACATTTACACAATGGAGTATGTAA
>LZPO01075932.1:35305-49001 GCA_001675575.1 Neotoma lepida
TGGTGGGGGTGGGGGTACATACTGCTCTTCCAGAGGAAGTGAATTCCATGCCCACAACCCACATGGTAGCTCACAACCATATATAACTCCAGTCCTCTTCTGCCCTCCATTGGCACCAGGCACACATGGTATATACACTTACATACGTGCAAACAAAACACTCATACACATAAAATAAAAAGTACATATAATATATAATCATATAATTTATATTATTATTTATAAAAGTTTAAAACACTTAATGAAAGTGGATCCAGATCATGGTGGAATAAAAACTTTCATTTATTAAAGAAATCATTACAAGCACTTAAAAGCAAAGAGAGACTTGAACACACACAGATCTGCCTGCCTTTGGGTCCACAGTGCTGGGATTAAAGGTGTGGGGAGGATTCTATTATTGCTGCCCTTTATTTTGTTTGTTGATTTGGCCACAGGGAAGACCAGAAAGGTCTTGAAACAAAACAGAACATATGAAAATAAAACTAGATTTTTTTTTTCATTCTTTTTTCCCTCTAGACCCCAAGGAAGCACAGGAAATCCTCCTGTGTTGAGGGAGCATCCCTGTCTCAAGAGTGCAAGCTTTCCAGATGCTCTGCATGCATTTGTGTGGCTCTATGCCTTATGAAAGTTTACGTTGTTTGCACACTGGCTTTGAGAGAGTGACAGCAGCCATGTCATCTTAAACTGACAGTTTCAATTCTGAGTGTCACCAAAACAGGAAGCAAAGCTTTGAGAGCAA
This sequence comes from Neotoma lepida, assembly GCA_001675575.1. Lineage (NCBI taxonomy): Eukaryota > Metazoa > Chordata > Mammalia > Rodentia > Cricetidae > Neotoma > Neotoma lepida. Next base: position 36,045 of record LZPO01075932.1, read on the forward strand.
TAAGTGAGGACACACTATGCACACTTTCTCTTCAGTCTTTCTATGGGGAAGATGAACATGTAACCTTCCNATGGTTTTCCTGTCAGGGCCTAGGAANAGGATTGNCATCCTTTAACCATAAAGGGATGGGGGTCAGATTTCAGGCTCTAGGGTATCCGCTTGGCAGCAGAATAGAATTAAGAAGAGCTNGTTGGAAGTAGACAGAACAATGATGACATGTCCACTTGTGAAAGGCTCCCCACGCTGCTAGTGAAGGTAGTTTGGCTTCAAGACTAACAGATAGTGAATGAAATGGGGTAAACTGAGGTTTCCACTAACACCAGAGCAGTAACTCTGGCTCTAACATGATGGGGAAGACTGGCTTCCTATGTCTCAGTCCAAAAGCATATTCTTTCCTTGATGCTTCCCACGAAGCCTCCAGACTGAAGCTCCATGAGGATGTGTTCCAGGCCCCAGCCTCACTCCTGCAGGGGGCAGGATGAAGCCTTGGCCATCTCTGTCTTGAGTACCTGCCCATAGAGCTCTTCCCATCACTGTTCAGGGAGGCCTTCACTAACACACAAACATCCTGAAGGCAATGGTGGCAGCCTGGCCCTTTCCCGGCCTCATTGTGGAGTCTTTAATGAAGATGCCTTACCTAGAGACTTTCAAGGCTGTGCTGGGTGGAGTGGATATGCTGCTAACCCAGAAGATTCAAGTAAGCAAGCCCCACATATGCAGAGATGCAGGCAAGGGGCAAATATGGCCAGGAAGAATGGGGGTCAAAGATGGATCAGAGACTTCTGATGGCCCTAGCTTGAAGGATTGGAGTCCTCAGCCTTTGGTGAACCATCTGGCAAAGGACTTTCAAGTGTGGGGAACAGAAGAGAGTAGACACAAACGAGGCAAAAGGAACCCATCAGTGCCTCTGACATGGAAATAACTGGGATCAGGCTGGATTGAAAGGGGACAGATGAGAGAAGTAAGACAGATCTATAGATGCCGCTCAGGCATCTGTGTTAGGCCCTGGGTTTGATCTTTACCAGTTAAAAAAAATGAATATAAGACAGAGCAGAGAAGAGGACAGCTGACATTTCAGATTCAGAGTAAAAGATGACTATATTGGGTCTTGTCTTCTGAGATTTCTACCAGTTTTCTTACAGGAGCAGGAAACTGGCCATGCTTGATTTGGTGGATGCACACCAGAACTTCTGGAATGTCTCAGCTGGAGCCCAGGATGGTGGCTGAGCAACTCCTGTCATCAATAAGAAGTAAACACTCGGGCACGGTCCAGAATCTGAGGCGAAGCAGCCCCTGAGGTGTTAGCACAGTTTTACTTCTCTGCGAACCATGTCAAGGAACATGATACACACTTGTTGCAGTGGGCACAGCACAGAAGCTCAGTAGAGCTGTGCTGAAGNATGATGTGGATTGGCAGGCTCCATCAACACTGTCCTAGAGATCTTGAACATTTTAGATCCACTGTTTACTCAGGAATTGGAACTAGATATGCGATGCAGTCAGACCTCACTGATCCGGTTTGTGCCTTACCTGGGCCAGATAAGAAATCTTGGCAAATTCTATCTATCAGGTATCACCACAAATATCTTCAATGACAGAGACCTTTCCAGCATAGAGAAGAGTGCGTCATCTTCCACTTCTCAGTTCTCCAATCTCAACTGTCTCCAGCAACCCTGTATCAATAGCATCTACTTTCTCAGTGACCATCTGTCTTAGGGTTACTATTACTGTGACAAAACACCATAGCAACTCGGGAAGAAAGGGTTTATTTGGTGTACACTTCCATATCACTGTTCATCACTGAAGGAAGTCAGGACAGGAACTCAAACAGGGGGTGCTGCTTACTGGCTTGATCCCCATGGCTTGCTCAGCCTGCTTTCTTATAGAACCCAGAACCACCAGACAGGGAAGGCACCACCTACAATGGGCTGGGCACTCCCCTACTGATCACAAATTAAGAAAATGCCCTATAGGCTTGCCTACANCCACATCTTTTTGTTTTGTTTTTTCAAGACAAAGTTTCTCTGTGAGTCCTGACTTTTCTGGAACTCACTCTGTAGATCAGACCTCAAACTCACAGAGATCTGCCTGACTCTGCCTCCCCAGTGCCTGGTGCCTACAGCCATATCTTACGGAGGCACTTTCTCAATTAAGTCTCCCTNCTCTCTGATGACTCTAGCTTGTGTCAAGCTGACATAAAACTAGCCAGTACACCACCTAAAACAGTTATTCCGGTAAGGTATGGTGGAGAGATGTTTCTGCTACCACAGCAAACTGTTCTTTTACCTTAGGGAGTAGTGAGCACCTGAAGTCTGTCAGCCACTGGATTTAACAGTGAGGGAGACATCAGCATATCTGAGCATGGTCTTAATTCCACTCTCCCGATAAAGGTCTCAGATGACCACTCAGCAAGCAGAGGGCTGAACTGTGGTAGATGTGTAGAGAGCTATCATGCTATAAGACTAGCTGGGTGGGTAAGAGCTATAGAGAGTGGGCTGTGAGCTAAGGGGATGGGAACAGGTGTAAGAGACACTGGAGGAGGTGAGGANTCCCAAGTGCACAGTCCCCGAGTGAGCATTTCCCTCAGATCTATGTGAACAAGAACTAATTCCTACTATGGGTGAAGGCCTATTCTGAGGAGGAGCAGAGTAAGCGGGAAGTGCATGACATGGGGCTGAAAGATGAGGGGAAGAGAGAGGACATTATGAACAGAGACATAGGCTCTGCTGAGGCAGGGAGTCAGCAAGTTAGGTCAGAGAGTTCAGCAGTCCGCAGTCCTCCATCCTCAGGANGGTGCTAGGCATGGTCTTGATATTTAAACCAGTTTGCCCTCCAACTCTTATTCTGTAGCCCCAGTTCAATTCTGCAACCTCCAGAGGCACTNGGCACACAAAGGGTACACCCTCCATGTCCCATATATGTATGCATATATGTGTGTGTGTGTGTGTGCAAACACCCATACACATAAAATAGGTAGTGAGATAGCTCATTGGATAAAAGGCTATTCTTAAACTAGCAATCCTCCTGCCTCAGCCTCTCCAGTACACCATCACACTTGGTTCAAAACAAAAGTCTCAATGTGTTCACATAGGAGACCCACAACCAGACAGTAGGCAGAGAGTGAGACTTTGGAACACTCAGCCCTAAATGGGATGTGTCCATCAAATCCTTCCCCTCAAAACCCCATGGAAGAGGAGGCAGAAAGACTGCGGAGCCAGAAAAGATGGAGGACACCAAGAAAACAAGGCCCTCTAAATCACCATAAGCAAAGCACATTCTGAACTCCCAGGGACTGAACCAGCATGCACAGGTCTGCATCAGGTCCTCTGAGCTTATATTATGGCCTCCAATTTAGTATTTTTATGGGATTCCTGAGTGTGTCTCTGATTCTCGTGCCTTCTCTTGGCCTCGTTTTCTTCTGTTGGCTTGCCCTGTCCAACTTTGATGTGATAGTTATTATATTTTATTGTTATATTTTAAAAATGAATAAAAATCTAGTCACTTGGGTAAAGGTTAACAATGAACTGCCAAACTACCATTTATACCTGCTGGGAGCAGGAAATCAATTTTCTCCAATGGAGTGACACTGGGTATATCAACCACTCCAAGGCAGGCCTCATGTTCAGGACTAACTAGTTGACCAACATATAATGGACTCTAGTTTTGTGTGTGTATGTGTGTGTGTGCTTTTACTTCATTACAGTTTGGTAGATTTTTTAGGGGGGTGGGGGAGTGGGTATTTTCTTTTCTTGGGTTTTGGAGTTTTGTTGTACTGGTTTTTTGGTTTTTTTTTTAAAGACTTTAAAGTTGGGTGGGTGTGGGGGAGAAGATCTGGAAGGACTTGGAGGCGGGGAAGAATATAATCAATACATTTAAAGTTAAAAAATTATTTTAAAAAAGGGAGGAAGACAGGAAAAATCTATCACCTTGGGCTGCATACCATCCTTCAAAACTGCCTGAGGCTGGGTTGGTTGTATTCTCATTGAGTCCCTGAGAATAGGTGGGAAACCAGCCACCAAGTCAGGCAGTGACCTTGACTCTAGCACTGCAGGCCTCTCCACTGGCTCCTCCCAGTGGCCTCCCGCTGTTGCTGCAGACTTCTCTGCCCCTACCTCCCAAGTGCAGGAATCTGAGGAATGCCTTATCTTTGACCCAGCCTACACTGAAGCTTGAAGGACCTTTGGAATCCCACCTGCTCTGTCCATCAGTAGCTTCCAGACCCTAGGTTGCCTACCACACTCAACCTTGCCCCAAACAGAAAATATCAGCAAGGCACTCCAGGCAAAGCTGCTTCATTATTGGGTGTGGTAACCCCTGCCTCTATTCCCAGCACTCTGGAGACAGAAGAGGAACAATCCGAGTCCTGGGCCAACATGCGCTAAACATAGACCATTAGGTTTTATCTATGTTTTAATATTTTACTTAGTGTTGGATGTGTGTGTGTGCATGACACAGCACTTCTGTCTTGGCCAGTAGATCTCAGAAAGCACTTTCAGGAGAAGCCTCTTTTATTTATATGGTAGGCTTGGTAGTGGGGTCTTATACCCAATAGGCTATCTCACCTACTCAGTTTTTANTGATCCCCTTGAACCACAGTTATAGACAGTGGGTGCTGGGAATGAAACCCAGGTCCTCTGCAAAAACACTCCATTATCTTAACTGCTCAGCCATCTCTCCAGTTCTCCCTATATTCTTTTTTGAGACAGGATTTCTTTGTGTAGCCCTGGCTGTCCTGGAACTAGCTCTGTAGACCAGGCTGGCCTCAAATTCAACACATCCGCCTGCCTCTGCCTCCCAAGCACTAGGATAAAAGGCGTGCGCCACCAACCAGCTCTCCCCTATATTCTTAACACATTCTTAACATTCTGTCTTAAAGAAACAAAACAGAAGCATGAAACAAATTATTATTATTATTATTTTTTTTTTTTTTGGTTTTTCGAGACAGGATTTCTCTGTGTAGCTTTGGCGCCTTTCCTAGAACTCACTCGGTAGCCCAGGCTGACCTCGAACTCACAAGATCTGCCTGCCTCTGCCTCCCGAGTGCTGGGATTAAAGGCGTGCGTCACCACCACCCTGCGAAACAAAATTCTTTATTGCTCCCACAATATAAAAACAGTGAGTGGGCTGGAGAGATGGCGCAGTGGTTAAGAGCACTGACTGCTCTTCCAGAGGACTCATTGTTTCAATGAGGGTCTGGTTCAATTCCCCACATGGTAGCTCACAACTGTCTCTAACTCCACGATCTGACACCCTTACACAGACATACATGCAGGCAAAACACCAATGCAAATGAAATAAATAAATTATTAAAACAAAACAGTGAGTGCAATGGGTAGGCTTCGGTACTCATTAACAAAATAGAAGTTTACTCCTGGACAGTTATAATGCAGTTCTTAAGGTCTGTCAATCCTTTAAGATAGGACAGGTACATCTGTCTATATGCTAGAGACCTTTATGTTCAGGGACAGCCAGAGGGCTGGAAGCCCTGAAGAATAGGGCTTCCACAGACATTGGCCACAGTGGCATACTTTAAGAGGCTGAGGCAGAGGGATTTCAAGGCCAGCCTGGGCAATATGTAACTATGAAAGAGAGAGCAAGCAACGTGGCTTGCTCAGCCACGTCTTTGATTTTGCTTCAGCCATCTTTGATATGTCCATAGTACCTCCTAGTCTAAACAAACATACTAGCTAGAATGCTTTGTCCATTCCCCAAACCCCTCATAGGAGACTGCATTGCTCATTTTAGGTTGAAAATTTTGTACACACAAAGTACTGAGCAGACACACAGTGGGACATAACAGACGCCCAGGCAGAAGTAAAGAAAAGAAAACAATGTCTAACTGCCTTCAGTGTACTTTGATGTTTCAGTCAGGATTTTCTAAAGGCTAAAGGAACAGAACTGATAGAACCATATGTGGTGATATCTTATTTGTCCTCCCTAATAAAATTTATCTGAGGGTCAGAGGAAAAACGGGGCTGCCAGCCACTAATAGAAAACAATAGCAATGCAAGTTAGCACACGCCCTTAATCCATTTGGTTCTNTGTGACTCCAAGGTCACATGGGGAACTAGCAGTAGGAGGTGGTGGCACACNCCTTTAATCCCAGNATCAACCTTAGAGTTCTGAAGATCCATGCAGACAAGACAGGAAGTGATGTAGCTTGGGAAGATGGGAAATTTGTTAACAGATAGACAGGTATAAAAGCCAGGTTAGACCGGAAGGCAGTCTCTTTGCTCCACTTCGCTCCTGGGAAGTAGAGGCAGCATTGGTGAGTGGTGGCTTGCTCCTAATTCCTCTGATCTCTGTCAGGTTTTCACCCTTATTTCTTGTTCCGCGTGTTTATTAATAAGACTGGTTAGAAGTTCTTCTTACAACCATATATATTAGAAATATATGAAGTTTAGTAGACTGGCTAACAGGTTGTGTTCTAGGTAGGCTGACAATGGCTGGCTGGCTCACAATAGAAAGACCAAGGATGTAGGAGCTGTTTATCCACAAAGCTGGCTGGATGTCTCTACCAGAGCGTCCTTCTTCCATACCTTTTTACATATGCTGCCAACACAGGGTCTTTCCAGCTCAACAGTCAAAGGAAAATAGTGACAGTGAAACCAGGTAAATGGCAGGGAAGGACACCAGAACATCCAGGTTTCAAAATCTTCACAACTATCACGCAGGAGAAAGTCACTCATTATCATGTCCTGACAGAACTCTTTTAGAAAACGCAGAATTAGCCTGGCGGTGGTGGCGCACGCCTTTAATCCCAGCACTCGGAAGCAGAGCCAGGCAGATCTCTGTGAGTTCAAGGCCAGCCTGGGCTACCGAGTGAGTTCCAGGAAAGGCGCCAAAGCTACACAGAGAAACCCTGTCTCGAAAAAACAAAAAAACAAAAACCAACAAACGCAGAATTGCGGCTAGAGTGATAGCTCAGCAGCTAAGATCACTTGTTCTTACAGAGGACCCATGTTAGATTCCCAGCCCCCACATGGTGGTTCACAGTGACTCCAGTTCCAGAGGATCCAATCCTTCATCTGACCTCCACAAGCACCAAGCACACATATATGCAGGTAAACCACTCATACATGAAATAAATAAATCTTCAAGAAAAAAAGAAATGCAGAATTATCTTTTTGACTCCATAAACACTCGTCCTCAGAGCCCCACTGTTCTCCATGTCAACCCGGGTCCTTGTGGTCTAATCCTACTGCACACCATTTTGTTTCCCAAACCCTGAGCAGTGAGTGAGTGTGTGGCCATAAGCTCTGGGTCCGCTTGATGAAACACCTACTGTAAGTCTTTCATTTCTCAGTATCAAGAAGCAACCTTCCCCCATTTATTGCCCACAATGACAAAGTCTGGTCTCCAAGTCATAGACACAGCGCTGACAACATTCATGGCAGACATATGTAGCAAAGGAGACTTTCTTTGGCTGCCTTACAGTAACGAGTGCATCCATGAGCTCAGGACAAAGTTGGGCAAATCTTCCCATGCGGACATCACCCCTGTCATCATAGCACTCCAGAGGGGCNGGGTACAGCTCCTGGGTCAGCTGGCTTAGGTTGGCTGTGTGATACAGAAGGTCCTTCAGGACAGCCATGGAGATGTCATTGTCACAGAAATTGACCCTGGTGAGTTGGGAGCACTGGCTCAGAGCAGGCAGGAGGGTGATGAGCTGAGAGTCCACCAACCAGCAGCTCTCCAACTCTAAGGTCTGCAGAGTGTCTGCAACACTCTTTAGGAGATCATGGAAAGGCAAGGGATATAAATCAATTAATTTCACGAGTCTCAGATTCAGGTGTTTGAGCTGATGGAGACTCGGACTCTGAGACAAGGAATTCAAATCTAACTGTGAAAGCTTGCACATAGTGATGGACAGGGTCTTCAAAGGGGTCTTCAGGTACCTAGGGAGAGACCAGGTGATTAGTTCTGGCACACAGAGATGGAGAGTTGGTGTCAGGGTTATCATAGAGGTAAAGGTGACCACTTGTCTTCAGGTCATGCAACTACATGATGGAGATCAATATCCAGGATGCTGCTTATTGGAGTCTCACCATTCTTGGCAGAGAGGTCTCTGAGTATCAGTGTGGGACTTACTCAGTCACGGGTGTGCAGCACATTACTATCAAGAAGAAGAGAACCTGTGCTGGCCACATTAGCCTAGGGCACACTCTGCCTTTCCAAGTACAGTCTCTGTCCTAAAGTTCCTCACCCTTACCTCTCACCCACAATGGGTAGCACTCATTTCTACCTGGGCTCAAAAAGGATTTTGCATGTGGGAAGTTAGAAGACACACAAACGCTAAGCACAGAGTTCCCTGGGGATGTGCGTAGCTGTGGGTCCTCTCCAGTTCTAGGCCCACTGTTCTGACCTATTCCCTTCCCCTTATCTTAGAATCCCAAGGAAGAATACACAGCACATGCTTACTACATCTGACCCACCCAACTGGTCTTGTAGCAAGGCCACTCTTGAGAGTTAGAGATGGCTCAGTGGTTAAGGCCACTCTCTACATATCTCCTACCCCAGGCTCAGCCTCTGCTTAATGAGTGGTCATTGAACAAACTGAGCCCTTGACTCCNTTAAAAATGGAAACAAAACCTACTTAGATGCTGTAATGACTCCATGATTGTGAAATCCATAGTGGCTGGCTGACCTCACTCAGGTGCCCACTACTCTCTAATGTAAGAGNAAGGTTTTGGGAGCAGAAATCGTTCTCCATCCTACCTTACCTGAACAACTGTTTCATGTGCTCACTGGAAAAGTAAACNCCATTCATGGAGAGATGCTGGAGACAGTTGAGTTTGGAGAACTGAGACACGAACTTGGTGATACACTTCTGTATGTCTGAGGGGGTATTTAGAACCTTGAAGGTATTCTTGTGGATCCGGGTTAAAAGGAGTTTTTGAAGATTTCTCATCTGGTCCAGGTAAGACACAAAATGCACCAGAGTGGACAGACTCCAACCTGTATTCAGTTCCAACTCCTGGATGCTGTCAGGCTGGAAAACCATCAAGACTTTCCTAACGGTGTAGACAGGCAATGCCCAAATCCGCATCTTCACACAGCATAGCCTTATGAAACTTCTTCTCTGCTGGGCCCACTCTAACAAGTATGTTTGGTGTTCACTCAGATGGAACCTGAGGCAAAGGTCTGCAACTATCTTCAAACGCTGCCTCAGCGCGTATCTAGGGTGGCGCTTTGCTGTTTGCTTTTCATACACAGCTTCTGCTGAGCAGTCTTCATCCTCTGTTCTAGCCCAAACATCCCAGAAGTTGTGGTGCACATTCCTCAGGTCAAGCACTTGCAGTTTCCGCCTCCTGTGGGTAGAACAGGTAGAAACATCAGAAGACACAAAACCCTAAACCAGCTTTCCCTCTGCCTCTCTGTTGCCACCTGTTCCCTGCTCTGTTATGTGTGCTAGTTTATGCTTTTCAGTCCTGGGTCTCCACACAGCACCTCATGCCTGTCAGGTAAGGGCTCTTTGCCTGAGCTGCATCTAAAGACCTGTCCTGCTTCCTCCATTCACTTACTCTTGACTCTGTCTGTCTCTTCCACTTCTAGAACCTGTGTGAGAGCCAGGGAAAGGTTCATTCCACTGTGGCTATAGCTGCTTTTAGCTCTACTTCCCACCCAACTGTCCTTTATACTGAGGCTCAACAGGGGTCACGGCCTCTGCAATCTTCCAAGATGATACCATCAGAAGCCTCTGATCTACCTTTGACCCCATTCTCCCTTACCCCAGATGTCTCTTCCCTATACCCCAGTGTCCACCATTCTACCCTACCTGGCTCTTGCTTACCTGGGGAGAACCTTCTGTGTCCACAGCATGTCTACTCCATCCAGCACAGCCTGCAAGGTCTCCAGGTGGGGAGTCTTCATCAGGGTCCCCACAGGGAGGAAGGGGAAGGGCCACATTGCTACCATAGCCCTCAGGATGTTAGTTTGTCTGTGGTTGAAGGCTTCCTTGAACAGTGGTGGGAACAGCACTGTAGGCAGGTGTTGCAGAGAAGAGATGGCCAGGGCCTCATCCCTCAGCAGACTCTGCACTGACAGCTGCAGGAGTGTGGGTGGGTCTTGAGCACTCATCCTTCAGATCTTCAGTCTGAAGGAACCTGGTGAAAAATAAAGGAGGCTATGTCTTAGGAAANCCCATTTCTCACCTGTCTTAGTTACTGCTCTATTGCTACGATGAGACACCATGACCAAGGCAACTTATAAAAGCATTTACTTGGGGGCCTGATTACACTTTCAGAAGGTTAATCCACCACCATCAATGGTAGGTAGGCATGGCACTAGAGCAGTAGCAGAGAGCTTTACATCTCATCCACAAACAAACAGCAAAGAGGGTCNGGCATGGGCTTTTGAAACCTCAAAGCCTAGTGACTTACCTTCTCCAACAAGGCCACATCTCCTAATCCTTCCAAAACAGTCCACCAACTGGGAACCAAACATTCAAATATAAGAACAACATATGACCCATACCTTCTCAACTGTGCTATCTAAATCCAGCCACCGTTTCTCCAAATTCAATTCCTACTGGGAAGGGGTACCCAGGGAACCTAAGAGCTGAACCCCATCCTTTTATGGCAACAGGAATTCTGACCATCTCTCAGGATGCTCATGGGAAGGCCATGGGAATGTTTCCTGCCTAACCTTCCCATATTCTACTTGTTTTAATTTTTTTAGATTTATTTATTTTGCTTTATGCCTGCATGCATGTATGTGCACCACATGTGTGCCTGTTGAATCCCCTGGAACTGGTGCTATGTTACAGGTGGTCATGAGCCATCATGCAGGTCCTGGGAATTGATTCTGGGTCGTCTACAAGAGCANTTAATTAAGTGTTCTTAACTGCTGTGCCATCTCTTCAGCCCCCCCCCATATTTTGCTTTTGATGAGCTGAACCTGCCTGGGAATGACTGAGGAGGGTGTATGAAATGTGGGTTAAAAGGACAATCACTCTGCAACCCACAGATCCAGGGAGGCTACCTAGCAGGAAGGANCCTAGGATGACTGTAGCATAAAATAAGTTTTGGTTTTGCNCAATCACTGGGCATGCTTTAGTGAAACATTTNACTATTAGGATAAGAATTTGTACCTCTATTTATGTTCAATATATCTGTATATTATCTCTCCTGCAGTTGTACATNGAATGTTTTAATAATTAAAAAAAAAATAAAGAAATGTGGGTTAATCATTACTTGATACTTTCAAAGCGTTAAAGCCTGATGGAGGATACTCAGCTATGCCACACTATTCTGGAGACTGAGGCAGAGGGGTCAATAAACTCATACCAGCCTGACAGTGTCTCACATATAAAACAAGCTTTCACAAGCAGTTCTCAACCATGTAACTGTCTGTAGAGTGTCTAGGGGACAGTGACTTTGAGATGAAGATGTTGCTGCAGAGAGGTTTACAGGGAGAGAATTTCCCATGTTGCATTAAAGTCTAGGTGAGGAAATAGATGGGGGGGGGGNCTTCCAGCCATACTTTTAACTTTTGTGTTTACTTTTTGAAATATGGTCTTGCCTGCGGTCCAAGCTGGTGTGGGAATGCCTATGAGGTACTTGTGCCCTTGGGAATGGGAATGCCCTTGATGGTACTATGTGGCCCATGCTTGCCATAATCCTGCCTATCTTTAGGAGTGGATTTTGTGTTTTAGCTACAATGCCTGGCTAGCAGACTCAACTTTGAAAATATTGCAATGATGCAAGGCATGGTGGCAAGAGCCTCCCCAGCATTTTGGAAGTTCCAGGCCAGTTTAGTCTGTATAGTTTTCTAACCAGTCCAAGTTGAGGGTCTCAAAAGAAAAAAACAAACAAACAAAACCAAGAACTGGAGATAGGGCTTAGTAGTTAAGAGTACTGGCTGCTCTTCCAGAGGAACTGAGTTTGGTTCCCAGCACCCTCATGGTGGTTCACAACCATCTGTAACTTCAGTACCATGGGATCTGCCCTTTTCTGGCCTTCGTGAGCTTTAGGCCACACATGGTGCACAGTACTGGGGGCGGNGGGGTGCTCCTAGGGCCTGGCCCATGCTAGACAAGTGCTCTGCCACTAAGCTACATTNCCAACTCATTCATTTCATGTAGTGACAAGGTCACTTTGTATACCCCACGATGGCCTGGAACTGGGGTTCTTTCTCCATTGTGTCCCTAGTGCTATGATTTCATAGTGTGCTAGCAGCCCATCTGGCTTTGTCTTACTTTGAGACAAGGTCTTGCCAAATTGACCAGGCTGAACCAACTACACTCCTACAGCTTCAGTCCCCAGAAGAAATGGGTCTTGTGTCTTGTGTTATCAAACCTCATTCCCAGTACTGTTTTAAAGATATGGCTTAAGAGAAATTTCAATTTATAAAGCCACAAAACAGTAACTTCAAAAGTATATAACTTGCTGGATGGTGGTGGTGCACGCCTTAAATCCCAGCACTCAGGAGGCAAAGGCAGGTGGATCTCTGTGAGTTAGAGGCCAGCCTGGTGTACAGAGCAAGTTCTAGGACAGGCTCCAAAGCTACACAGAGAAACCCTGTCTCGAAAAACACAGTATAACTTAAGGAATTACAAACTAATTAATCAAATGTAGAGTTGAAAAGTAAGGCGTTCAAGACCAGCCTGGGCATAATGAGACTCCGTCTTAAAAAACTTAATACAATCAAACAAAAAAGCAAATTCCATTCAATGGGCATTTCTCATTACAGCCTTGTCTACAGAACAGGGATACACAGACAAACCCTGTCTTGAAAAACCAAAATAAATACATAAAATCCAAAAACTGAGGAGGTGGAAATAAGAGGTTTGGCTGTTTAAAAGTGAGGCTAGACAACATAAGACTATGTCTCCAAAATAAAATGAAATAAAAATGTAAAGTCAGATATGATGAGACAGTCTTGTAACCTGCATCCCAATTCTTAGGAGGAAGAAAGATTAAGAGTTCAAGCCGAAGGGGTTGAGGATTTAGCTCA
>LZPO01075932.1:82323-96054 GCA_001675575.1 Neotoma lepida
TCCCCAACTGAGAGAGTCTCAGGCAGAGAAAAGTGTTCACTCAGGTGAGGCTTTACTTATAAGTAAAACCACAAATAGCAACAGAGATGACGTCATCACATCAGGCACTCTGGATAGCCAGCAGTTTCAGCCAGGGAAGTGGAGGCAACCAGCTGGAGTTTCCGGTGGTTTTCCCTCCATGGATGAAGTTCTCTTTCCCATTCCAGACATGTTTACAACATGGAACAAACTTTGGCAACCTCTGCTGGAAATGGTTTCCTCTCNAGCTGCTCCCAAAGACTTCATGTTTTTACTCAGGATATTTCACTGTTCTCTTCCTTCATGTCAGAGTTGAGGGGGAGGAGGGTGTCCTGGTCAGCCCATCCCAGACCTTCAAGGATACTTTGAGACAAATGTGTGTGTATCTGAAATGGGGAGTGGAAGGTGGGCAACCCCACTTTCAGAGCCAGCTCCCCAATGAGCTTAAACAACACATGATAATTTACCAATATAATGTGTATTACACTCCACTACCCTTTCTTCATTCTATGTGTATGCCCATATGTCTGTGTACCACCAGTGTACAGGATCCTCAGAGGTCAGAAGATGGGTCAGATCCTCTGGAACTANAGTCACAGATGTTGGGAGACACTAGGTGGGTGCTGGGAACTGAACTTGGGTCCTCTGCCAGTGAGTGCTTTTAATGCCTGAGTCATCTCTCTGCACCCCCACCGATACCCTTTTTGTTTCCTTCCACTTTCCAAATAGTCTCTCTACTTTCATGTCTTTGGGAGGGGTGACCCAATGAGTGTCATTAGGGTTGCTTGCTGGAGCGTGGATGAGAAGCTGTTTACAGAAACATGGGTTGCCTTACCGGTGACTAACACCACTGAAGAAATGTCCTTAGCAAACATTACTGCCTATAGATTCTTAGAGAGGGGTGAGGCTTCCCCATCTCCATTCATATCTTAGACAAGGACAGCAATGACACCTTATGATACATAGTTTGGTAAAACAGCAGAAAATAGGTTGGGTACCGCCTCCTCATAGAGCTTCAAATTTTCTACATTTACACAGACATTATCAGCTGAGGATTGTGTGANTGGACTTGCCCTGGGGAGATGCAACACATACATACATCTACTTATCCCAGATAGGGAGCCTGTGACAGATTTGGATCCCACCAAAGTCTAACTTGGTGAACCAGTGTGTTTANAGGTGAGTTACTTATAGGAATATAGGTAACAATGTGTTTTCTAGGTATATAAACCAGGAATATAGGTTAGGGGCTACTTACAGGAGCAGCAAAGACTCAAAGACAGCTACATCACCAAAGCCCATCCCAGTATGAATGACAGCTCATGAAACCTGGAAACTGGAGTGCACTGCATAGCCTGCAGGCATCTCAACATGTTGTAGTATCCCCTTTCCAGGTGTCTCAGTTGGTCTGGGTCTCTTCAGGCAGCTCAGCTGGTTTCTGCTTCTTCCAGACTGCTTGGCTGGTTTGAGAGTCTCTCAGAAGTCTCTATTGTTTACTCTTGGGAGGGAGGGNCCTAGGGAATCTTGTCAATTTCAGTGACTTCCTGAAGCTATTTAGAGTTTTTTTATCTTCTGTCTTAAGAAACTTCCTTGCAGGATGGAGTATTCTAATCTGGGAGGAAACTGCTACATGGGATTCCAAACTTCTATTCTCATTTTTAAAAGTATTTATTTATTTTTGTTTTTTGTGTGTGAAAATTTTGCCTACATGTATGTGCACCACATGTGTGCCTGGTGCTCATAGAGGNCAGAAGAGGGCATCAGATCCCTTGAAACTGGAGTTACAGATGGTTGTGAATCAACATATGGGTGCTGGGATTCAAACTTAGGTCCTTTAAAAGAGTAGCAAAAGCTGGGGGCTGGTGAGATGGCTTAGAGGTTAAGAGCACTGGCTGCTCTTCCAGAGGTCCTGAGTTCAATTCCCAAAAACCACATGGTGGTTCACAACTACCCGTAGTGAGATCTGGTGTCCTGCAGGCATACATGCAGACAGAACATNGTATACATAATAAATAAATAAATCTTTTAAGAAAAGAAAGTGTTCACTGACCACAGATGGAAAGTTAGGAAGAAAACCTTAAAAAACAAAAAAAAACAAAAAAAAACAAGAGTAGCAAAAGTCACCTCTCCAACGCTCAGTTCCATTCTTGATTTCATCTGCTCCAGCCAGTGCACCCTCTGCCTTCTGGAAAACCAGGAGCAACACCTCCATCACTGGCACTTCATCCCACTCTGCAATCCAGACTGACCAGGATTTCACCATGTAGCTCAAGCTGGTCTCAGACTCACAGTGAAGCTTTTGCATTGGCTTCCCAAATCCAAGCCCCAAGCCTGATCCTACCTTTGTTTGTTTGGGAGACNGTATCTCCTGTTGTCCATGGTGGCCTCAAACTTGCTATGTAGCTGAAGAAGACTCTGAACTTCTCATTCTGCTACCTCCACCTCCTTAGTCCTGCGATCATAGGCTGGGCCACCTTACCTGGTTATGCAAAGGAACCCAGGGCCTTACGCAAGGCAGGCAAGCATCCGCCACTGGCGCTGTCACCNTATTAGTGGACTCAAGCTATTCTCTTGCCTTGCCCTTCTCTGAAGCCACCACAGCAGATGCCTGCCACAGCCTGTAGCTGGTTTCTAAACTCCAGAACAGATTCATGACTGTGACAAAGCCAAAAGCCTTTTGTGTTATTTATTTATTTATTTATTTATTTATTTATTTATTTATTTATTTATTTATTTATTGAGACAGAGTTTCTCTGAGTAACTGTCCTGGAACTGGATTTTTAGACAGGGTTTCTCTGTGTAGCTGTCCTGAAACTCGCTTTGTAGACCANGCTGGCCTCTAACTCACAGAGATCCACCTGCCTCTGCTTTCCAAGTGCTAGGATTAAAGGTATATGCCAGCACCACTTGTCGACAATATTTTCAACTTTATGTTTTATGTCTGTTTAAGAACAGATTAAACCCAGGCTGACACACACTCAGAACTACTTTGATCTTGTAAGAATAAAACATTGGGGGCTGGAGAGATGACTCAGCANTTAAGAGCACTGAGTACTTTTCCAGAGGACCCAGGTTCAATTCCCACCACTCACATAGCAGCTCACAACTGTCTGTAATTCCAAGATCCAATACCCTCATGCAGACATACATGCAGGCAAAACACCAATGCACATAAAAATAAAAAAAATAGCCGGGCGGTGGTGGCTCACGCCTTTAATCCCAGCACTCGGGAGGCAGAGGCAGGCGTATCTCGTGAGTTCGAGGCCAGCCTGGGCTACCAAGTGAGTTCCAGGAAAGGCGCCACCAAAACTACACAGAGAAACCCTGTCTCAAAAAACAAAAAACAAAAAACAAAAAAAAGAAAAAATATTTAAAAAGAAAAAAATATTTAAAAGGAAGAATAAGACATTTAAGTTGCCAGGATACACATATATATGAATACACACACACACACACACACACACACACACACACACACTGTATCCACTCAGATAGCAGCATGTGTTGGAAGGTGGGACTGCAAGGTGGCTATGGTGGTGGTGCTGTACATCAGCTTTAGAGGAGCCAGAGCCCCAGAGGCTGAGTCATTGCCTGGCCCTGCCTGGAACAGGAGCCTTGTAACTACTGTCCATCTCGGGTAAGTCCATCGCCTCCATCAGGACACCCCATCTCGATCAGCCTCAAGGGTGTCTTCAGGGGACGTTAGATCTGAGACAGCACCGGGAACTCTGCCTTCTCTATCTTCAAATGAGCAGATTGAGGATTCTGGTCTGACTCCAAGTACAGCTTGGTCTNCATCTCAAAACTCCATCCTTTTCATTTGTGGACTTGTTGGTCTGTTTGAGATAGAGCCTTCCTGTGTTGCCCAGGCTGGCCTAGAACTGGTCATGTAGTTCAGGCTAGACTCAAACCCAAAATCCCCCTGCCTCAGCCTCCTGAGTGCTGGGTTTACCAGCATATACCACCATGCCTGGGTTCATATCAAGTTACTAGTTTTCCTATAGTTTTTGAGACAGAGTCTCACTCTGTAGCCATGGTGGCCTTGGGCTCAGGATAATTTTCCTGTTTCCACTTCCTAGTACCTGGAATTCCTACTGTGAACTGCTGAGTTGTCCTTTTGTTTATTTCCACTTGAAATATCCTTTAAATAAATATCTTAGGTTCTTCTGTTTCCTTTTTATTACTTTTTAAAAAACAAAACTGCCATGCAGTGGTGGGGAACACCTTTAATCCCAGCACTCAGGAGACAGCAGTAGGATGACCTCTGTGAGTTAGAGGCCAGTCTGGTCTACAGGGCAAGTTCCAGGACAGCCAAGGCTACACTGAGAAACCCTGTCTCAAAAAACAAAAAATTTAAATAAATAATAAAAAAACAATGTGTATTTTGCCTACATGTATGTATATGTACCACATGCATGCCTGATGCCCATGGAGGTCAGAAACTGGAGTCACAGACAGTCGTGAACCATCATATAGGTGGTAGGAATTGAACCCAATCCTTTGAAAGAGTAGCCAGTANGCTTAAAAGCTGAACCATCTCTCCAGCCACTTTATTATTATGTTTGTTTTGTTTTGTTTGTTTGTTTAAAAAGATTTTATCCAGGGTGGTGCACGCCTTTAAACCCAATATTCCAGAGCCAGAGGCAGGAGGATCTCTGTGAGTCAGAGGCCAGCCTGGTCTACATAGTTAGCAGCCTGGTCTACATAGTTAGTTCCAGGATAGCCAGGACTACATAGTAAGATTCTGTCTCAAAAACAACAAAAAAAGAAAACAAACAAAAACAAAAACAAAGTGGGTGCAGGGCCTGGAGGGATGGCCCATTAGCTAAGAGCACTTGGCTGCTCTTCCAGAGGAACCGAGTTCAATTCCCAGCACTCACATAGCAGCTTGCAGTCATCTGTAATGCCAGTTCCAAGCTCTTTTATGGTCTCTGTGGACATCAGGCATGCACACAGACAAAAACATCCGTACACATTAAATAAATAAAAATTTTTAATACCACAAAATAAAAATAAACTAAAATGTATATTTTATCTTACGTGCATGATGTTTTACCTGCATGTATGTATTGTACCCCATGCTTGTCTGGTGTTCTTGGAGGTCAGAAGAGAGTGTCAGGTTCCCTGAAACTGGGCTTATGAATTTGTTTGTGGGTGCTGGGAATCAAATCTGGGTCCTCTGCAAGCACAAGTGTCCTTAACCTATGTTGTTGTTCATTCATTGTTTGTTTGTTTCGGTGTTTGCCATAGGCAAGACTTCATCTCAAAAACCAAATAATTGAAAAATAAAGCCACAGTTTTTCCTTATCTATCTTTTTTCTAGACTCCAATGCAGCACAGGAAATCAACTGTGTCACACATGCATCAGCATCTCCAGCTTAGAATTAATCTTTCCAGATGTTCTGCATGNNAAATCTTATTTCCATTCTCCCTGAATTGAGATCTCAGATGACCACTCAGGAAGCTGAGTGCTGTGAGATGTTTTTCTGTATGCTGTGAATATGTGTTGCTCTGATTGGTTGATAAATAAAGCTGCATTGGCCTATGGCAGGGCAGGATAAGGTGAGGCGCTACATTCCAAATGGAGAGAGAGGAGAAGAAAGCGNAATGGAGAGATGCTGTGAGCCACTGCAAGGAGAAGCAAGATGTGAAAGTACCGGTAAGCCAGGAAGCCACATGGCAATGCACAGATTAATAGAAATAGGCTGAGTTAAGTTGTAAGAGCTAGCTAGCAAGAAGCCTGGGCCATTAGGCCATACAATTTGTAAGTAATATAAGCCTCTGTGTATTTAGTTGGGTCCGAGTGGCTGCGGGCCCGGGCGGGACACAGGAAAATCCAACTACACCTGTCCCAGCCTCCCAAGTAGCTAGTACTACAAGCCGGTACCACCTAGCNTGCTAACCAGACTTTTATTTTCCTTCCTTTCTTCCTTCCTTTCACTTCCGGAACCTTCCTCCTCTTCCTCACACTCCCCACATCTCTTATCTGATTCCATATCTTGTCAAGTTGACATTCAACATTAACCATTACATCTGTGATACTGAGTGAGAAAAGAATGGATGTTGGGTAATTGCTTACATTTTGAGACACCATCCTGTTCTATCAACACGTGATAGAAATTGCAGGTACTGGACTTGTGGACAGTGCATCAGACTTTATGGAATGTAGGTGGTGGTATCTAGAATCCCAACAGTCTTGTTGCTGAGGCAGTAGAAATGAGAGTTTGAGGCCAGTCTAGGCTAAATAGTGAGACCCAGTCTCAAAAAAAACCAAGACCCAAAAATGCCATAAAAAGAAAATTAAGGAGGAAGGAAGGAAGAAGGGAGGGGTGGTGGTGAAGGAAGGGTTGGTTCTGGAATGTATAGTCTACAGCTATGGACTGTGTGACTGCTCACCACAGGTAAGAATTAAACTGCCCCAGGCCCAGGGTGAGGCAGCCCTGCAAGGCATGGGTGAACTTGGCCTCTGGCTCATCATCTTTGATGAATTCCAAGCCTGCCTCCTTCAGTGGATCTAGCAGAAGGAAATGGTGCTACAGCTGTACTGCAGGAGGAGGCAAATCGGTGCCTTGCCCATTGCCTGGATCAGGTACGTCCTGGAAGCAAGGGAGGTGCTGGGCATCCGGGAGCCAGACGTGAACTGGAGTCTGTCCACTCCGGCTGTGTGCTGCCAAGTCTAAGGACCTGAGTTTCATTCCTGGAATTCATGTGGTAGAAGGACAGAAACAACTCCTGCAAGTTGTCCTCTGACCTCCACACAAACATGTCCGTGCATGTGGTTTTTTTTTTTTAGATTTATTTTCCTGAGTATTCTATCTGCATGTACANCTTTATGCCAGAAGAGGGCGTNAGATCCCANTATNNNTGGTTGNGAGCCACCANGTGGTTGCTGGNAATTGAACTCAGGACCTCTGGAAGAGCAGCCAGTGCTCTTAACCGCTGAGCCATCTCTCCAGCCCCGTGCATGTGTTTTTAATCCCAGGGATGTAAATAGTCTAGTCTGTAGAGTGCTTCCTATACAGGTATGAGGACCTGAGTTCAGATCCCAGGAACCTATGAAAAAGCCAGGCATGATGGTGTCTCTGTATCCCGTGGACAGGTAGCAGTGAGCAGACCCCTGAAGCTTGTTGACCAACGAGCCTAGCCAGTGAGCNCTAGGCTCAGTGACNGAGCCTCTGCCTCAGAAAAATAAGGTATACATGATTAAGGGAGATCCCTGACATCAACCTCTGGTCTCCATATGCATGTGCGTGTGTATGCGCNCACACACACACACAAACTACACACAATACCCACATGCATACACATATACATAGAAACTACACACACATGCACAGACTACACACACATACACACCTGCACACATGTATACACACATGTACACACACATTCAGTTACACACACAATACCCACATGCACACACATACACAGAAACTACACACACACACATGTGCACACAGAAATTACACATACACACATGCATACATACACAGACTACACACACACACCTGCACACATATATACACACGTACACACATTCACACAGACACACACACACACACACACACACATTCTATCCTTTAAGTTACAACTGTTCAGTTTGACTCATATAAAAAGCAATGAGATGATGCTTCTTTAGGGCTTCATGAACAGTGAGAGCTCACTAAGTGCAACTTCTTTCTTCTGGCAGAAATCCACACATTCTCCATCCTTCAATTTCACCTCTATTCTTGATGATAGGGAAGAGANCAGAGACACAGGCACAGGGTGAACTCAGTTCTCATGTTCTCCATTTAATCATCTTTCACCCCCAAAGCAGGNCTTCGCCAGGCAGCTGAGGTGGAGGGGTGAAGAGGGTTCAGCTCCGCNTTTACCGCCATCGAGGCCAAGATCAAAGTTCTAAGCTGTAGGCTTTGTCGCCATCTGCTGGACACTCAGACCATAGGGCCTGGGTTTTTTATGGGCACCAATATTTTGCATGGCAATTTTTGTTTTGTTTGGGGGTTGGGTTTTTAAGCTCAGAGAACATTTCATGAGTGTTTTAAAGAAAAACCCAAGGGCAGACAAGCTGTAAACCTCAGCAGCTTCCTGGAGAAGAAGAGTGGAGGGGAGAAGAGAGAAACCCATGTCATTTAAATTCAGCTACAGGACAACAGGAAAAGGTAAGGAAGCCTGCTTAGAGCAGAGTGACAAAAGAGAAGTCAGTCTTTGCAGAGTAACCAAGAAAAACAAGCCTACTTGTGAAGCTGCATGCAGAGGCCTGTGACTACTGCTGCATGGAAGTTTTTTGCTTGTTTCTTTCTTTCTTTCTTTCTTTTAGAAAGGGTCTCTCTCTGTGTAGTCTTGGCTGGCCTGGAACACACTATGTAGACTTGAACTCACAGAGATATGCCTGCCTCAGCCTCCCGAATGCTGGGATTAAAGGCATGTGCCACCACACCCAGTTTTTAACAATCACTATTAGGAAATGTTTGAGTATAAAAATTCATGCTGCCGTTTTTAGGAGTAAGAAAGATATGAATTGCCAAGCGCATTCAGTGTCCCTGCATCTCTTGGTTCCATCTACAGCACTACAAATAAATGACAAACAAAAAATGATTTAAAGGTAAGTTTTTAAATTTATTTTTATATTACATGTTTGAGTGTTCTGCTCACATGCATGTAAGAGCACTGTGGTCATGCAGTGCCTATTCTGACTAGATGAGGGCGCCAGATCCCTGGGATCTGAACTAACAGGTGGTTGTGAGCCCCCAAGTGGATCAGGTTCTCTGTAAGAGCATTCCAGTCCTGGAAGGGGNTCTTAGGAGAGGAAAACGAGGGCCTGGGAGAGAGCCAAATCACCAGGGGCTCCACCAGAACAGAGCCAGCTTCCACCAGACCCATGGCAATCTCGGGAGCATGAACCCTGCTACCAGAATCTCCCCACAGCTGGCCACATCAGCGTTTTCGTGTTCCTGAATAGGAATCAGGGCAGTGCCACCACTCAGACCCNTAGTCCTATAACTGCTGGGGCTGCATCTCTAGAAGTGAGGAAACTGAGACTGAGACTCAGCGGTAGAGCTCTTGCCTAGCACCTATGAAGCCCTGAGTTGCACCTCAGCATCACAAAATATAAAAGCAGCAGAGTCAGGTGTCACTGTTAAGTGCATACAGAAGATTTCAATGAGACACTGGCAGTTCAATTCGCCAAAGCACGAAGAAGGTTCCATGGGCCCTGCAAAGTACCCAGAATGCCAGGCTTTCAGGGCAGAGACAAAAATGTCAGCAGACTAGGTGAGTCCAGATTTAGGGCCTGGGTACCTGTCTCACTGCACAAAGCTGTGAAGTGCAAGAAAGAGACTCTTTGAAGATGACATTTGAGCTGAGTCTGTAGCTCAGTTGGTAGAGTGATCAGCTAGTATGCAGACTAAGCCCTGGGTTCAATCCCCAGCATAAACTCCAATGTGCGTCTGTGACTCCAGTACTGGGGAGGCGGAAACAGAAAAGATTGGGAGTCAAAGGTCACCTTCAGTTACATATTGGGTTTGAGCCCTTTCTGAGATCTTACCTTAAAAANAACTCAAGGGACTGACTAGAGAGATGGCTCAGAACTTAAAAGCACTTGCTACTCTTGCAGAAGACTTGGGTTAAATTCCCAGCAACTAAATTGGGTGACCCACAATCTCCTGTAACTCCAGTCCCAGGGGATCCACCACCATCTTCTGTTCCCTGGAGGCAGTGAACACATGTAGTTCACAGACAAGCAGGCACACACACATATACATAAATAAAATTAATTAATTTAAAAACTAACACACCAAAGATGACATTTGAGGCTGAGGGTATGGCTCAGATATAGAACACTTGCCTAGCGTGCACAGGGCCCCAGCTTTCATTCCCTGTACCACAAGAAAGAGACACTTAAAGCTGTGCACTGTGCAGTAATTGCTTTCCATTCCATCATTCTTTAAACATATACATATTCATGAGAGGACACCATCAAGTTTGTCTGAAAGTTAAATTGCTGTCAGAACAGGGTATTTTTTCCCCTTGCCACTTAACATCGTGATCTGACTCCCCATCCCCTGCATCTCCATACAGTCCAAAGGCTCCTGGGTGAGAAATAATCTATTAACTCCCCATCAAGGGCTGGGCTGGGTGCCAGCTCCCTTTCTGACAGGGAAATCTGTGGGAGCAGATTCATGACCTACTTTGATGTGGTCAGAGAAAGAAGACTCAACCTTGTTGGAAATTCAAATCTGTCTGTCGTCTGGAGAGAACGTAGATGCTGCCCTGGTGCAGTGGCACCCACCCACTTTGTTATGCTGAATAGTTATCAGCATCTTATTGCAGAAAGAAAGAAAGAGAGAGAGAGAAAAATGAAAGAAAGGAGAGAAAGAGAGAGAAAGAGAGAGAGAAAGGAAGGAAAGGAGGAAGGAGGGAGGGGGGAGGGAAGGAAAGAAGGAAAGAAAGACAGACAGACAGACAGACAGACAGACCAAAAAAGGGACTTTGGGGGTGGGGATCAGAAGAAGAGCAAGCTCCTGGACTCTATCCCCAGGTCCACAAAATATAAAAAATATTAGTTGGATTTTTTTCCCCTAGGGAAAAAGAGAGGGGGTCGGGGAAGGAAGGAAGAGACATGAGAGTAGGAGGGGGACTAATTGCAGAGAAGCGGGGTGGGCAGGAGTCTCCAGAGCACCCACATATATGTGGCACACACTCCCACAGACATACACATATACATGTAAATAAAAATAAATCTTAATTCAATTTTATGTGTGGGCATTTTTCCTGCATGTATGTATGTGCCCATGTGTCTATGGAGGCCAGAAGAAGGCACTGGACTCCCTGGAACTGGAGTTATAGACAGTTGTGAGCTGCCATGCAGGTCCTGGGAATCAAACCTATGTCCTCTGGAAGAGCAACCAATGCTCTTAACCAATGAGCCACCTGTCCAGTCCAATAAAAACAAATCTTTAAAAAAAACTGGAAGCCTTGTTTTTCCTGTGTTCCTTCTGTCACCAAAGGAAACCTATTATCATTCATCCTTTGGAGGCATGTCGTNTAATCTGCATATCTATCCACCCTCCCTGTCAGCTCTGAATCCTTTAGTGTGGTGCAGGGAGACTCCGAGCTTGTCCGGTAGGCGAGGATGACCTTGACTTCCTTCCTCATCTGCCTACCCCCTCCTCCCCAGTGCTGGGACTATCGGCGAAGGTCAGGTTTGGGGGCAGGGGCTTTGTTTGTTTATTTGTTTGTTTGTTTGTTTGTCTGAGACAAGGTCTTACTGGCTCAGAGCTCTCTATGTAGAATAAGGCTGGCCTCAATTCACCTGCCCCAGCCTTCTGAGTTCAGGGATCAAAGGTGTGTGCTACCACGCCAGGCAAACAGGGTGGGTTTTTGCTTTGTTTTTAAGGCGGACCCCAGGCTCCATGTGTGTTAAGCAAGCATTCTACCGAGCTACATCTCTACCTTAGATTTTTGTTTGACTTGATTTTCGTGAGGCTGAGATCCCAAGACAGGCACAGCAGGCAGGATAGTATGGTCTCACTTGCTGGGCCTGAGTGGGGAAACAGAAAGTAAAAGCTAATTCTGAAAAATAAAAAAAACATTTCCAAGGTCAGACACTTCAGAACTCGGTGCTCTATACAGCCACATGTGGGCGCTGTCGCTCCTTAATTTTTTTTTTCTTTTTAAATTATATGTATTTTTGTGTGAGTGCTGGTGCCTATGGAGGTCAGAAGAAGATGTCAGACCTGGCGCTGAGTTACAGGCAGCTCTCAGCCGCCTGTCATGGGTGCTAGGAATTGAACTCAGATCCTCTGAGAGAGCAGTACACACTTCAGCCTCTGAGCTTCCTTTGGCTTTATTCAGATGCCCTTGGAAGTTTAAATCTACACTGTGGCTTCATCAAGGAGCACCATCCAAAAGTTTGGTTTTGTTCTCAGAACCTCAAACTGAATTCTCCAGAGTGTCCACGATGCCCTTGACTGCCTTGAGACAGTCTGGTCAGAGCGATAAGTAGGTTCATTATTCAGGCGCTCCCCTCCTCCCAGCACCCTGATGTTGTTCTGTCTAGATTTATCCCANGTCTTTGAGCTGCTCAGCCATTCTTTTCTGGTATCAACAGCTCTTTCCTCTAGCTAAGTAGCTTCTGTCTCCTCACTGAATTCTGGTTCATCCCAGTGCACGCCGGGTCTATTGAGGCTGCAGCCTCCTAGTGGGCTGGGCTGGGAGGATTGTCTGGGACAGAAAAATCCCAGCTGCACATTGCAGGGGACATTGAGTGGCCTCCAGGCCAGACAGAGGGACCCTCTCTCCCCCAGAATTGAAGGTCACCTACTGCCCAGGCTGGAGCAGCCGCTGATTCAGGAACAGCAGCTAGCTGCCTTCAGCTTGGCTCTGGATGGATGGAGAGACAAGAAAGGGTCCTGGGGGAGGGGTGGGGGCGTTTCTACTCTCTGCTGTCACCGTGGCCACCTCCATGTCCCCTGTGACTAACACCTGACCACTGTTGCCATCACTCACACTGTTGGCTTCATCTGTTGGAGAGCATGGATAGTCACACTGAATGTTCTGGGTTTTTGCAGTTGGCCAGCTCCAGGAGGCAGAGCCCAGTCATCTTCGTCTGAGCAGGCCCTAAAGCAGCGCTATGGCCAGTGCGTCTGCCTTTGTGGCCCAGTGAGCACTGATTGTCGGTTCTGTATTCAGATCAAGTTGTAAGGAAACACAGGGGTCCAGCAAGTGTAGATTCCCCCAGGCCATCCTTATCACCATGACAACAGGACAGGGATGTGGATGGACCTGCATCTGAGCACCATTTCTAAGTCTCCTTCTCCCCTGAACTCCCCATCCAGGCTTTGAGAATGAGAGGGCAGAGGTTATGGAGAGGGAAAAGAAACAAGAAAAGGACCATTGGGGCTGGGGGTGCCAATGTCCTCTAGAGCATCTGAGCAGTACGGGGGCAGGTGAACCCCCACTTTTCTTCAAGCCCGCCCCCAAGCAATTCTAACTAAATAGCCGAACATACAATGCTTTATGGGTTTTCGGTTCGGTAGATCAGGAGTGGGGACACATACCTGTCACCCCAGCAGATGGACTGTATGAACAGGAGGATCAAGCACTCAAGGTCACCTTCAGTTTGAGCCTAGCCTGGGCTCCTTAAAACCCTGTCTCAAAGCAAACAAAAACCATAAAACTCAGCAGCTTCTTATGCCTGAACCGGTCAGAGCTCAGAAGAAGCTTGTGTCTGCCTTGGGGAAGGACACAAGCCCTGCCTTGGGGAAGGACACAAGCCCTCGCTCCCCTATGGGTACAGAGGGAATTCAGAGAGAGAATCCCGGTAGAATTCAAAGGACAGTGGAGGAGAAGGGGACAACATGGGGGAAGCAGGCGGGATTTGCCTGAGGGATGTTCCTCACCCTTTGCAGAAGTGAGAGGAAGGCCAGGGCCTGCAGGTCCCAGGCATCTTCCAGTCCTCCGTCTGAAATCATAATGAAATCTCGAAAAGTAAGCCTCATACCCTGCATCCATGGTCCCACTGAATCTTCACAACAGCTGACTGAGGTTAATGCTGGACTTCATCCCCATTTTATGGAAGAGAAAACCAAGGTCTGAAAAGACTAAGTAACTTGGCTCAAGTTACACTGTAAGAGGCTCACACTCACTGAGTATGAGTCTTTGCTCTTGTCACAGTGTAGGTTATAAGAGAGGATGAGCTGGGCGGTGTGG
>LZPO01075932.1:113317-127814 GCA_001675575.1 Neotoma lepida
TTTTTTTGTATTTCCGGTGGAGGGTGTGTGAAACAATGCACCTTGGAGGTCAGAGGACAACAAGCAGGGAGGGGTCAGTTCTCTCTTTCCACAATGTAGGTCCCACAGATCAAACTCAGGTCACCAGGCATGGCAGCAGTTGTCCTTACCAGCTGAGCCATCTCTTCAGCTCTGGCTAGTCACCTATTCATCATCATCAACCTGACAGGTTGTAGAAAAGAATGTCACCGAAAGATTTTCTATCGCTCTGGTCACNAGTTGAGCTGCATACTGTATTGTGCAATCAGGAGCCAAGACCTGTGACCTAGCTCATGTTAGTCTTTGGGAAGTGTCAGGGGCCTTAGTGACAAGGTAGGCTTGGGGAAGGGGTTTGGTAGAGCCATGCCACCCACTCCTCACCTGCAGCTACAGCTCTCTGGAGGAGGTAGGCTGTCCTCCCTGGAGGAGGTAGGCTGTCCTCCCACACCTTGGAGGAAGGGAGGAAGCTTGCTCTCCCACAAAGCTATCCTACAAATTTACTTCCTCTGCTTGCCTCTCACTGGGCTAAAGGGGGCACATCCTGTGCAGGTAAAACCCCTTTTCTGCCTTTCCTGCCTGCCTCACAGAACTTTTAAGTCAAAAAACAAAACAACAGCAACAAAGAAGGTTGGGAAATTGCGCTTTGGAGCCTTTCACGTCCACAGCCAGACTTTCAGCAGCTCTGTCCTCTCACGCAGCACACAGTGGAAGGATAGATGTGTGAGAAGACACCTTCCGTGCCGGAACTTCCCTCCTTCCCCAGCTCCCCCTTATATGACAGATGAAGGGTCTAGGGAAATCAGACAACTTGCTTAAGGTCACTGTGATGGCTAATCTTGAGGGCAGGACTGCAATTGAAGAATTGCCTCTATCAGATCGGTCATGTGCGGGCGTGTNTGTAGTGGTATTTTCTTGATTGCTGATTGATGTAAGAGCACCCAGCCTACTGTGCTCAATACTGTCCCTAGGNGGTGGGCCTGGAAACAAGCCACTAAGTAGTGTCCTCCATGGTTTCTTCACCAATTCCTGTCCTACTCAGGTTACTATGAATTCCTTCAACAATGGACTGACATGCAAGATAGTTCCAACGCTTCCTTCCCTCTGCCTTCCACCTGTAAGATGAAACCAACCCTTTCTCCCCAAGTTGGTTTCATGGTGTTTATCACAATAGAAAGCTAACTAGGACAGTCACCTAGACTCTGGCCTGGACCCCAAGTCTCCTGATGCCCTGTTTAGCGTCTTTCCAGGCACCTCTTCTCTGTCACCTTGAATACCTGGAGAAGGAATGTGTGCTGTGGCCTCAGCTGGACCTATTTCATGCCACAGAGGAATGCTGCATAAGGAGGCATGCAAGGAGCCCTGTGAGGCTTGCACATGCTCTAGGGTGCCAAGGAACATGGGCTCTAATTTCCTATAGTGCTAACTTTTGTTTTCCATTGCACTTTCATTAAATTGCCACCATCACGCAGGGGAAAGTTCCCAATTATCCTCCCTGTCTCGGCCAACAGACACTCCGTCTGATTAAATAATGAGCTGATTTCATGGAGAGAAGGATGTATGCGCAGCATCAGGTCAAGGGCTCCTCCTGGAGCATCCTGGCACCATGCAGCCAGAGCTCCTAAACCNCTCAAACAGAAACTGTCCCCATTAAATGCCCACTCCTCAGCCCCTGGCCACCCCCCTTCTTCTTCCTCTTCCGTAAATTTCATCACCTGTTCCTCCACAAATGTGGCTAACTGCACAGGACTTGTCTTAGTCAGGGTTGCTGTTGCTGTGATGAAACCCTATAACCAAAAGCAACGTGGGGAGGAAAGGAGTTCATTTTATTCGTGGTTCCATATAACAGTTCATCTTCAAAAGCACTGTGGGCAGGAGCAGGACAGGAAACTGGAAGCAGGAGCCAACGCAGAAGTCATGAAGGAGCTCTGGTTACAAGCTTGCTCCCCACAGCTTGTTCAGCATGCTTTCTTATAGAACCCAGGGTCACCAGCCCAGGGACGGCCCCACCCATAAGGGGCTGGACCCTCCCACACTGATTCACTGATAAGAAAATGCCTTATAGCCTATCCCCTGATCTTGGGAGGCACTTTCTCAGTTGATGGCCCCTCCTTTCAGATGACTATAGCTTGTGTGTCAAGTTGACATAAAACTAACCAGCACAGGATTTACGGTTTTGTGTCTATTTCCTTTTCTGTTTGGGTGGTTGTTTTGGGTTTTTTGAGACAGTGTCTCACTATGTAGCTCTGGCTGTCCTGGAACTCATTATGTAGATCAGGCTGGCCTTGATCTCACAGAGATACACTCATCTCTGCCTCCTGAGTGCTGGGATTAAAGGTGTGCACATTAATGCCATCTAAAAAAATTTTTTTTAACATAGAACTTTAATAGTAAAAGGATTCTGGTTGTTTATTTTTATTTTATGTGTATGAGTTTTTGCCTACATATATGCAAGTGCATCATGAGTGTGCAATGAACTTGGGGGTCAGAAGAAGGCACTAGATCCACTGGAATTACATATGGTTGTGAGCTGGGAACTAGACCCAGGTCCTCTGCAAGAGCAGCCAGTGCTCTTAGCTGCTGAGCCATCTCTCAAGCCTCGAGGGGGTTTTGTTTGTTTGTTTGTTTCATTTTGTTTGTTTGCTTTGGGGGTTGTCTTTAATTTTTATTATCGTCAATGTAATATGCATCTGCTCCCCCACTCCTGTCTGATAACTGAAGCTTGTTACTTTTATAATCGGGAAAAGAAAATTGCTTTTATTTTATTTTTAGAAAAAAAGAGAGTCACCTTGGAGCTGTCTAAGAGAAAGTACTGTGTGACTTTCAGGCAAGCTTTGGCTTTTTTTTTTTTTTTTAATCTAGATGACAGTAATCTCCATTCGTTTGCCCGAGGCAAGCTCGTTTGACATCAGAAAATTGAGGCAGTTTCTGGGGCTCAGAATGGGCTCCCCTACTGCCTCTGAGTTGAGTCAGGTTAGCAAATTGGGTTAAGTGACATGGTACAGGGGCTGAATAAGCACCCTGTCTGCCATGGCACTCTCTCATAGGACTCTGCCCACAGAGGGACCTACTGGGGTTCCAAGTCCTCGAGATCCAGGACACTCCAAGCAGATCTGCTGGGTCTTCTCAACACCAGCTAGGCAGAGCCAAGGCACTTCTACTTAGTTCTGTGGTATCTTCCCTCCTCCCAGCCCACACCTTACGTCTCCAAGTGTCAAGGTCATAAGACAATAGACTCAAGCATCTCCTCTCTGGTACTGAGGGCTGTGACCATTGAGGACACATGGCCATGGCTAGAAAGGGAAGGCACAAGAAGAGGCCTGGCCAAATCAGCCTCCCGTGATGAGACCCGTCCATTGGCACCTTTCCCAAAGTCGGCTCTCAGGCCTGGTGTAGGCTGTATCACCTGCTCCATGCACCTCCAAAGCCAGGCATACAGGCCTGCATCTGCCAGCTTGTAGCTCTCAATCCCAGTGACCATCTTCTACCATGTCTGCAGGACCAAGGTTAGGGACCGCATATGAGCAGGCTTTCTGTGACGGCATCTCAGGCTGCTGGGCACATGTCCACACAGTGTATGTACACCCTTATGAAAATAGTTGCACAGCCAGGTATAGTGGTATCCAAAGAGGTAGAGACAAATGGATTTCTGTGAGTTCAAGGCATGCCTGTTCTACATAGTAAGTTCCAAGCTAGCCAGAGTTACATGGTGAGACCTTGTCGCAAAAACCAAATAAATAGAAATAAATAAAAAGAAAAGAAAGGAAAAGAAAAATGTATGAATACACAGTTTTTAAAAAAAAAAAACCCACAGACTTTTACTTGAAAATAGCTTTCCAGGTCTGACACTTATATTCTTGATTGCAGAAGAAAATTCTTAGGCCTAGAGACAGTAGGCAATTTAGGTAACATCACCATGCTGAATAGTTTTATGTCAACTTGACACAAGCTAAAGTCATCTGAAAGGAGGGNACGTCAATTAAGAAAATCCCTCCATAAGATCAGGCTATAGGCAAGCCTGTGCGGTATTTTCTTAATTAGGGACTGATGTGGGAGGGCCCAACTCAGTGTGGGTGGTGCCATCCCTGGGCTGGTGGTCCCAGGCTGAGCAAGCCACGGGGAACAAGCCAGCTAGCAGCACTCTCCACAAGCTCTGCATTGGCTTCTGCCTCCAGGGTCCTGCCTTGACTTCCTTTGAGGAGGAACAGTGATGTGGAAATGTAATTGAAATCTTTCCTCCCCAAGCTGCTTTTGGTCATGATGTTTCATCACAGCAATAGTGACCTAACTAAGACCATCACCCAGCTGCAAAGTACAGAGCCAGGGAGCCAAGGCTTCCCCGGAAGGAGATATCAGGCTTCTGTGCTCAGGAAAGCCCCAGATGGGGCTCATACAGCTTCTTCCCTGGTGCTCACTCAAGACCTAGGGACCTAGGGATCCACAGGAGGCTCCTGGGGCCTCTCAGATTATGCTGTTCATCTGCCAGGCCCATTTGAAGGAAGCTCCGACAAAGGGAAGTCTGTAAAGAGCATAGCATCTGTGGCAAGGTGTCATTACCAGATGCTTCCTGGTCTCCTGACCCCCCTCCCATCTCTCTCTACCCAAAATCTCTCTGGCTTCCAGGTCTGGGGTACTTTCTACTTAAAGAGATATCAGCTCTGTGCCCTGGCCACCCACTGTCCCTCACTACCTGGGAGCCCGGAATCTCATGGTGAACCACCAGAGCAGGTACAGAACCTAGGACTAGAAGGAAGAAGCAGCCTGATGTCACCCAGGAACTGAGGACTGAGGGGGAAGGACAGTGTCCCTTCTCATGGCTCTCAGAAGAATGGGGCATGNGGTGGGACACCCCAGAGTTTCAGGTTGTCTCAGCCACTAACTATTCAGCCCTATGCCAACCACTCCACATGGTACTGCTTTTGTTTCTTGGTGGGAAAATTGTTGGGGAAGGTGTCCACCAGGCACAGATGTTAAGTGAAAAGAGACTTAGAAATGACAAAGAGGTTTATAACTATAGGCAGCATGGTAGGGATGCCAGAGAGCTGGGCATGGAAATGAATGCTGGTGATCCTAGAACTTGGCGGGCTGAGGCGGGAGAATCATGAGTCCCAGGCCAGCGTAGTCTACACAGCAAGACCCTATTTCAAAAACAAAACAAACATGGGAGATGGCAAGATGGCTTTGTGGGTAAAGGCTCTTGTCACCAAGCTTGATAACCTAAGTCTACCCTCATGACCCACATAGTGGAAGGAGAGAACAGACTCTGAAAAGATGTCCATTGACCTCCACACTTACACTTTGATACATATATGCCATTATACCTATGCCATATCTATATATCATATGTATATGATATAATACATCAAATAAATAAAAATACAAATATAGGATGCCCAATTAAGCCTGGATTTCATATAAAAGACACACAACATTTCATATAAATACTAAATATGCCATATTACATTAAATAGGTATAGGTATGGCATATTTGGTCTTCATATCTTTAAGAACAACATACTTAAGCGATTTATCATTTATCTGCAATTCAACACTTATTGGGCACCCTAGAATGTCTGCTTGGCTCGTTGTTCACTAGTTTGTTTCTGTTACCTGGCCACTGGAGATGTTGGCATCCCTCGCCCTCTCCCTCCAGCAAGGCATTTTCTTCTCTGGCCTCAGGCCCAATGAAAGAGGCTGGCCTGTCCCTCCCTTCCCTCCCCCTCCTCTCCTGGGAACTTGCTTTGGGGCTGAATACTCCCCATCCCTGTGTGGCCACAAGGGGAGGCTCACCTGGCAGACAACATATTTTTGCTACTGGCTGAGGCAGTCAAGGTCACAAGGAGAAAGCTCTGCTCTGTCCTGATGGAGGAGGCTGCGGGGGTGCAGAGAGCAATGCCAGAGACAGCTGCACAGGCCTGGGGGTTCCCTCCCTGGTAAGAGGCAGAGCTTGTTCTTAGAAAGCCTTGAGCTTGCACCCCAGTGCAGCCTGATTTTCACTGGCAGAAAGTTCATGGTCAGTATGGCTAGGGAGCTGGGAGCCAGGAGGAAGCGTCTTCTGGTTTTGCTCTTGTATGAGTGTGACTTCTCTGCCCTTGTGCCTTCGAGTCAGTGGGACAGTCTGGACACCACCATCACTTAAAAAGTCATGCAGTTCCTATTGCTCCTGTTCTAAGCCTCCCGGGAACCTCACCTCGAGGGCACTGTATCATCATTTACAGATGAGGTAAGTGTGTTACAGAAAAGTCATGCAGGACTGGAGATGTCACTCAGTGGTAGAGCACTTGACACTGCAAACATACACACACACACACACACACACACACACACACACACACACACACACTCACTTCAGTGCCCTAGCTGGGCCTTAGAGATGTGGCCTTGGCCTTCATAGACTGGGAAGGAGTTGGGGAGGGGCACAGAGGGAGGCTACATAATGGCTACTAAGGAGGAATAAACCCTAGTGTTCTACAGCACAGGCAGGTTATCTTATTTAATTATTTATTATTTATTGTGTGTGTATGTGTGATGTACATGTATATCTAGGTACATATGCACATGTGAAGTGTGCATATGGATGGAGACCAGAGGTCATGTGTCTTCCTCGGTTGCTCTTCACCTTATTTTTAAGTATCCTTTTAAAAATTTGTTTTTATTTTTAATTATGTCTATACAGGTCTGCTGTGGGGATGCTATGTATGACATCTGAGTGAGGTACCCTGGGAGGCAAGAAGAGGTTGTTGCATCCTTTGGAGGTGGAATTACATCCTGAGTGCTGGGAACTGAACCCTGATCCTCTATAAGAGCAGTAAGTTCTCTTAACCATTGAGCCATCTCTCTGGCCCCCTCCCCCATTTTTTTTTAAAGAGAGTGTCTCTCACTGAGCCTGGAGGTCCCTGATGCAGCTACATTGACTGGCCAATGAGCTCCTGGGATCCATTTGTCTCCATCATCCCACCCTAGCACTGGGATTACAGACACACACTATCATGCCTGACTTTTACAAATGTGCTTGGGCCAGGTGGTGGTGGCACACGCCTTTAATCCCAGCACTCAGGAGGCAGAGGCAGGCGGATCTCTGTGAGTTCGAGGCCAGCCTGGGCTACAGAGTGAGTTCCAGAAAAGGCGCCGCCAAAGCTACACAGAGAAACCCTTTCTCAAAAAACCAAAAAACAAACAAACAAACAAACAAAAATGTGTGCTTGGGAATTGAAGCTCAGGTCCTCATGCTTGTGTGGCATCCCTTTATAAATGGAGCCATCTCTAGAGTCCCCATGTCAACATACTTATATTGTATTAAGACCAGGAAGAGCTTGCAAGAGGCCAGAGCAAAGAAATGACGAATGGTTAATGGGATAGAAATGGTAAATTCCTCTTCTTTGATAGCTATACATCACATATATGTATTCAATTATCACATTATGTGTCTCATTAATATGCACAATTACCATGTGCCAATTAAAGTTTGAGGAACTGTCAAGTACGATACAGGAGGGAATGGAAATTAAGCCCTCTTGAGCATCCACGGCACACTGGGCATCATTGTGCCCTTCATCAAGCAGAAGGCTTTTAACCCTCCCAGCAGGCAGGAGGGAAAAACGCCCATATTTTGAATACAGAAGCAGGGAAACTGAGGCTTGGGGAGGTCAGAGGCTCATCCAAAATGGTAAACCTGAGTCCAGATCAGACCTTGGGTCTTCACAGATTCTCAGCCTGAGCCAGTTCCTTTACCCTCCCTGCTTCTGGTTCACTTTGGGGACACTGTTCTGGCCACACTCTGTAGACAGCTGCAATGAGCCTGGAGCTGCCCTTGGCTCTGTGCCCCAGGAGGTGTCGTCCAGCTGTCACCCTGCTCTCCTGGCTGGATGAGACTAGTCTTCCTCTCTGCCCTGCCCTATCTCCAGGACACTGTCTTCTGTTCAGTGTTTGTTCAGTCTCTCCCAGCCTCATGTGTCCACTTGCTGTCCATTTTCTCCCATGGATGATAGACGGTGGAAGAGTATCAGCTCCCCTTGCTCTGGGGTTGCACCCTCATGACTGTGTTCTGATTTTGAAAACACATGAAGAAGGAAAGCTTCAAAAACCTTAAGTGACCTCTCAGAGTCCCCGGGACCTTAAAGCAGAACTCAAACCCACGACTTCAGACTCTGACCCAAGGCTCTGTGGAGGTCTCAGAGGTCAACCCAAGTAGTCAAGAGACGATGAAGCCAAGACACAGAAGCAGTCAAAGCCCACTCAAGTCCCAGCTACCCAAGACAACACTGAAAACAGAACCCAACCTCCTGCCCCCAACTGGAAGACAGTGGGAGCCCCATAGTAGACACACAATTGAGTAATTGACAAGCAGTTCACCAAGATGGGAGCACCCAGAGGTGACCCTCCCTGCAGTGAGGGCTTTCACAGGACATTCCTGCCATTCAGAATATCCTGGCAGATCTAGGGAGCCAGGCAGGAGAAGGGCATCATTCAAACCTGAGGGACTCAGCAGTTTGCAGGTCAGATCTTTTAGATCAGAATAGAGCTATTAGTGTCCACTTGTCACAGGAGTGATAGCAGGGCTCAGGGTGTGTGCCTATGACCCTGTGAGGTGAACAAGTAGACACAGGAAGAGGCTCTCGGGAGGTGGGCTCTGGTCTGAGAGGTCAATTGGGGTCAATACTTCGAGGCACATGAGTAGAAGGGTGAGTTCCACCCAAGGTAAGGATATTGCCTGCCTTCAGTCCTGGCATGTGCCCCAGTGAATGCTGGGGTCCCTGACTTCCCAGCTCTGCCTTCACTTGTTTCATGCTGTGTTCCCAGAACTCTTGTGTTCCCATCAGCCATTTGGGTGTGTGTGGGCCATCAGGAGGGGCAGCAGGAAAGTAGGGGTGGTGCCCACCCCAAAGGTTTCTGTTCCACATTTCCACATCTAGGCTGCCTTTGTCTTCACCAGGAATTTTCTTCACCAGAAGTGGACTGAGGAGTCAAGGGCATCTGGGAATAGATGGATCAGTTTAGAATCTGTGGCAGCTAGACCACTTTCAGGACTGGCCAGCTCTTCTCCATCTCTGGGTTCTGGGAACGGTATGGTGTCCCCCACAGCACCGGGTTTTCCCACTAGGAGGGACCAGTACATTGCGCACCCCACCTGTCCTAGGACCCAAACGCTCCCAACGTAGATGTGGACCACAGTGATGGAGAAAAGGCGGGTCCTAAATCTGGGTAGGAGAAGAAAGGGAGAAACTTGGGAGAGTTCCCGATGTGATCTTTGACATTTTCTTTGCCAACATATCCGGGAGACTTTCAGGCAGCTGATCTTGTGGAGTTACACTCACAGGGATTCTCATTCAGGGGACTTGCTACTGAGTCCCCAAAGCGAGGCCTCAACATCCAGACCGTCCTGGACTCTCCCAGCTCCTTCCCTACACCACCCAGCCCTGGCTTTCAGCCACCCTCTGGCTCACCTTTGGGCAGTTTGGATGCGTTCTCTTGAATCCATGAGAAGAGGTGGGCGAAGTCACAGTCGCATAGCCAGGGGTTCCCATCCAGGCGCACAGTGCGCAGCGCGGGCAGCGCATCCAAGGCTGCCACGTTGAGGCTGCGCAGGTTGTTATCGTTGAGTTCCAGCACCTGCAGCGACTCCAGGCTCTCGAAGGCTGCTTCGTGCACACCGGCCAGGTGGTTGTTGGCCAGACTCAGCTTGATCAGCCTCCCCGCCGAGCGGAAGGCACCGGCGCCCAGCTGGGTGAGGTTGTTGTAGCTCAGGTCCAGGAAGGCCAGCTTGGCCGAGCCGCTGAACGTGCCCTCCTCCAGCGAGCGCAGCGAGTTGTTCCTGAAATCCAGATAGACCAGGTCTCCATGGAAGATGAAGAAGTCCTCTGGGATCTGCTGGATTCGGTTGCCGGCCACTAGGAGCTTGCGCACGTCCAAGGGGAAGGGATCGGGCACGCTGGGCAGCCCGCGATCACGGCAGTCCACGGTGTGGGGATCGGTGCAGGCACAGCCCGCGGGGCACGCGCGTCCCGGCCCGAGCAGCATCAAGAGGCTACCGAGCCCCAGCGCCGCAGCGGCACCGGTGGGGCGACAGGAGACAGAGCGGATTCTCATGGCCCCGGGGACTCCAGCGAACACGGCTCTTGGGGCGAAGCAGGCGCTGCGGGGGCCCTGGCTGCGGGGCGCCGGGAGCCCTGGGGCAGCGGCGCGGGGCGGGGAGACTGCTCCTGGGCGCGCGGGGGCGATGAGAGTGTGGCGGGGACGGAGCGACCTGGGGTGTCCGAGCAGCGGGGAGGGAGGAGGCAGAGGAGAGGCGCTGAGCGCCGAATTCACCCGCACAGGAAACTGACCCTCTGGAACATTCCAAGGCATAGGCAGGAATCGCGGAGGGTGCCCAGCGAGACCCTACTCGGGCGGGGAAGTGGGACCTGTCGCACGGACCTGACCAGCGGTGCGCAAGACTAAGTTCGGTGACCGATCCCTGGAGCGATTCTCATAGGGCGTGTCTGGGACATGCGCCCGCAGCGCCACTCTCGTCTCTGCCAAAGGGACCCAGGTCACTCTAGCTCCTAGTCCTGGACAATGCCCGCAGGCTGTCAAGTCCCCGTCTGGGGCTGCAAAACTGAGTACCGGCTAGGCTCCAGGATGACTGGTCTTCCCTCCGACACCCTCCTTCTTCCCACCTGCTTTTGGCCCACCTTCTCCTGGAGGAGGGTGTGAGCCTGGCGGGTGGCTGCCAGAGTCTTGCTGTGACTGGAAAGATGGCCCCGGCCAGTCAGCGTTTTCCATGCTGGTCCTGAGCTTGGGGGTGGAACTGATTATCCTACCAGGATGGAACTACTTGGATCTGAGCAAGGCCCAAGGAAGAAGCACTGAGGCAATTTGGAAGGGAATTGGGTGACCTGGGACCAGAGCCTCTTAAACCCCCTGAACTCCTGTGGAATTATCTGTGAAATGGGGAGGGTAGCTGAAACTTCATCACTCACTGTGAGGACTGAGGAGGGCCAGAAGCAGAGTTCGGGAGTTACCAACTCCTTCCGTTCCCACTTCAGCCCTTCATGTTAACGCCCGAGGAAAGTGGTCAGAGAGATGCCAGAGATCTCTCTGGTCAGAGAGATGCCAAGGTTTAGAGCTCCACAGAGGTGGGGCTTGTCTTAGACAGTGGCAGAATTCCTTCCCTGTCATTCCTCAAGCCAACCTCCTTTTCTCCTCACCCAGGATTTGACTCTTTTCCTTGGGTAAAGCCCCCACAGAGCTACAAGGAGATTGCCCTTCAGGGGGCTATTTTAATCCCAGTACCCTGGAACTGAAGAGCTCAGCCCCTGGCCCAAAATAACTCAGGGAACAGATGTCAAGTACAAGGGCCCCCCATGGCCCCTGCCTCAGCCCCTTGCTCTGCTGGGGATTGGTGGAGTCAGCTATCCAA
The DNA here is from genome assembly GCA_001675575.1 of Neotoma lepida. Classification (NCBI taxonomy): domain Eukaryota; kingdom Metazoa; phylum Chordata; class Mammalia; order Rodentia; family Cricetidae; genus Neotoma; species Neotoma lepida. Next base: position 124,731 of record LZPO01075932.1, read on the forward strand.
AGCCCCAGGGCTAAGTCTGGATATTTTTCCCAGTTTGGAAAAGAGTTGGATAACCGCTTTTTCCAGTTTGGAAGCCAGTTGGTACCTCTGAGCCAGGGATCAGGCAATCGAGCCTTTGGGATGGAGCCAAGGGGTGCCAAGAGGATAGCACTTGCATGAGTTTCAGGAGGGGCTGGGTGATGGGCCCCCTCAGTAGCTCCTGCCCTGCACACACACATGCCACCAAGCCAGACCTGCAGTCTCCTGTCTTGTATCTCCACTCTCTCTGGACTCTCCAGAATGTCCTTACAGTCCCCAGTTTCAGGGGCTCTGGCCTTTAATGAGGCAGCATGGGGTGGAAAGATCTGGGTAGATGAAGGAGCCTTAGCCACACTGGTGGTGAAGGAGCCTTAGCCACATTGGTGGTGAAGGAGCCTTAGCCACATTGGTGGTGTGCTGGTGAAGATGCAAGCAGGTGGCCAGAATAAGCATATGCTCCTACCAGATAGTCTGCAAAAGCATCCTGAAGAGAGATGTTGCCCCTATCAGCTTCAGATTCTGTTCTGACTGTTTGCACCAGGGGAGAGCAATATCACAGTCCCTGTTGGAGCTCTGAGCATTTTTGTCTCAGGACACCTGATTGATTGGGCTGCTGTTTTGTCCTCCCTTGTAAGTGAGTCAGATCCCCATTCCTTCCCCTGGTGTCTGATCCTGGGCCTACTGCTGACCACAGAATATGGTCAGGTTCCTTTGTCTTTCTGAAGCTTTCCCAAATCTTGTCTGTTAAAATTTAGCCTGGTGAGAGGTGGGATTTTATCTAGAAAAAGGATACCAGGAGTAAACATGGCACTCATTCATGGGTGACTTTGATCAACAAAGATAGTCACTTTCTACATAATACATGCACAGTATTTAGCTCACAAAACAGGCCGGGCTTGATAGCAAAATAATGCAAGGGGTTTCCAGAAACAAAACAGCTGAGAAATGGCCCTCTTAGCTGTGACTCCCTTGTCCTGAAATGAAGAGGAAGTGCTTCTTCTACCCTTGCACAGACAGCATGAGGGCATGAGGGGAATTATTTGTGTGGAAACGTGACTTGGAAAATGTTGTAGAAGCCATGCATGGCAAAGTAGCCACAAATCTCCCTGTCGGGGACTCCTTGCCTTTTGCTTTGACTGTCTCCCAAAGTCCCTTGCATCCAAATCTAACCGTTGTTTTGATTTGGTTTTTAAATTAATATCAACAGGACATGGCTGAGGCTCACAAGGATCAGGAGGCCCTCAGGCTGGAGGACTCTTGTTCCTTGGGAAAATGAAAGTTTTGCCACCTCTGGTATTTCTTCCCCTTGCAAGAAACACAAAGCCATGACTTCAGCAAGGTCACTCTATGAGTCAGAGATAGGAGCTGGAAATAGAATGCAGGCATTGTGGGTCCACACCTGTGCCACTCACCCACTCTGCTGCACCCACTTGGGACAAAGCCTCTTAGGGAGAGGACAAAGTGCAGGTAAAGAGGCCTGGAGAAGCTTCCAGAGCACCTGCCTGTCAGAAGTGCTCCTGTGTTTATTCTCGAAGGCAACATTTCATGATTCCTATTCAAGTCACTCTAGATGGGGTATAAAATACCCAATGTATCCTGATGGGTGCTTTTAAAAACCTACGGTTCGGATCATTGAGATGGCTCAGTGGGTAAAGGTCCTTGCTACCAAGCTCGATGAACTGAGTTCAATCCCTGGGACCTACATGGTGGAAAGAGAGAGGCAATTCTTGCAAGTTGTCCTCTGACCTACACAGGTGCAATGTGGCACATGTGTGCCCACACACATACCTATACTCATACACATTGGCACACAAAAAGTCAGAAGAAGAATTTGAATCCCCTGGAACTAGAGTTACAGATGGATGTAAGCCATCTTGTGGGTGCTGGGAATCGAACCTAGGTCCTCCAGAAGAGCAGCCAGTGCTCTTAACTCCTGAGCCATCTCTCTAGCTCCAAATAAATATAATTTTAAAAAAATTGATGTAAGGTCCTATTCTGCCTTTCCCATCTTCCCTTTTACCACTTCAAAAATCCTCAGAACTCCCTGTGCTTTCCAATCTTCATCCTGTCTGGTCCTTTCCTCATCCTTGTCAATTGTCCAGGAGGTGGGGCCCCGGTGAGCTGTATGCATGGAAGTCTCCTGGAAATCCCCTAAGTAGGGCCAGGGTCCTGAGAGCAAAAGCAATCCAGCAGACAGGCTTTCCCCTTGTTGCCATACTGACGTCTAAATTAGTCAAAGTCCCAGGCCTACACAAGATGATGCCAATATGTCCAAGGCTGGGTTGGAATCATAAAAAATGTGGCTGGTGTTTAGTGATGTCATTTGGATTATTGGTGTGAATCACTTTTTGATCAGTGCCTGGCTGCCTGGGCAGGAGGCATGAGGACATCCCCTTGTCCCCCAGGGATGAGAACATGCTCTAGCCCTTTTCCTAAAGCAGTGTGATGCAGAACATACTCTGTACTTTGTTGGTGTCCCCTACTAAAGGGCTAATCTCAACTCCCCAGCCTTCTGCACCACCACCACCAGGGGGTGCTATGTGATGTTCACACAGGTTCCAGGAGGGAAACAGAGGCAGGTGTTTCTTCTACACACACACACACACACACACACACACCTGTCTCTTATACACATCTAGATGTGTATAAGAGACAGTTACTCAGTAGCTGAATGTGAGCAAGTTAATGGGACTCAGGACATGAGGTCAGTCCATTGGCCTGGCACAAGGAGATGTGTCTTCTTTGCTCATGGCCAGTGCCCCTAATGCCAGCCAACCATCCATCAAACGTGTGGCCTTAGTTGGGTGGGCTGGAGAAGGATAGGGCTACTGGCAGCCTGTCTGTCCCAGGGAAAAGCAGGAATCACAGGCATCATCATCCCACAAGCAAGACATATTCCAGCAAGCCCTGGTGTCACCGATCCCCACTTCATCTCCCCCCATCTTCATCTTTTATCCACTGGCAAGACCTGTTATCTCCTTACTCAAAGTCATGCAGAGCTCTAACCGCCAACTGATGTCTACTCCTGCCCAACTCCCAACTCATGCTTCCAACACTCAAGGAAGC
>LZPO01075932.1:128619-145218 GCA_001675575.1 Neotoma lepida
CCCCCCCCCCCGGCTTCTGGCTTTATTGGTGCCATTCTGTCCTTTGGATTTTCTCAGTCTAAATATCATCTCCTCTGCAGGCCTGCCTTGACTTCCCATCACCCTACACTTCCCTTGTCTTGTCAAAATGCTCATTATCACCAGACGAGGCCTCACTTTCCTGTTTCTTTACTTGTTCACTCAATTGTCCCTCATTAAAATGGAAATGGGACGCTGTATTAGTCAGGGTTCTCTAGAGGAACAGAACCAATGGAATGAATATGTGTTACAGAGGGGATTTATCAGGTTGGCTTACATAACACAGTCCAGATAGTCCAACAGTGGCTGTCTGCACGCTGGAAAGGCTGAGAACTTGGTAGCTGATCGCTAACTTTGGTGGCTGGGTGCCTTAGCAGTCCCCATCTAGTGCTGAAAGTCCAGAGGATTCCTGGAGAGCCACTGGCATCAGTCCAGGTTAGAAAGCCAAAGAAGCCAGATTCTGATGGCCGTGGAGGGTGGTGGTGGCAACAGCCATGGTACAGACTCACTCACCAGCAAGAAGTGAAGTCAGGTGTCAAGCATTGCGTTCTCCTGGGTCATTTTTATACCTGGGTCACTAGAAAGTGCTGCTCACTCTTGGGGAGGGGCTCCTCCTTTCAGTTAACCTTTCTGGAAATGTCCTCAAGAACCCACCCGGAAGGGTGCCTCTATGTTGACTCCAAATCCCATCAAGTTGACAATCGCTGTTAACCATCATGGATGCTTTGTTCCCGTTCTCGGAATCCACCTCAGCATACAGTTGGCACTCAAGAAATGTTTAAATAATTAACTAATTGTCACCGTCACCTGCAAATGATGCTTCTCAACCAGGTTTCACAGTTCCTTCTATGGCACCCCACCCAGAGGTAGACGCTCACTTGGCCTTCCCTGGTAGAAAAAGGGCCTTGTCCCTCCAAAGACAGCCTTGGTTCTGGTCCTGTGAGAGGTCAATGGTATATGTAGGGATCACAGAACACACCAGCTGTATCCTTGCAGTACCCTGGGAATTTTGGGCCCCTCCAAACATATTCATAGTCCCTCTTTAGCTCATCACAGGCAGGCAGCACCCCGCGGCTTTTTTACACCCTCCACAAGCCTTCATCAAACCCTCCTCCCAGCTTGTCTCTCACTGAAATCGACACATACTTAAGGGAACTTGACTTTCCAAATTTACCCAGTCCCCTTCTTGGGAGAATAAGTGTTGTGTTGGGTATGGGACACAAAGACGGAGTTGGCACAACCCATCCTAAAGGGGTCCCAGACTTCGGAAGGAGTCACAAAAACTAATAGAAATTTTGCTCGAGCTCAGGACTTTGAGATTCATCTGCAAAACTCAAGTCCAGAGGCTGGAGAGATGGCTCAGCAGTTAAGAGCATTGACCACTCTAGCACAGGACCTGGGTTCAATTCCCAACACCCATGTGATGCTCACAATCACCTCTAACTCTGGTTCCAGGAAATCTGATACTCACTTATGGCTTCCACAGACACTGAATGTACAAGGTGAATAGACACGCATGCAGGCAAAATACCACACACATACAATAAAATAAATCACATCCATACTCTCTTACCAAGTGTCCTGAAATGGGAGTGGTCAGCTTGGGTAAAGTTGGAGCTCAAAGCCTTGGCCCTTGTACACCTGGTCTGCATCAGAAGCCAGATTTCTCTGTGTGTGTGCCCCTGTGTATAAATGTGACATTTCTCTGTATGTGTGCCCCTGTGTATAAATGTGACATTTCTCTGTGTGTGTGCCCCTGTGTATAAATGTGACATTTCTCTGTATGTGTGCCCCTGTGTATAAATGTGCTTCCACCTGTGCATACTTGTGTTGAGGCTAGAGGTTGACTTCAGGTGTCTTCCTTTTTCACTGTCCACCTCAGTTTTTTGAGACACGGTCTCCTACTGAAGCTGGAACTCATCGTTTGGCTAGACTAGCTGGCCACCAAGACCCTGGAATCCTCCTCTCTCCATGCTCCCCTCTGTCCCCTAGTGCTGGGTCACAGGGATGCACTGCCATATCTGTTTTTTATGTAGGTGCTGTGAATACAAATTTGGGTACTCATGTTTGCAGAGCAAGCCTTTTCTCTACTGAGCCACCTTCTCAATCCCAAAGTTAGCATTCCTAGGCTGCTTCCATTCTACAAACAAGGCCATGCCTCCAGATCTTCATAGATTCATCTGTAAAGCGGGGACTCATGCTGGTCACTGGAGGGGTGTGCGGTGAAGAGGGGTATCATGAAGGTGGGAATATTTCCACCCATCCCCACACTTTAAGCAAACTCAGTCTCTTGCCTGCTTGAGAGTCCAGAGCAAGGCACCGAGCTGGGTTTCTAGGGGAAACAAAGATGTAGAGACAGCCTCCGCTCTCAGTGACTCAGTCTCCTTGAAGTGACAAACATAGGCACCAGCAGAGGACAAACATCACAGACTCACTGTTCCCCATAATTGAGGAGCAAGTCCCTAGGCCCGTAAAAGTCACCAGCATTTGTAGGAGCCAGGGGTGCCAGGGAAAGGTACATCTTGACACCATTGACCGTATTTCCCAATTGGAACACGCAGCCGTGTGGCTTCATGCTTCTGTGCCCTGGCACACAGCATCCCTTCTGCCAGTCCACCTGGCAGGCTCCTGCACATCTCTGAGACACAGTGCATTCCTGTGTGACTTTGACCTTCTCAGGTACAGCCAGCCCTTCCCTCCTCTCTGTCTCTTGCAGTCTAGGCTGCCAGGCCTGCCCTGTGTGTGGTGCTTCTGGGTGATACGTTTGTCTCCTGTTCTGGGTGGTTACAGAGCTCTGAGATGAAAAGAGGTCCCTGTGAGCAAGGACAGCAAGAAACAATCTCTTTTTGTGTGAACAAAAACGACAGTGTCCTCTCTGTCCTTATGTCCTGGACCCCGCAGAGAGCTGATCCCAGAGTCCATGCTCTCTGCATTTTTGTCAAATGAATGAACGGGTGCATGCTTGTAGGGACAAATGAGCCTGCTGTCCAGAATGATAATTGGACAAAGTACTTGAAGTCTGAATGACTTTGGAAAGCTCATGTTTCGAGACTGCTGCACGGCCTTGTACTAACCTGCCTTCCCCACTGCCTCTCTTCACCTTCACCTTGTGTAGTACTGACCAGCTGGGGCTGAGGCAAAGTCTCAGTGGATAAAGTACCTGTCCATGCAAGCAGGAAGACCTGAGTTCGAATCCCTAGCATCCACTTAAAAGCCAGGCATGGCAGCATGTGCTTGTAACCGGAGTGCTGGAAGTAAAAAGACAGACAGGTCCCTGGAGCTCACTGGCCAGCCAGCCTAGTCAATTGGTGAGCTTCAGGTTCAGTGAGAGACCCTGCCTCAAAAAATAAGGTGGTGAAAAAGCAGAGGAAGACACTTGATGCTGTATGTATATATGCATATGCATGCATACACACAAGCACATACATATAAAGACATGCACAGACATAAACCTGAGACACAGCACACTTACCTATAACAACTAGTAATAATTTTTTTTTGTTTTTGTTTTTTTTGTTTTTCAAGACAGGGTTTCTTTATAGCCCTGGCTGCCCTGGAACTCACTCTGTAGCCCAAGCTGTCCTCAAACTCACAGAGATCCGCCTGACTCTGCCTCCTGAGTGCTGGGATTAAAGACGTGTACTATCATGTCTGGCTGCAAGTTTTAAATATTGGCTCTTGAGAGCTTGTTTGTAGGCTGTAGATGGGGGCATGGCTACCTGTATACCAACAAGCCACTTATTTTATTGAGGAGGGCTGTTCTCTTCCGTGGAGCACTCAGCTTTGGTAGGGATGTGCAGACCAGATCAGCCAAGATAAATAGGGTGACAAATGTCAAAACCAGATCACTCTCACATCCCGAAAGATTTTTTAAAGTTGCGTTTCACACATTTATTTGACATGAACCTGTGTATTTGTCAGTGTGTGGACACACTGGTATCATAGTGGGAATGTAGAGGACAGGAGAAAGTCTGTGACAGTCAATCCTTCTACCATGTGGATCCCAAAGACTGAAACTCAGCTCATCAGGCACCTTAACCCACTGAGCCCTCTTGCTGGCACACATACTAAAGTTTCCAGTCTTGGACCTGCCGCTCCTCTGAAGCTGCCACCACCAACTCCTCTACCTCTGAGACCCACGCTCAGACACACTCACATCCATGTGCATGCCTCTCCCTGCCAGGTGTGTCTTTCAGTGAGGACAGATTAGAAACCTGACAGACCAGAGAGTGGCATGGAACAAAGCCATCAGACTTCTTTCTAGTAAATGCGGAGGTGGTACTCACAGACTACTTTATGTGAATCTGTATGTGATTTGCATACATTTGCATGCTTTCCCCAAAGCCATCCCACTGAGTTCACAGAACAGAAAATTACCCGGTAAAGGACACCTTACCCGAAGCTTTGATTTCATATGACATCCTTTCTGTATTCATGAAGACCCCCAGAGGCTGCATAAAACACAATGCTTCCTTGGTAAAAATAGTCACTGTGGAACTAGAGAGATGGTTCAGTGGTTAAGAGCACTGGTTGCTCTTCCTGAGGACCCAAATTCAATTTCCAACATCCACATGGTGCTCACAACTATCTGTAACTTCAGCTCCAAGGGATCTGATGTCCTCTTTTGGCTTCTGCAGGCACTGCAGAACACACATACAGACAAAACACCCATACACATAAAATAAAAATGAAGGTTAAAAAAATAGTCATCATGATCAGGAAAACATCCATCACTTAACTTGAGCACTTTTTAAGTGTTGGGTGTAGCTCTCTGAGTTTAAAGTATATAATACTTTAAGCACAGCCATCTCAAAGCAGCTCAATTGTTCTCCCCACTTTACAGGCAAAGAAACTGAGGCCCTTGTGGTCAAGGCTGCACAGCTTGTCATGTTGTTCTAATAAAGGCATCCCGACTCCATTCATTAGCACACACAGTGGGTATTATTGTTTGAGCACCTGCCAGAGGTCAGCTACTCCCTCAGGCACTGGTTACATACACTGCAGTGGATAAAGACAAGGCCGGATTGTCACTGAGTACTTGTGACATTATTAAGAGGAAGGCTGGACTGCTATAACAAGGAGAGCCCAGGTTGATTAGAGAATCAGAAATGGGGGCTGGGGAGAGGTCTTACTCAGTGATGATAAGGTTTAATTGCCAAACCCATGTTTAAAAAAATATAAAAGCCTCGGCTGGGCATGGGGTGCATGACTTTAATCTCAGAACCCAGAACCCAGAAGGCAAATGCAAGTGGATCTCTGTGAGTTTGAGTTCGAAGCTAGCCTGGCCTACATATTGAGTTCCATCCAGGCCAGCCAGGGCTACAACAGTGAGACCTTGTCTCATGTGAGGGAGGGGAAGCCAAATGCAGTGGTGTACACTGTTAGTCTCAGTGATGGGGCGGTAGAGACAGGGGGATGTCTGGAGCTTCCTGGCCAGCTAGAAGGCTCCTGAAGAAAGATAATTAAGGTTGTTCTCTGGTCTCCAGACTCTCTCTCTCTCTCTCTCTCTCTCTCTCTCTCTCTCTCTCTCTCTCTTTCTGTGTGTATCTGTCTGTCTGACACAGAAACAGAAACAGAGAGAGAACTCAGAAATGAATTGCCCTTGGGAGGTTCTTAGATGTAAGTTCCAGACTTGGGCAGCCTTGCTTCCTCCACACAGGCATACAGAACACCCGAGAGCCTCCTACCTCATCTCTGCAAAGCCCTCAGGTGTTGTCTTCACCTGCTGCATGAGGCTGGGCTGCACCTCCTGATACAGCAAGAAGAAGGGATGAGAACTGAAGGGACTACACCCAGGGCACCAAAGCCCAGCCTGCCATCTCTTCTCTCTTTCTGTAAGTGGCCTGTGGCCATATCTGATTTTAAGGGAAACTAGGGAAAAGGGTCATGCTGAGGGCCTGAGGACTTGGGTGAGCAGCCAGTAGCTTTTGCCAGAGATGACAGGTTTGAGGTGAGTAGATAATGTTCAAGAGATGATGTCCGGGGTAAATCATGCAATGAAGAAAAGGAACCAGGAAGGACTAGAGATGACACAGGGTCAAATTTGTGGACAAAGTCCTCAGCTCTTGTCACTATCCTTACCTGACCCAATCACATTCATGTACATTGTAAAAATACCCAAGGCTTAGGAAAGCTTTGGCACTTCCTGAACTCGGTAAGGTCACCTTACACCCAGCTGAGAAGCCAGGTGCTCCATCCAAGCAAGGCTTTACTGGCCCTGACTGAGTCTCTACAGCCTTGTAGTGAGAGATTGTGTATCCATCCTTTTGTTCTTTCTCTTTTGTTTTTTGTTTTTTTAGCTTATTATTTATTTTATTTTTGACTCAGGGTCTCACTATGTAGTTCTGACTGGCCTGGAACTCATCATGTAGCCAGGCTGGCCTCCAACTAACTCAAAGACATCCACCTGCCTCTGCCTCTAAGTGCTGGGACTAAAGCCATGTGCCACCATGTCTAGTTTTTGTTTTTAATTTTAAGATCCTTTAAGGTACCTAGTGAAATCATTGTCATCCCTGTCTCTTATACACATCTAGATGTGTATAAGAGACAGGTGTGTGTGTGTGTGTGTGTGTGTTTTGCCTGCAGGTATGTCTGTGGATCACAGTCATGTAATACCCACAGAGGCCAGAAGGAGGTGTTGGATATCCTGGAACTGGAATTGCAGAAAGATCTAAGTTGCCATGTGGGTGCTGAGAATCAAACCTGAGTCCTCTAGCCCTGTCATTTCCTTTTGATGAGAAGAGAATTCAAGAGTTGGAAATAATTGGTCTAATTAAACGACAGTATTTAGCCTGGCAGTGGTGGTACATGCCTTTAATCCCAGCACTTGGGAGGCAGAAGCAGGTGGACCTTCAAGTTCAAGGCCAGCCTGGGCTACCAAGAAAAAAAAATACAATTTCCTGAGCTTCTGTGGGGGTGGGAACCAGGAGAAAAGGCAGCTTAGGGCTGGAACAATGGCTCAGTGGATAAGAAGAGATGGGAGAAATTGAAGGGGCTGCTCCAGGGAATCAAAGCCCAGCCTGCTATTTCTTTCCTTTCTGTAAGTGCTCTGTGACCATATCTATTTCCCAGAGGAGTTGGGCAGCCCCACTGGTTCAACCTCTGGTGACAGCAGGGTCCCCTTGGCTGTGACACATATGGCAAAGGACATCATATCAGGATCACAGGCAACAGGGAGAGATGACAGAGTGGAGCCAGAGAGGGTCAGGAATCAAGTTTGCTCATTTACAGCAATTCATTATTGAGAGAAGGCCTTCTCTCCATAGCACTCATCCCTATAACCTCCACAGAAGCGAAACGTGGAAGGTGGAAGCCTCAGTCATTTCTCAGCACTGATTTTAGAGGCCGGTGAAACACTCTTAGGTAGACTTGTAGTGCACTGTTGGGCCTTTCTGTGCCTTTATGGATGTAATTCCCTTTCTCTGGAGCAAATCCCCGTGTAGAACAGAGTCCTCACTTGTTTGTGCTTCTGTTTAACCTTCAAAACCATGGTCATGAGTCCACAGCTAAAAGCACTTGCTGTTCTTTTAGAAGACTCAAGTTTGGTTCCCAGCACCCACATCAGGTGACTTTCCTGGCTTCCTTGAGTACCTACCTGTATGTGTGTGTGTTGTACCCATCCTGCCTGCTCGGCTCCTTACCATCCTTCTCCAAAGGCTTGGTGCTCTTCTGGCCTGACAGAGTTGCATGTTTGCTCCTATGTCCATCTCCAGCCCCAAGCCATGAGCCCTGTGAGGTACACTGCACATGCTCAGTGAAGACCCTGTCTTAGAATCAGAGAGAACATGATTAGAAGCTGGGAACACAGGCAGGAAGTCTCTATGGTGTCAAACTCCTGAAACAGCATCCTGTAGCCTAAAATCACTAAAATATATTCAATTTTTCACTAACACTTGAATAACATTAGACCCAAGTAACCAGCCCCCATCACCCTTCGATGTAGCTTCCTTGCATCTGCTCAGTGGTTCCAGGCTCCAGACCCCACCTCCAGCACTCTCCAAAGCCTGGGTTCTCTCACCTTCTCTGTCCTTCCCCGTCCTGTTCCCTGGTTCTCATTGCCCCAGTTTGATTTCTCCCAAGCCCGGAACTCGGGATGCAAAAATCAGAGCTCTCCTTCAAAGGTGAAGGAGACAGCTCAGCTGGGCTGGTGAAGACATAATCACATATGTACTCCAGGCTGTGGTTGTGAAAAGCCACTTGTTCTCTCTGGGTCTAGTTCTAGAAGGTTCATTATAACTTTCTAAGTCAGACACATTCAACAGCAGCCAGAGGCATGGCCACAGCTGAACACATCTGCAGAGAGCAGCTGTTTGGGTTGTTGGGACTTTTCCTGCCACATGGCCTTCCGACTCATTTCTCCAAGGGAAAGAAGAGCAACTTGGAGAAACTGAGTCTGTCCCACCCAGCCCTCCTCTCTATTCCGTAAGAGCTTGTTGTTTTGATGTTAGAGCCTCACTATGCAGCCTTGGCTGGCCTGGAATTCACCGTGTAAACTGGGCTGGATTGAACTCACAGAGATCTGCCTGCCTCTGTCTCCTAAGTGCCCAGCATGTAACAAGCCAGGTATTCCTGCAAATGCCTGCAACCTCCGCTCTGAAGGCGATGGAGACAGGAGGACCACTGAGTGATCTGGGAAAGATCCTGCCTCAAAAAGAACAGGTGATTGACCAGTGAGATGACTCACTGGGTAAAGGCCCTTGCCTCCAGCCCTGGCTATCTGTGTTTGTTCCCCAGAATCCACATGGTAGAAGGCAAGATCCCGTTTCCACAGCTTGTCCTCTGACCTCCATGCTCACACCATAGAACATGCATATATACACATTAAATAAATCTTTTTTAAATCCAGGCCCAGCGAGATGGCTCAGCATGTCAAGGTATTTGTTACCAAGACTGATACCCTAACTCTGATACCTGGAACCCACATGGTAGGAGAGAACCAAACCAGCAAGTTGTCCTCTGACCTCCACACATGCGCCATGGCACATGCATCCCTGTCCACATATACACATTCACAATAAATAAGTGAATATGAAAAACAATTCTTCTGTTTTTTGAGACGGGGTTTCTCTGTGTAGACCTGGGTATCCTGGAACTCACTCTGTAGACCAGGCTGGGCTTGAACTTACAGAGAGCTGCTGTGAAATAATCCTTCTGTACACTGTGAAGATGTGTTGCTCTCATTGTTAATAAAAAGCTGATTGGCTAATGGCTAGGCAGGATAAGATTAGGCGGGAGAATCAGACTAAGAGAATGCTGGGAAGAAGAAGGCAGAAGAGTCTGAGGAGAGACACCATGAGATGCAGAGCGAGCAAGATTGGAAGTATGTACATGAGGTAAATAAGCCTCAGGGCAGCACATAGATTAATAGAAATGGGTTAATTTAAGTTATAAGAGCTAGCTAAAAACAAGCCTAAGCTATCGGCCGAGCATTTATAATTAATATGAAGTCTCTGTGTGGTTTTTTGGGGAGTGGTTGGCGGGAACAGAAAAATTCGCCTACAGAGATCTGCCAGCCTCTGCCTCCCAAGTGCTGGGATTAAATGTGTGTGCCACCACTGCCACCACCACCATGAAAAACAATTCTAGGGGGGATTTGCTTTGTGGGATCAGGAGAGGACACTATACTAATGCTTTCATGAAATTCCATTCAGGTTGCTCACCCGAAGATTAAGTACTCCTCTGAGAAACAACTGATGGGTTATTTGGGGGTTCAAGTTATTTTGCTTTGTATTCTTAGCAATCTGTTCTGACCAAAGCAGCTGTTATTGTGTTTATTCATTTAAACCTCAAACATCTGGGCTCCCAGACTGATCTCTGAGGCCAGGAGATCTGAGGAGGAAGCCACATCGGGCTGGGCCTTTGAGTGGGGAAAATAAGTTAATTTCCACTGGCAGATGAAAATAAATGGAACCTACTTTTTTCCCCCATAAGCTGCCAGCTCCTCTTTACTCTCCAGGCTGTGGCACCCTACTTATGTCCCCATGATGATTTATGATTGTTCTAGTGAGACTGTCATATTGGGGTGGCATCTTGGATGCATATTACCCACTAGGCTGAACCCTGGTCAGAATGAGAATGTGCTGATAACTGTTTCTTGGCCTTTTAGGGGGAGATGGAAACTATGCATGCATATACATACATAAATAAGTGTTGGTTTTTCCAATAAGAAAGATATATAATGTGATTTAAATATAATCATAACTTGTATAATATTCCTTATTGCATATTCTGAATAGTCTGAACTACTCCTCACAGAATGTATTTATTTAATTTTTGCTGAAGTCATGACCTGGGACCAACCTAGAGTTGCTGTTCAGTCTTATATCAGCAAAACCAGACCATAGATAGCTACTCAAGTACCATCCATATGGCAAATTTTAAATTTTTATTTATTTTAAATTTTATTTTATGTGTATGGGTTTTTCTGTTTGTTTGGTTGCTTGGTTTTTGGGTTTTTGAGACAAGGTTTCTCTGTGTAACAGCTCTGGCTGTCCTGGAACTCACTCTATAGACCAAGATGGCCTTGAAGTCACAGAGATTCGCCTGCCTCTGCCTCCTAAGTGCTGAGAACAAAGGTGTGCACCACCACCACCTGACTGTATGGGTGTTCTGTCTGCATTATGTCTATGTACCATTTGCATGCCTAGAGTCCACAGAAGCTGGAAGAGGGTGTCAGATCCCTTGGAAGTAGAGCTACAGACAGTGCTGGGTTGACAGATGAACCCACCCACATCAACTCTTGACACTAGTTCAGAGTTGACTGCATGGTGTTACTCTAACAGAATAGCCAAGTCTGGGTAATTTATGAAGAACAGAGGTTTGTTCCTCACTATGCTGGAGGCTGGGAAAGCCATAGTTGAAGGACCTGCATCTGGTGAGGGCTTTCTTGTCACATCCCCTCATGGGGAAACAGGAACCCCAGATTTATCTACAGTGGATCAGAAGCAAGTGCCCTGAGAGTCACACCTGGCATCTGAGACCTGTGGGATGTGACTCCACTTCCAGGTAATGTCACATTGTAATGGAATTAGACACCCAGCTGGTGGTGGGGGGAAAAAAAAAGCAGACAAGGGCTAGAGAAAAGGGCTCATTACAATCCTCTCCCTCATTAACTTCTAATTCATAGTAAAATCAAGCAAGTGGAGAAGCAGGGGAAGGGACAAGAGTTCACCCTCTGCCTGGGATGCTGGAAATTTAATTCAAAGATGTCCCAGGAGGCACCTCCACTTCTGCTTTCTCTTCTTCATAGACTGCCAAATCATGTGACCTAGGCAAAGCAGCCTCATAGGGGTACAAAGGCAACAGTGCATTCCTCAAAGAGGCACTGTTGTGCATTAACCTGTCCTTGTGTTGCTACAGTAATATACACAAAGCAATGTAACTTAGAAAATAATGGGAATCATCATTCCCAATTATAATTGGCTCATAATTTTGGCAGCCAGAGGGTCCAAACAACATGACACTGGTGAGGCCCTGCACCCCAACGTGGAGAGAAACAAACAGACAAGTTGCTGTGAATGGTGTGTCCTGTTGCTCTGATAAAATATCCTGACAAAATGCAAATTAGAGGAGAAAGGGCTGATTATAACTTATAGTTGCAGGGTATGGTCTATCGTTGTGGGGAAATCAAAGCAAGAACTTCACACAGCTAGTCACATCACATCCACAGTCAAAAGCAGAGAGAAATGAGTGCACGTTTGCTTGTTTGCAGTCAGCTCAATTTCTCTAATCTAGAGAATGGTGATGGCCACAGTAGGCTGGGCCTCTCCACACCAATTAATTTAAGAGAACCTGCCACAGGCATACCCACAGGCCAATATAATGCAGATAACCCCTCACTGAGTGTGTGTTCCCAGATGGTTATAACTTGTGTCAAGTTGACAAAGCTAACCATCACTGTGTGGAAGCAAGGAAACAAGAGGCTTAAACCAGAGGCAAATATTAATTGCCCCATAAGAATAGAGCCCTTCATGACCTAATTGCCAACTATTAGGTCTCACCTTAAAGCTACTACCAGTTTAACACTGCCACACTGGACACCAAGCTTCCAGCACAAGAACCTGTGGGGAACAGAACATATCCAAACTTTAACAGGAAGACTGAACTAAATCAAGCTTTGTGTGCCAATATTCTTTCTTCTCTCCCCAAACTCACACCACCACCTGTAAGATGAACTTCTAACCAGTCTTATTATTAAACACACAGAACAAGAAATAGGGGTGAAAATCTGACAGAGATCAGAGGAATTAGGAGCAAGCCACCACTAGCCTCACCTCACCAACGCTGCTGCTACTTCCAAGGAGCGAAGTGAAGAGAAGAGAGCGACTTCCGGTCTAACCCGGCTTTTTAGGCCTGTCCATTCTGCTAACTCATTTCCTATCCTCACCAAGCTACATCACTTCCTGTCTTGTCCGCATGGACCTTCAGAACTCTATGGCTGATGCTGGGACTAAAGGCGTGTGCCACCACCCCCTTCCGCTAATTCCCAATGTGACCTTGGAGTCACAGAGAAACAAACGGAGTAAGGGCGTGTGCTAACTTGCATGACTATTGTTTTACTACTAGTGGCTGGCTGCCCCATTTTTCCTCCGATCCTCAGATACATTTTATTGGGGAACACAGATAAAATATCACCACAACCATCATTCTCTGCCCCAGCACGATGAGGTACTGCTGGGTTTTAATGAAGCAAAGATGGCTGAAGGGAAGGTGAGTGGGACAGAAAAGCCAAGAGCCATTCAAAGAAAGAAATCAACGCAGCCAATGAGCTAATCACGTGTGTGAAAGAATCAAGCATTTATTGAGTCCTGCATGCACATAAGCCTTGAACCAACCCTGGATCAGATTCATGGTGTGGGGTGAGAAGCCAAGAGAAGATGTAAGCTGTAGGCATGAGTCCATGGTTCTCAGCATCCCTAACCTCTGATTTGACCAGGCTAGTTTATCATGGAATGTCCCCAGCTCTCTAAATATTTAATTTTAGCTATGAGGGGGCAGTATGTGTACAACAGTGCAGGTGCACATGGAGGCCAAAGATAGCAAATTCTCCGGGGCCAGAGTTACTGCCTGATGTGGCTGCTAGGAACCAAACTTGGGGCCTCTGCAAGAGTAGCAAGTGCTCTTAATTACTACAGCATCTCTCCAGCCCTATGGAACTATACTTAATCAGCACTGTGCTTAAAGTAGAAACACTCAGATAGGAGCACGTGAGTCAGCTTGGAGAGGCTGAATTTGGACGTGCCTGCGTCTGAGAGGAAGTCAGCTGTCTCTTCTTTGGGAGTGAATGACCTCCAAAGAAGGTGGATTTTGTCATGTGAAGAAATGGAAAGAGGTCAGGTGTAGGGGGTGTCCCATCCAAAGGGACACATAATTTCACATCCCCTTTTCAGGGTATCTTGCTGTGGTTGGCTGTCATACTGATTGGATCTAGAATCATCTCTAAAGCAAGCCCCTGGGCCAGGCATGCCTATGGGGAACTATTCAGATTAGGGCATGCCTGTGCAGGCTTTTCTTGATGAAGTTTATTGAGGTATGAAGACCCACCTTAAAGAGTTGGGCTGTACCATGCCATGGGTTGGGGGCTTGGACTGAATAAATGGAGACAGTGAGCTGAGTACCAGCATCCATTGCTCTGTTTTCCTTGACTCCTGCCGCCATGCCTTCCCCATGCCATGAGGGACTGCATCCTCAAACTTCGAGCCAAGATAAACCCTTCCTTCCTTAAATTGCTTTTGTCAGGTATTTTGTTATGGCAACAGGAAAAGTGACTGCTTTACCCAGAATGCCAAAAGGCAGAGCATAAGTATACACACACACACACACACACACACACACACACACACACACACACAAGTGAATCCAGTCTTCTTCCCCAGCTTAGTCACAAGCCCCGTTATGTGCTGAGATGCTTCATTTCCCTCTGCTGATTACTTATTCAGGAGCTGTCCATGGGTGACAGTTACCTTAGAGTCCTAGCGACTTTCAATCCCCTGGAGTGTGGTAATTGCACAGGGAGGCCTCTGTGCAGAATGACAATGTGCACGGGAAGTTGCGGGGGTGGGGGAGGCTTCATTGCCACCTTGAAACAAGACCCAGTCTCTGAGGAGCAGTGCTCTGCAGACTGGACCCAGGTAGGAGTCCAAGGCGACTCTTTCCGAGAGATCATCTGGCTAAGATGGGCTGGGAATGACTGAACAGAGGGGAGATGAGGGGACTTTTCTTCTCTGCTGGGATGAGATGAGTTCCTGAAAACTCGGTTGAAAATTGGAATTTTTATGGTTCAAATCATTTTCCTCATTATTTCCCTTGCCCGCCCTCCCAAATGGCTCCTCAGAACATTCTTAGGCTCTTGAATATAAGAAAATTACAGCTGAGGCCACAGCAAACCTTTAAACATTATTGCTTTCATAATGGAAACTGACCGTTTTCTTATATTAAGAAAAAGCACATGTGGAAAAACATGAGATAAAATAGCTGCGGTTGTTTCTCTATGTGGTACAACAGTGTCAGCGTTAATGGCTGTTGACTGAGTGGCGTCTGAGTTTGGGGCAGCAGAGGAGCACTTCCGCATGGCATCTAACTTCACTCTGAACACAATCCTGTGAGCTAGCTATTACTTCTGTCTTAAAATGTGGTGATCACATTTAGGCAGGTAAGGAACTTACCCACACTCATTGTAAGCTAGAATCGCTAAGTGAGAATTCAGACACAAGTAGGGGTGGCTCAAAGTGCGTTATCTTTTCCCCTCACCTCAGGCATGCTATTAACTGAGCTACATCCTCAACTCTGCCAGTACCACTAGGCTGGGAACCAAGCTTCCAGCACCTGTACCCTGGGGGGATAAATCACACCTGAACTACAGCACCAGTGGACTAGATGTATAGCTCAAACAGCCTCTAGGACTTGATGCTTCTTCTATCAAATGGGAACAAGCCTAACACTCTCTTTGGAGTTGAGTCCACAGAGGGCTCACACACACACCACACCCAAAGTCAGTGTCTCACGTCTAACTCACAGTAACTGCTCTTCTCTCTCAGTTCCCCCATGAGCTTCAGGCTGAGTCTGTGGCTCAGTGAATGGTTGATAAGGTAGTCTTGAATTAGTTAGATAAGAGACTTTGTCACCAAGAGGAATACAGTCCTCGCCCCTGTATCCCAGGAAATCAGCAATCAACTGACACAGTAATAATAACCTTCCCCCTTTTCTTTTTGAGACAGGATCTCACTATCTATCCTAGGATGCTTCAACTGTCAAGTTGACACAACCTACCATCACCTGGGAAGAGAGTCCCAATAAGAAATTGTCTACATGGAGTTGGCCTGTTGGCATGTCAGTAGGAGATAGTCTTAGTTAAGTTACTTGATGTGGGAATGCCCAGCCCACTGTGGGCAGCAGCATTCCCTAGGCAGAGAGTCCTGAACTGTATGAGAGTGGAGAAGTAAGCTGACCACAAGCAAGCAAGCACTCACCTATGCATTAGGTTCTCTCTTCTCTTGACTGTGGATATGATGTGACCAGCTGTTTGAAGTTCCTGACTTGACTTCCCCACAATGATGGACTATATACCTGGAATTGTAAACTGAGATAAACTGTTTCCCCCCTAAGTTGCTTTTTTGTCTGAATATTTTACCACAGCAACAGAAATGAAATTCAGACAGCTTGAATCCTAGCCACTCCTCCAGAGCCTCCTGAGCGCTGGGATTATAGATATGTATTGTTTTTAATTGAACACAACAAAGCAATATGATTGGAACTCTGTCTCAGAAGTAGCCTTAAGTTGTTGTTGTTGCTGTTTTTCCACAAGAAGTCTCAACTCATTAGCAAAACACAAACTCAGATGTGCTCTTCAGAGCTCCACTGAAGATGATGCCCACCTGGAGATGTACCTGCAAACACTGAGAACAAATGACCTCTCCAGCAGCAGGCCACAGGCACCCCGCCTGGACCACCCTCCCTTCCTCCCTCCCTCTGCTCCTAGGACTATGTCTCAGCAGCTCCAACCGGGAGAGAAAACACCAGTTGTCTCCTCCCGAGCTTCAGGGCTTCAGAGGATCAACTGCTGACGTCAGAGACGAATTTCTCCGGCTGGTTCTGGTCTAGAATTTCACAGCCTTCGGTGCCAGGAAGGTCTGAGCCTTGTGATGGGACACAGATGGAGCTATACTGACATGAGAGAGCTGTCCTGCTTGGATTACTCACAAGTGCTGGGCTAAAGGGAAAAGCCAGGCATGCCTGCAGTTCCTGATACTGGGAGACTGAGGAGAGAAGGTCACTTGAGCCCAGGGGTTCCCTGCCAGCCTTGACAAAATAGCAAGGACATGTCTCAGGAGTAGACCAAGAAAGAGGGGGACTGAAAAATAAGGAGAAAGAGAAAGGCAGGAAGAAAGAGAGAGAGAGGACAGGGGAGAGGGATGACAGGAGGAAAAAGGAAAGGAGAGAAGGAGAGAAGAAATCAGGTATTACAGCTCAAATCTATAATCCCAGTACCTAGAAGTCTGAGCTAGGAGGATTGCCATGGGTCTGAATACAGCACGGGCTAAATAGTGAGTTTCAGACACACACACACACACACACACACACACA
>LZPO01075932.1:190098-217670 GCA_001675575.1 Neotoma lepida
CACGCACGCGCGCGCGGCACACGTACAGACACTCAAAGGAGACAGGAAGAAGTTTTCCAGTGCCAATCTCTTGATCAGGTAAACAGTTTGCCAAGATGTGTGGAAAGATTGAAGAGATACTTTAAAAGAAAAAAAATCCTTGGCCATATCAAGCTTGATGCTGGCTACACCCGGTAACTACCCAGTGTTGTGTTGAGGAACATGGCTTTTGGGGAATGTCTGTCATATCAGAGGAGCTCTGTAAATATCTGCTGCTGCATCCGTATTCCTAAGAATGACTTCAACAGAAGGCCAGGAGCAGGGCCGGCCCACAGGNCACCAAGAAGAGCATCAAAGCTGTGGGAAGCAGAGGAGAGTTCTGGCTCTCCTCCTGGCTGCAGAAACCCACTTCCTGGTAGCTGAGGGAAAAGGCAGGAGCTCCTGGAGATGCCAGTGAGAGGTCAGCAGGGTGGATACCATCTACGGTATGAAGTATGTTTATTTTAAGACTTGGGGGCACACTTTTGAGACACGATAGGGNAAGATGCAAAAACCTTTATGATGGAGGTAAAGGAACAGAAGAGACAGTTTGTTTTTCAATATGGATTCTGTGTGTGAGATGTATGTGAGTGATCATATGGATGTGTGTACTGTACACACATGTGGAGGCCAAACATGCATGTCAGGTGTCTTCCTGGATCAGTCTCCACTTTTTAAAAATNATGTCGCACGTGAGTGAANGTGCCAGAGTCAGAGCCCCTGGAGGTGGAGTTTCCAGCAGTTGTGAGTTGCCTAACCTGCATGCTGAGAATCAGACTCTGGTCCTCGGCAAGAGCAGTGCGCTCTCTTAACCACTGAGCNGCCTCTNCAGCCCTACTATCTCAGTTTTTGAGATAAGGTCTCTCATTGAAGCTCACTGATTGGCTAGACCAGTGCCAGGATTATAGGCACACAGCCACACCGGCTTTTCACATGGGTTCTGTGCGGCAAACACTTTACTGACTGAGACTTATTTATTTGTTTGTTTGTTTGTTTGTTTGTTTGTTTGTTTATCCCCCTCCAGGCAGCTGTGTAGCTCTGGCTGTCCTTGTGAGTGTTCATATGGATGTGTATACTGTACACACATGTGTACTCACTCTGTGAACCAGGCTGGCCTTGAACTCAGAGATCTGAGATCTGTCTGCCTCTGCCTCCCGAGTGCTGGAGACTGAAGGCATATGCCACCACCGCCCAGTTTAGACTTACTNTTTTAAACATTTACTTATTTACTGGGGGAGGGGCACATGCATGCCGCAGTGGGTATGTGGAGGTCATAGGACAACTTTTGGGAGCCAGTTCTCACCTTCACTATNTGGGCCCNAGGGATTAAACCAGGCCCTAGGCTTGGCTGCCAAGTTCCTTTATCCACTGAGCCATCTCACTAGCCCAGGAGACTTGTTTTTCCTAATTAAAAATTTCAGGTTAGCATAGGAAGAGATGGGCGTCACCATGGCGTCTGCAAACACACATGACAATTTGCTTTTCCTCGTGCTCCTCGTCACTGTAGCCTTACCCCCTCCAGCTGGTTCCCTTTCTTCCCCCAGTTAGTTCCTCTTCTGCTTTCCTATTGCATGGGTTTCTTTGCTGTCTTTATTTTCCACCTCCCCTAAGGTCTCCTCTTCCCCTTATGATTCTCTTTCTAGTTCTGTGACCTACACACACATAAACACACACACACACACACATACACACACATACACACACATACACATAAACACATATACACACATAAACACATACACAAACACACACACATAAACACACACACAAACACATACACATAAACACACACATGAACACATACACATAAACACACACAAACACATACACATAAACTCACACACATAAACACACACACACATAAACATACACTTTTAGGTTTAGCCTATGAAAGTAAACATGCTGTATGCCTTTCTGAGGCTGATTTATTTCACTNAACATAATGATTTCCAGTTGAAAATAAACTTTTATTTTTATTGTTTTAGGGTTTTTNGGGGGAGGTTGTTTTGGTTTGATTTGTTTTGTTGCAGACAGGCTCTTCCTGTGTAGCCCAGACTAGACTCAAATTTAGGATCCTCCTGCTTTTGCCTTCTGAATGCTGGGATCACAGGCAGGTGCCACCAAGGCCACTGATAAACGTTTTCCAAAGATACTACTTTGGGATTCAAATTGCTCCAGATGAATAGAACTTTTGAATTGTTTGCATAAGGATTATTATTCTTTTAATAATTTACTTTTTTTTATTTTATGTTCATTGGTGGTTTGCCTACATGTATGTCTGTGTGAGAGTGTCAGATCTTGGAGTTACAGACAGGTATGAGCTGCCATGTGGGTGCTGGGAATTGTGTCTTCTGGAAGAGCAGCCAGTGCTCTTAACCACTGAGCCATCTCTCCAGCCCNAAATAAGGATTATTTTAATAAGCTTGTATTTAATAGACTCCATTTTATTTATTTGTTTAGAAACAGAATCTTTTCTGTGTAGTTTGGGCTGGATTATAGTTGTGCCCTACCCCCTCAGGTCTATTTTACAAATATTTTTTTCAGATTTTTAAAAATCTTTTCAAAATCATCTCTCTATCTTGAATGTAACTTGGAGCATATAGTTTTCTTGTTGTTGTTGCTGAGCCTGCCATTTCTCCTAAAATGCAAAACCAGAACTTGCTAGGAATTTTTTTTAAAAGCTGTCTACTAGCCGGGCGGTGGTGGCGCTCGCCTTTAATTACAGCACTTGGGAGGCAGAGGCAGGCAGATCTCTGTGAGTTCAAGGCCAGCCTGGGCTACAGAGCAAGTTCCAGGACAGCCAGAGCTATACAGAGAGACCCTGTCTCAAGCAGGGTGTGTGTGTGTGGGAGGGGTGAGTGGGGGTGGCAGAGGGTGAAGGTGCCTGCTGCTAATAGGCCTAACAACCTGAGTTTGATCTCCAAGACCCACACTGTGGAAGGAGAGAACTGACTCCCACAAGTTATCCTCTGACTTCCACAGGCATGTAGTGACACACATATGTGCCCCACAATAAACAAACATATAAATAAATAATCATAATAAAAATAGTTTCTTTTAAAAGTTATCTTTTAAAAAGATAAAAAGAAAGAAGTGTAGGGAACCTCTTGTCACTTGGAGTTGGGAACAGAGTTGGAGCTGTTGAGCTAAACTCACTTAACTTTGAGTCTGGATCAAATCAGAAGAAACTCTCATAAGTAACCCAGTCTGGCTCCTTAGGGCAGGTGGCTTTGTGTGGATGCTCCTGGGAGATGTTAGCTGCAGAGCTGAGGCGGCTGAGCTCTCTCAGNTCCAGCTCCTGGCCAGGGAGTATGTTTCTGTACATCACAGGGTGATGACAGNCACTGCCCCCTGCCTTGCCTGTCCAGTTCTTTCCTGGTACAGTCTTTTTTTCAGAGCAATACATCAGTGTTTTTGCTACAGGACACATGGAGTACAAGATGCTGGATCTTGGGTGCTTTGGACCTGGGCTTCTTACCTTCATTGTTAAGGGCTTTCAGACTGCATATTGGCTGGCATCATCTTCTTTAGAGAGATTGAAAAGCTTTCAGATTCTGCTAGTTTTTTTGGCTCCCAACCACCTAGACACAGTAGTATTAGTCAGTCCAGGAATATCCTTCTCTCCTTTGTTTTTTGTTTTTGTTTTTTTTTTAAATAATAACCAAGTAGAGAACACTCAGACTGGCATTTTCCATGCATCCTCTAACAGACTCACGCTTCCTCTCTCTCCAGTTCTCCTTGGTCTATAACCAGAATGCCCCTTACTCAGCANATACACTTTGCTGTGGTTCAAGACACCTTACTNTGTGGGAAAACCTGGTTTGCCATTTGTAAATGGAGGCAGAGCCTGTTACCTGCTTCCCAAATCACCACACAGAGGCTTCCATTAATTATAAATGCTTGGCCGGTTGCAAGGCTTATTACTAACTAGCTCTTACATTTAATTAACCCTTTCTGTTTATCTATCTATTGCCACATGGTGGTNGCTTTACCAATCCTCTGGCATCTTGTTTGTTGGGTGGCTCGCTGGCAGCTCCCCCAATTCAGTCCTTCTTTATCCCAGTCCTCAGTTTGATTATCCCACCTAACTTCCTGCCTGGCTACTGGCCAATGAGCATTTTATTAGCAAATTAGAATAATACATACTCACAGTGTACAGAAGGATCATCCCACAACAGTCAGTTCAAGAGATTCAGACTGCATAACCCTTCCACGCTTCACCCAAAGCATCAGCAGCTGCTTCTGTGGCCATGCACTTATTTATTATAGAAAGCACGAAGTTTAGATTCATCATCCACTTCAGTGAGTCTCTGACAGCCATGGTTGGCATGGAGAGGTTCAGCTTCATCTCCACATAGCTGTCAGTTCAAAAGGCACCAGGGAAAAGAGCCCTTACACAAACTATTTTTGTTGTTTGCTTTGAGACAGGATTTCACNTTGTAGCTCAGGGTGATCCTGAACTCACAAATTTCCTGCCCAGACATGCTGGGCAAGCACTCTACAGATGAGCTACACTCCTAGCCCCTTGGGCTCCTGTCTTCATGGTGACTGCTGACTTCACTTGAACAGAAAGGCAAAGGACTGTCTTTCTAAGACATGCATGCTTTTAGGATAAATAACATCTTCCCTCCAATCCGCCTCCCACAGACACAGAGGAATGTGTGGCACTGTCACATGACAGCTATGGTGCCACCTGGGAGCTCCATTATAATCTTAGGAACAGAGGTTGCTGTGCACTGAATCTTGTCATATAAGGCACGCCTACATATTCCTCCTTTATGGACCACATCAAGTAAACACAGACAATCAAAATATTAAGAATGCGAACAGAGACTTAGGGAAATAGACATGAATATTCACATAACCCGAGAAAGGCTTTGTGAGTATGGTGTCAGAGAGAGAAAATAGATGTCTGATTACTAGCTGGGCTTGGGCTTGCCTTTTTCAAAAGAGATGCAAATGCCAACTAGTAGAAAAATTGGCTATAGCATCTAATATAAGAGTGTATCGTGTGTGTGTGTGTGTGTGTGTGTGTGTGTGTGTGTGTGTACCTGTATACTTGTACATAATAAGGCTGATATGGGATGTCTTCCTCAGATACTCTCCATCTATTTTTGAGACAGGGTCTCTCACTGAGCCTGGAGCATTCCAGTTCTGCTACACTGGCTGGCCTGTAAGCTCCAGGGATCCTCCTGTCTCTTCCTTCCACCAGCATTGGGGTTACAGATGTATATTGCCATACTCAGTTTTTTAAAAAAAGATGTATTTATTTTATGTGTAT
Source organism: Neotoma lepida (assembly GCA_001675575.1). Classification (NCBI taxonomy): domain Eukaryota; kingdom Metazoa; phylum Chordata; class Mammalia; order Rodentia; family Cricetidae; genus Neotoma; species Neotoma lepida. The sequence goes on from LZPO01075932.1 coordinate 195,398, forward strand.
GTGTGTGTCTTCATGTGATGTGAATGTGCATGTGATTGCAATACCCATGGAGGCCAGAAGAGGGCATCAGATCCCCCTAGAGCTAGAATTATAGGTGGTTGTGAGCTGTCATGTAGGTGTTGAGAACTGAACTTGGGTTCTCTTCAAAAGCAACAAGTGCTTTTAACCATTGAACCACCTGCCCAACCTCCATTTTCGGCTTTTATATAGGTCTGGGGATCAGTGCTCAAGTCTCCCCATGCTTTCATAGCAAGCTCCTTACCAACTGAGCCANCTCCCCAGACCCTCAAAGAATATATTCATAAGGCGTGAAGTATGCTAGAAAACTCAAAAGTGATGGAATACCCTAAGAGGAAAATGTCATTGATGGCCAGCAGCCAGATGGGACCACTTGTTGCCACAAATTAAAGAAATACAAATCAAATCAAAAGACTGAACACACATTCAAAAGATTTTTATTAAAGATTTGTGACTGCAACATTGTTATCTATTACAATATTCAGTTTAACATGCTATCAAATTCTATAACCTTAAAAACAAATATCAGAGCTAGGTATGGTGATAACCTGTAATCCAGCACTTAGAAGGCTGATGCAGGAGGATTTTAGGAGTTTAAGGCTAGCCTGAGCTACATAGTGAGCTCCCATCTCCAAGCAAACAAAAAGATGAAAGAAATGCTATGCACAAATATGTCCTTATTTGAATAATTTTTGAAGATTAATTTTTTATTTTTATTAATGTGTATGTGTATGAATGAATGTCATGTGTGTGTATGCAGATGCCCTCAGGCCAGAAGAGGGTGTGGGATCCCCAGGAATTTGAAGTTAGAGGTGGTTGTGAGCTGCCCAATGTGGGTGATGGGAACTGAACCTGGATCCTCCGCATGAGCAGCAAACACTCCTAACTGCTGAGCCATCTCTCCAGCCCCTTAAATAATTCATTAAAAATCTTTTTACATTCATGTATTTTTTGTTTGTTGGGGGGGGGCACATATGCCGTAGATGCATATGGAGGCCAGAGGACAACTTGAAAGAGTGGGTTCTCTCCTTCCACTGTGTGGGTTCCAGGGGTGGAACTCAAGTTGCCAGGCTTGGCAGCAAGCACCTTAAATTTGAAACTTGACTTAGTTATATTAGAATTACACACAAAGATAAAATCATTCATAGAGTGCTTAGGAGCACATGCTGATCCTGCAGAACACCTGGGTTTGCCTCCCAGAACCCATGTGGCAGCTTACAGTAGTCTGCAAACTGTGCACAATAGCCTGGTGCACAGTGAAGTTCTTGGCTTCCAAACTTTTTAAGAACCTTAATGTAAAATTCATTAGTTCAGTTATCTCCTCCTAAAGAGTTCAAATTTTGGCTTAGCTTCTTAAAAGTAATTTTTTGAGACTTGTTTATTTAATATGTGTGGCTGTTTGGAATTAAGTGCATGCAGTGTCCATAGAGGCCAGAAAAGAGCATCAAATCCCCTGGAACTGAAGTTACAGACAGTTGTGAGTTGCCATGTGGGTGCTGGGAATTGAACCCGAGTCCTCTGGAAGAGCAGCCAGGGATCTTAAACCATCTCTCGAGCTCCCTGACCTAGCTTTTTAAAAAATAGCAATAAAAATGCCAAAGGATGAATTTCTCTCATGTGGAGAAGTTCTGTTGATTCTCACTCCCATGCTAGCTGCAGCTGAGTATGTCAGGAAAGTGTACTCAGGTGACCGGGAAGGGATACAGATGTTTCCAGAACTTTCCTGGCAAGCCAGGCTGTGAGCATTGACTGTGATTGTAGGTTTTTCGCTCTCCACTTACATAAGCATTTGTATGCGAGCATGGATGTGCAGCCCTGAATGTGTGTGTGCTGGTGTGTGTATCCTAGGAGGACACGTGAGTGCAAAGGCATCAATCCATGGCTTGAAGGTTACAAGAAAGAGAAAAGGAGATGTCAACTGCTGGCTGGAAACTCGGCAGCTGGCCTAGGAGACACTCTCCACCAGGGAAAGCCTTCTGCCAAAATAATTGAGAATCTTGTAAAGATAACTTTCCCATGGAGCCAGAAAGAATGCTGGGCCAGAGACAAAAGACACGCATCGTAATCTTGACGGTCATTCATAAAACACCCTTTGTCTATTCAGGGAGACTTCAGTACTTGGCTCTGTGAGCCAGGGGAAGAAAGAACAAGGAGGAATTTTTATTGAGTTACTCTTTCAGTGAACTGAGCTTTCTATGAAGGAATTGAAGCCAGCTTCATTCAGTACTTTTGTTTTCAAAGCAAGGCTTGTTTTAAGTTAGAGACACCATATGGAAAATGATTTTGCTGAATGGTTCCTGGAAACTTTTTAACAGCTGATGGTTTTTAAAAACTGAATTCAATCCAGGGGATAAAGGTTTTTTGTTGTTGTTGTTTTAATGTTTTCTGTTAGTATTGTATTAGTATTCTATTTGTTTGTATTAAGTGTACGTGATACGGGGTTTCATTATGACATTCTCATACATGTGATAGTGTATTCTGGCCATATTCACCTCTTACTGGGCCCTCTCAAGTCCTTCTAGTATCCATTCTATTCCAAAATAACAAACTACTCCTTTTTTGATTTCATATCTTCTGTGTGTGTGTGTGTGTGTGTGTGTGTGTGTGTGTGAGTTTCACTAGGGTTCACTATGCTTCACTACAGGAGCATGGGTGGGGCTCTGCTGGAGTATGGGTACCTTACCAGTGGCTATGCCATCGAAGAAAATGTCCCATGGGATACTTAGCTTTTGGGGGGTGGGGTAGGGGGGAGGATGCTTAGCTTTTAGGTAGGGATTACTTGTCTGGAAAAAGGGCATTAAATAAATATCTGTGTAGTCCACAGGCATAATCCCTGCCCTCAGCCCACAGTAGCAAATGACCACGAGAGGAGGCCTACCATTTGTATGCACTGAGTTTTTAAGATTTTAAGGCTTTTCCTGAGGTTTTTTTTTTTAAATTAGATTTATGAGTTTTTCTTTAATTAAATTTATTTATTTATTTTACATCCCGACCACAGTTTCCCCTCCCTCCTCTCCTCCCATTCTTTCCTCCCATCTCCCCTCTGCTTCTGTTCTTAAAGGGCCAGGCCTCCTATGGGTATCAACAAAGCATGGCATATCAAGTTGCAGTAAGACTAAGCACCTTCCCTGTATTAAGGTGGGGCAACTAGGTTCCCAAAAGCCAGTCAAAGCATTAAGGACAGCCCCTGCTCCCACTGTTAGGAATCCCACAAGTAGACCAAGCTACACAACTGTCACATATATGTAGAGGGGCTAGGTCAGTCCCATGCAGGTTCCATTGCTGGTGGGAGTACAAAACTGACAGCCACTTTGGAAATCAATATGGTGGTTTCTCAGAAAATTGGGAATCAATCTACGTCAAGAAACAGTTTTGTTGGTTTGGTTTGGTTTTGGGTTTTTGGCTTTTTTGTTTGTTTTTAAGGATTCATATGCTAGGTAGCTCATCTGAAGCTATCCATCAGCAACTGAAATAATGCCAGCTGCAAAGAGAAGGCTCCAGAACAGAACAGCATTCCTCCAGAGGCCTCCCGCCCTGTTGGCATCNGCAGTGGAGTTATGATCAAATATTTATTAGCTGTGCTTCTGGCTGGGCTGTCTCAATAGAAGGGAAATAAAGTATCGAAGGAAGGATTGCTCATCAGAGCAACATCCTAGACGTGGACGGACATCTGCTCTTTAATTATGCTGGGCACTTTCCAGGCACCCCTCCCTCCTTTTCCTCAGATGCATGCTCTTCTTTCGCAACTGCATTTAGTCATGGCATTTCCAGAGCTGCCCCATAGCCAGTGAGTCAGATTTGTAACTCGTGAAAAGGATTACGTGAATTAAGAGCAGATGCCCTGGTGTATTTACTAGAGAGGCAGTTAGAGGAGGACACTGTCATCTCTCACACCATTTGAGTGCATCTATTTTCCATTGCTGTAACAAAATATCCCAAATCATGTAATTTATAAACAACAGGTGTTTATTCTCCTCATGGCTCTGGAGGCTGGGAAGTTCCAGAGCATGGTGCCTGTACCTGCTGGCACCTTCTTAAGGTCATAGCTTTGCAGAAGACGTCACAGTACGAGTGCATGTGTCAGTTCAGATCTACCTTCCTCTCACTAACCCACCAGTCACCTCTTGGGGACCCCATTCTGATGACCTCATTCAATCCTTACTACCCCTCAAAACCCCAGCTTCAAACACCATTGACNTATGAATGTGGGGGTTCCATTTCTAGCCCATAGGATCTGGGGAGATAGATGTAAGCTGTGGCACCCAACCACCACAGTATTCAACCTGAGGCCGCCTCATCCCATCCACCAATCCCCAGTCATCCATGCAAGTGTGAGTGCAGACAAGTCAGGGTCAGGGCTGGGGAGATGACTCAGGGGGTAAAGCATTTGCCACATGTCTTAGTTTGCCTCTCTGCTGCTGTGATCAAACATTGACCAAAATACAATCTGGAGAGGAAAGGCTTTATGTTTGGCTTACCGATTATAACCAGCATCAAGGGAAGCTTCCAGGCAGAAGCCTAGAGGCTGGAACTGAAGCAGAGACAGAGAAACACTGCTTCACTGCTTCACTGCTTACTGGCTTGCGCTCCATGGCTGGCTTTCTTCTTCTTCCTCCTCCTCCTCTTCTTCTTCTTCTCTTCCTTCTTTTTTTCTTCCTTCTTCCCTCCTCCTCCTCTTTTTCTAAAACAGGGTTTCTGGGCGATAGTGGCACACGCCTTTAATCCCAGCACTTGGGANGCAGAGGCAGGTAAATCTTTGTGAGTTCCAGGACAGGAAGGCTACACAGTGAAACCCTGTCTGAAAAAACAAACAAAAAAAGACAGANTCTCACTGTGTAGCCTTGGCTGGCCAGGAACTCACTATGTAGGCCTCAGTCTACAACCTACAAGTCTTCTTATACAACCCAGGACTATCTGCCCAGGGCTGGCACCACCCACAGTGTACCAGACTATCCCACATCAACCTTTAGCCAAGAAAATGCCCCACAGACACGCACACAGGCCAATCTGACAGAGGCAGTTCCTAGCTTGAGATTCCCCTTTTCTGGGTGACTCTAGTTTGTGTCAGGTTGACAGAAACTAACTGGTGTGTCATGCCAGCATGACGACCTGATTTTGAAGCTCCAGAACCTACAGAAAGCCAGATGTAGTAGTGCACATCTGTGGCTCTCATGCTTCCCTGAAGAGATGGAATTCCCAGGTCAGCTGGCTTGATTTATACAGTGGCAAACAATGTGTCTCAAACAATGTGGAAGTAGAGAACGGACACCTGAGGTTGTCCTCTGACCTCTACACACTCAGCATAGCATATACCTGCTTACACACTCACACACACACACAAGCTAGGGCAATGGGGTCAATAAGTTTGGCTTTTGGTACTAAGCATCCTGTTGGCATTTCAATANCTTTAAGTGTACTGCCGATTCCATGTGTAATTTGGTGGTGCATGAATTTAATCCCAGCACTCAGGAGGTTCTGTGAGTTCAAGGTCAGCCTGGTCTACATAGTGAGTTTCAGGGCAGCCAGCCAGTGATAGAGAGACCCTGTCTCAAAAAAAGAAGTTGACATCAATGTTAGTTTTCCCGGCCGCTCTTACCCCTAGAAGAAGTCACGAACCAGCAACAGGGAAGAAAGACCTTTATCGAGGGAGAGGGAGAGATACAACAGGACGTGCTCAGGCCTGTAAGGAGCACGTAGAAAAAGAGGACAGAGAGAGAGCAGGGTAAGCGGGACCTGCCTTTTAAGGACTGGCCGCTCATGTGCACTTGGGTCTGCTGGGCTACTCCACGCATGCGCAGATTACATGGTCGCACTATGCGTGCGAACTACGAACTGCGCGACCACGTAGTGCACGGGTTTACTTGGGAGGAGGTGAGGGAGGGGCGAGAGAGGGGCGAGGGAGGGGTGTGACTATCAATCAATCTATGAAGTCAGTGGGTCAGTGATCTTAGTTACTCGAGTGAACAGCAATCTCAATTAAATAGTAATGGAGACTTGGTTTTATTGTTGTTGTTTTAAATTTTATTGCATCTTATTTATTTATGGGGAGGGGCATGTGCCATGGCACACATGTGACCGTCAGGGGACAACTTGCAAAAGTTGGTTCTCTCCTTCTACCACATGGGTCCCAGGGTAGCAAGCACCTTTACCTTCTCAGCCATCTTGCCAGTTCTGTGGTTTTTTTTGTTTGTTTGTTTGTTTTTTTGACTGATTAATGTTTTGGTGCTGGGAATTGAGACCAGCACTTTGGGTATACCAAGCATGTGCTCTCCTGCTGGGCTACACCCCTTAACCCTGAGAGTTTGATTATAAAAATCAAACAGACATTTATTTTGTTGGAAATTGTAGGTTTGCACAGAGCATGGACCCAGGTGTGTCTAGAAAACTTTTCAGATAATTCAATGGAGCTTTTCTGGTCTACGCAATACTCTGTCTATCTGAATGCACTAGCNGGGAAGACATTGGCTCTTTACTGAAAAGGGAGGGGTAGGCATGTTCTTGTCCAGCTCCAGCTGGCAGCTTCACCGTGTGTTCCCGTTTTCCTTTGCTTCTCAGTGGAGACATCGATGATGTGTGTCAGAGGCACCACAAGGACAGTGGTGTGGACCCTGGTACTGTGACACGTCAGAAAAGACCACACTACACATGGGAGAAACATAATNGTGACTGGAGGCNGCCAATTGGCTTTAAGCACATCATTTGCAGACTGCATTCCTGACTGTCCTTTCTTTCTCAGGGGCCCTAGGCGGGCTAGAAGATGATATTGTGACNCCAGGTNCAGGAGATGGCGTGGTGACTCCAGGTGTAGAAGACAGAATAGCAACCACAGGTGCTACTGGAGTACTGAATGAACCAACTGGCAAGGCACCTCTGGTGAGTGTCCAGGCAAAGGGGGAGTTGGCTCCAAAGGCAGGCTGTCACATGTCAGGGTATGATGTATACTTATATATGAAATCAGCTACCATACAAAGAAATAGTGGTGTGGCTCATGACAAAAGGTACATCCCAGTCTCATCTAGGGACAACAGAGCGGGTGTGACGGGCAAAGACCNTTTGAGAGCAGTAGCCCACATCTTCTCAAAGTAGTAAGAAATCAGCTTAATATTTGCAGACCTGAGCCGAGGCCAGGTTAGTGGCACATGCCTGTAATTCTAGTACCCAGGAGGCAGAGGCAGGCAGAGCTCAGTAAATATGGGCCAGCCTGGTCTACATGGTGAGTTCCAGGACAACCAGAGCTACATAGTGAGACTCTGTCAAATAAATAAACAAATAAATAAACAAACTAAAAAGGACTGGATTCAGGGCGCTTTGGTAGATCCCTGGGGATGTGGGAGAGGTTACACCCAGAGAGNGTATGAAAGCCCCAAGCCAGTTACTACACAACCTCGCTGTGTATCTCTTCATCCAGATCATTTGCTCTATCCTCAGTGATGAACAATGAAAGAGTTAAAAAGCCAGCACNGGTCTGGGGAAACCGCTCAGTCAGTACCATGCATGCCTTGCAAGCATGAGCACCTGGTTCAATCCCTAGAACTCATGTAAAGGCCAAAGGTGATGCTACCTACTTNTAAGCCTAGCTCTGGAGAGACAGAGAAAGGTGGATCTCTGGGGTTTGCTGGTCAGCTAGCCTAGCCTAATAGGCATGCCCCAGGCCAGTGACAGACCTGTCTCATGAAACAACAAACGCACATTCACACACTTCCACTGTATAGATGGAATTTTCTTTGAGCTGTCAGCTCACAAAGAATGACACAGAGGCTTATTATCATGAAAGCTCAGCCTTAGCTTAGGATTTTCCCACTAGCTCTTATAACTTAAATGAACCCATTTATATTAATCTATGTTTTGTCTCATGGCTTCTTACCTCTCTTCCATCTTGCACCTGCTGTTTCCTTCCCATCTTCTCTGGTGTCTCTCACACCCAGATTCATCTNNTCTTTTTTCTCTGCCTGGAAGTCCCGCCTAGCCTCTTCCTGCCTAGCTATTGGCCATTCAGCTCTATATTAAGCTAATCACAGTGACACATCTTTACACAGTGTAAAGGGATATTCCACAACAGTCCACCCCCACCCCTACATACATTTACACCTAAAACCAGAACCACTTCCTAGCCTTCCACTGTCCCGGAATGGCTGTGAGGAATCTTTCCTGCAGAAAGTCAGTTCACATTATGAAATCTCTTCAGCTTTGTTCATTGGATTTACTTTAAAAAGTTGCCTGTGATGTATTGAGAGTATTGAGAACATATTTAAAGGGCCTGGTACAAAGCAAGCTGTCAGTGACAGTGAGCTCTCCACCTCCACACAGTTCTGCCAAATCAGTGTTGAGAGGAAAGTGTTACCCAAGTTCCAGGGAGAGAAATAATTAGGTGTGAGTGAGCCAGTGTTTTTGAAAGCACTAAGGGACAGGAAGTCTGCATGCTGAACATTTAAAGTTCGTTTCTGGACTGAACCTGGTTTNAGTCCCATCTCGCTCTTGTTTGTTTTTTTGTTTGTTTGTTTCCATCTGGAATTTATACTTGTGTTTGTTACCTTAAAATCTTCCCTGCAGGAAGTCAAATACTGTACATTTCAAACCTCAGGCCTTACTTTCTCTTTTGCCTCATTCACTTCTAACAGGTACCAACAGAGAGAGAGAGTAGAACAAATTTTCCCTTTGAGGAAGTCTCAACCCCAGAAATCCCAGACCGTGATCACAAAGAACATAAGAGTACAACTACTGTCAAAATGGTGACTAGCCACTCTGCGGATAAGGAAACAAGTCACCCCAACAGAGGTGGGTCCACTTTTACATAATCCATGAAACCCATCAGCAGAAGAATCAGAGGACTTGAGGGAGTGAGAGTATAAATTCCATACCAGGCTCTGTGTGCTGGGTACAGAATTCAATATCAACNTTAGTTTGTTGGCTTTCTGGGACTATCTCTCAACCTTGAATGATAACTAGTGGCAACTCCCTGCAAGCGGCAGTCACTGGCTCTGGTGTTGCCTTGCTGACCTCATGTTAAGAACCTTGTGTTGGCGGCTAGAGAGATGGCTCAGTGGCCAAGAGTACATAATTTCAGAGTTCAGTTCCCAGCATCTCACGACCTACTGTGGCTCCAGATCCGAGGAATCCAACACCTCTGTCTTCTTAGGGTGCCACACACAAATACATACACATAACAAAAGTAAAATGAGTATTTAAAAAGGCAAAAACATCTCGTGTAAGATGGGTCATACGTAGGTCATGCTGCTGTCCTCAGTAGGTCAACAGATAAAGGTACTTGCTGCCAAGCTTGACTGCCTGAGTTCAGTCCCTAGAGCACACATGAAGGAGAGAATCAAAGCCCNAAAATTGTCTTCTGCAGGGCACCAAAGCACAGTGCCCACATACATACAGATAAATAAATGAATGGATAAATAAATAATAATAATTTTTAAAGAATCTTGTATTGACACTCAAGGGTAGAAATTCTACACTGAAGTTTTCTGTCTTACCTTACGGCTATTCTAAGTCAGACCCAACAGGACTTTGGATTGTATGCATCATCCAGGTTGGTGTCTACAATCTGAACTGACTTTGTAGCTGAGGCTGGCCTTGAACTCCTGATTCTCCTGCCTCTACTTTCCAAGTGCTGGGATTACATATGCCACTATGCTTGAATTAATGCTGTGTGTTATTCTTTAATGCTTACTTCTAGATCTAGTTGCCAGCCTGGCTTTAAGAACTCTACAATACTTCTAAGGATTTAAAAAATGATGTTAGATCCAGGTGTGGAAGTACATGTCCATCATGCCCACATTCTAAGGCACAAGGATTGCAAATTAGGGGCTAGCCTGGGCCACATAGTAAGGCTTTATTTGACAAATCAAAACAATAGCATGGGGCTACATGAGATGCTGTCTCAAGAACAAAACAAAATCTGTCACATTTTTATGCCCATGTACATACCACAATATTTAACACGTGGAAGCAACCTAGTATTCATGAACAAATGAATGGATAAAAAATATAATGTATACATAGTGGAAAATTACTTAGCTTTAAAAGAGAAATAAATGCTGACACATGGCCTGGAGAGGTGGCTCAGTGGTTAAGAGCACTAGCTGTTCCTTCTGAGGTCATGAGTTCAATTCCCAGCAACCAAATGGTGGCTCACAACCATCTGTAATGGGATCTCATGCCCTCTTCTGTAATGTAGGCATACATGCAAACAGTGTACTTGTATGTAAAAATAAATAAATATTTTTTAAAAAATGCTTACACATGCTACAATATATGTGAGGCAAGTTCNGCCAGGCACAAAGGACAATATGGTATGAGTCCACCTGCATGAGGCACCTAGAAGTGTTGAAATCAATAGATATAGACAGCAGAATGATGGCTTCCAGGAGCTAAGGGAGGGGTCAATGAAGAGCTATTGTTTAGTATGTATAATGTTTCCACTTTGCATAATGGGAAGTATCCATGTTTTGAGAATGTGGTTCAGTAGTCTGTAGGAGAAAGTTTCTCAGTCCTGCCTGGTCCCGCCAGGCCCCACGTTCCTCTGGCCTGACAAGTCCAGCAGCCACTTATAAAATAATTACTCAGAGGCTTATATTAATTACAACTGCTTGGCCATTAGCTCAGGCTTATTACTGACTATCCCTTATACTTAAACTCAGCCCATTTCTATTAATCTATATGTTTTGCCACGTGTTCCATGGCTTTACCAGTCTNCTGGCATGTTGTTCCTTTGGCAGTGGCTGGCATCTCTTACTCAACCTTTCTCTTCCCAGAATTCTCCTTGGGTCCCACCTATACTTCCTGCCTGGCTACTGGCCAATCAGCATTTTATTTATCAACCAATCAGAACAACACATATTCATAGCGTACAGAAAGACATCACCATCATTTCCCCTTTTCTTTCTATTTAAAAGGAAGGTTTTTAACTTCAACATAGTAAAATTACATAAAACAAAACCATTATCAAGCAAGAATTACAGTTACAATATCTAGTCTATTTATATATGACAAATTTAAAGAGAATATTCTATCCATCCTATATTTGTGAATCTAAAGTTTTATATCTAATTTATCTTTTATCATAACCAAGGAAAATTATAACTATCTAGTCTTCAACTACATCAAAGACCCCAGAAGGATATAATATTACCTGAGTAACAGAAAGTGCATGGCAAGCAACTTCCATAATTCTAGAAATGACAAAGACATCTGGCTACTTAGACAGTCATCCAGAGCTCCTCTGTAATGCTGGGGCATCTATCTTCAGCCTACAGGCCTAGAGTCTTTGACAGCTTTCAGTGAAGCAGGAAATTTTAAGGACTGTTCCGTCCATTCTGGCAAAGTTCATCAGTTGCTTCTCCCCATGTCCTGTAGAATGTCTGACAGTTTCTTCTTCAAAGCAGGAACCNGAAGGACCATCTCGCCTTGCAAAGTTCAGTGGTCACCTTCCTATGGGTCCTGCTGTCCAGTTTATAGAGCATCCTGTCAAGCAGTCAATGCAAGGACACTTTTTTGCCCAGTGGCTAACATTTGCCATAAAGGAAGCAAACTCCATAATGAGTTTCTTTGATGCTCATCGTCCTCTTTGAAGTAATTGGTGCTGCCAGAAGCAGATGTGTTTCACTGTCCAGAAAAGTCTAAGTTCCTAAAACATTTTAAATGCCATATTCTATAGGTCTTCAAAGTGTTTGAAGATTACCTATCTACCTAATTGCAATATACCTTTGTATACCTAAAAAACTTAACTAACATGACTATAAGTTTGATTATCATAGATGACTATTAATTAGTCTGTATTTAATTATATTTTACAATTTTAAATGAATTGCATAAACATAATACCTTAAACAAGAGTAGAAATATACATACAGTATAACAAAATTAACCCTAAATTTGTATCAATAAATTAAAATCCATAGCAATGTAAAATATTTCAAACGAGTTGTTGCTTTTTAAAAGTAGATTCAATAATCTATCCTTTTATCCTATCATATCTGTATCCTACAGATCTCTGTGAGTTCGAGGCCAGCCTGGTCTACAAAAGTGAGTTCCAGGTCAGCCAGGACTGTCACACAGAGAAACCTTGTCTCAAAAAACCAACAAAACACAACTTACTGCGGCACAAAAGGAGAGAGAATTTCTTTGTGGTCTGTTGCAAGATAGGAAAACTGTGAGGGAAGATTAGAGTTTGGATTAATTACTTTTCTCATTGCTGGTTCAAACTATCTGACAAGAAGCAGCTTAAGGGAGGAAGGGTTTATTCTGGTTTACAGGTCAAAGGGATGATGGCCCATCATGGCAGGCAAGGCATGGAGGCAGGAGGGGTAGGATGCTGACCACATTGCATCTGCAGACAGGAGACAGAGCGTAGGCCGAAGTCAATCTGGGCTATAAATCTCAAGTCTGACCCTAGTGACCAACTTTTCCTCCAGCAAAGCATTGCCCCCTAAAGATTTCACAACTTTCCTAACAATGACAGCAGTGACTGGGGGTGGGGGGTCATGGACCATCAGACTCAGTCTATTGGGGACATTTCACATCCAAACCACTATATTTAATTAGGACTTTTTTCTCACATGTGCGGTGCTGGGGATCAAGTCTGAGATGCACTTGGCATGCAAGGGTGTTCAGTTAGCACTCTGTCCCTGCACTGTGTCCTTAGCCCGAGTAAAGCTTCCATAGTCTGCCTTGCGGAAGAATTCTAGTGTATGTGGCTTGCTCAGGGAAGGGGTTATGAGCCAAGAACTATGAATGAAAGCCTCCTTCTCCCAATACCAATCACATCACAGCCTGTTTTACTTTTGAAAACTGTTGACTCTCTAGAGCAGTGGTTTTCAACCTTCCTAATGCTGTGNCCCTTTAATACGGTTCCTCATGTTGNAGTGACCCCCAACCANTAAATTACTTCATTGCTACTTCATAACTGTAATTTTGCTACTGTTATGAATTGTAATGGAGATATCTGATATACAACCCCAAAGGAGTCGCGACCCACAGTTGAGAACCACTGCTCTAGGGTATTTTTGAAAGCTGTGAGCTGAGATTCTAGGGGAANGTCTGATCGTCCCTTCCCTCCAGTTCTTAAAGGATCATGGGTATCATCTACAGCCAAGGCAAATAGCCACCTTTAACTCCAGAATTAAGGACTCTGTGTGTAAAATGGGTAATGGGAGAAACTAAGTAAAGCACCTTTATTCTAAAATAGGCATCGTGGGAAACTCTCCACAAGGAACTCAGGTGGAGAGTGTGTGTATTTTGGCTATCAGGCTGGACTAGAATGCTGGTGGAAACCCTCAAGTAACAGGGGTGGAAGTCACAAAGGACCAGTTTTCATTCAGTCTAGCAGGGCAGGCTGCTGCCCCATGAAGTACAGATCTTACCACCAAAGAAGAACGGAGGAATAGGTAGCAGGAGATGCCTCACAACCCAGACCACCTCTTCCCAAATTAGAAGCCTTCTCTGGAAATGNTTATATAACCTTGCTTACCACTTTCTGNGTTCTCCAGGATCTTGATAAAAGGTGAAGTAGGCACACCTGCATTCTTTTGCTCTCTCAGTGTCTCAAAGTTCCCAACCATTTATTTCACAGCTCTGTGGCTCAGTGGCCTTGANTCTTAAAATCAGAGAAGATAAAATCCAATGGGTGCGAGAGTACCGAGAATCTGTAGGTGGGAAGTACCAGTGGANGATTTGTAATAGTTACAAAGACAGCAATCTGTCAGAGCTGGCTTCCNAAGCTTCTAGCAGGGTTGTTGAGGAAATTACCCTCTTTGCATATGTTTTGTTACATTCCACTTAAGGTAAATTCATCTGCCAACTGTTAAATTATAGTCATTAAATCCTAATAATTCTCTATCATTGCATTTTTCTCTTTCCAGATAACACAGCTGACGAAACACCGACAACAGACAAGAAAGGTAAATGAGATTTTGGTTTTCCTTTGGGGGATAAAAAGAAGGTCTCTTTGAACCTAATTTTTGAGAGGAATTTCATTCTTTCTTGGCTCTCAGTCAAACAAGAACAGAACAGACCATCTTCCAAAAGAGATGATGCGCTTCCTCCCTCCCTCCCTTGCTTTTTGAAGTACTGGGAATTGAACCTAGTACTTTATGCTCACTAACCTAATGCTCCACCACTAAGTAACAATCCCAGCCCACTTTCGACTTTTTTACTTTGAGACAGAGTATCACTAAGTTTGCCCACGCTGACAACTCTGTAGCCCAGGCTGACATTGAGTTTGCAATCCTCCTGCCTCATCTCCACAGGTAGCTGGTATTATAGGACTGCTCTGTTGGCCCAGCACCTTCAATTTTCTAATTATTAAGAGAGAAAAGGAAATTCCATACATTTGAAAGGCAATAGGGCTAGGGGCATACTTCAGTTGTAAAGCACTTTGATGGTATGAGATGGTACCCCAGTACCACATAAGTGTGCATCCTCTCTCTCTCTCACTCTCTCTCTCTCTCTCTCTCTCTCTCTCTCTCTCTCTCTCTCTCACACACACACACACACACACACAGTGTATTTACTTAACGACAAGCTGGCATCCTTGTTCTTCATTGTTATGGAGATAATTTGAGGTTTTCCCACTTAAATTATGCTGGCTGTAGGTTTGTCACACAGAGCCTTTATTGTGTTGAGATATGTTCCCTCTAGTCTGAGTTTTCTGGGGCTTTTGTCATTGACTAGCTGTAAAGAAGCACGCCCATCAACAGTGAAGCCAGTATGTGATGTGTGTAAATTCAGAGTCTCAGAAACCTCTTGACTCACAAGATGGGATTAGAGCAAGAGCTGGGCCTGGGGCTTGGTGGCATGGTACTTGACTAGCACACTCCAGGCCTAGGTTTGCTCCCTGGCACCAAGAAGAGAAAAAGGGATCAGAGCTTGATTCAGGTTCAGCTGTACTTGGGAGAAGAGCAGAGAGCACTCTCTGCTGAGAGCAGCAGGGTCGTGCCATCGCTTGCATCTGTTTCTTCCTGGGACTCATGGTTCTTTTCCCTTNCATTCAGATGGCTTGGCAGTTGTGACACTGGTTGGAATCATAGTTGGTGTCTTGTTAGCCATCGGCTTTGTTGGAGGGATCATCGTTGTGGTTATGAGGAAAATTTCTGGAAGGTTCTCGTAAGTAACCTCTTACCCCCATGTGATATGTGAACATAGGCAGTCCTGCTCACCACTCAAACCTCTGCATGTGTAGAAACCTCTTCATGAGGTCTTCTTCAGAAGCCCATGGCCTCCACAGGTGCAGCCTCTGCTGTTTCCCAGGGACATATGTCAGCGTTAGCTTTAGAGCCCAAGACTGACTTCCTTAGAGGTCTGAGCAGATTTGATCTCTCGTCCTAATTTTCCAACTACCCAAACTTGAAAGAAAATCCAAACCAAGCTGTAACTTGCTTCCTAATCCCCTTGCACTCTCCAGCCATCAAAGGCAGGTGCACTGAGGAAAAAGCACCTGTCACAGTGCCAGGCCCCCGTTCTGATGAGGAATTGCTCTGTGTGTATGTGTGTATGTGTGGGGTCTTATGTGTTTATATCACTCCTTCATACCTGTCCTGCACACCCTACCACCACATAGGTCGGGCCATTATATCTTTCTGGCATTGACTTTAGGAGGGAAGAGCCTTACTCTTGGCTGAACTTCCTTCACAATGTTCCAACTCAGCGCCAGAGAAAAACCAGAGAAATACGATGGGTGGGGAGGGGAGAGGATGAGTCATCTACAGCTGGGAGGTGCACTGATATACAGCTGTCAATGCATCTTGTTTGGAAATGTCTGGAGTCCTGACCCTGCCTACGTAAGGGTTAGGTGTGGAGGGGAATAGCTGGGAAATAAGGGGGGCACAGGGTTCTGGGACTGAAACCACAGGAAAGGACAAGAGGCTCAATGTCTATGGGGCAGGGAGTGACTAGTCCCAACAAGAGTAAAAGAAGTAATAATTTTCTTTATTTTCACAGGCCCTAAAGAGCTGAGCAGATCAAGTTGTTTTCCCAACTTACCAGAAAATAAGAGAGCTTCCAACTTCCCCTGTTCCCCATCCTCTGCTTGTGGAGGAAGATGACCCATGGAATGCCCACCCAACTCACAGCCATGGTGACTCCTCCACTGTCAGAAGTACCAAAGGAAAGATAGAAGACAAGCTGCGGCCCCTCGAAGCATATGCCTTTGGAAAACAGACATTTTTAATATAAATTTGATAATAGATGATTCGAAAGACACCATGTGTAGAAAATGGAGCGAAACTACATAAACTGACTTGTAACCAAGACAGCATCACCACAGCCACATCACAGGTGGCTTTAGCAACTGTAACCATGGCTTCATCCTGGTCATTCCCTGCTACTGTTAAGANGCAAACGAATCTGGAAATGTCTATTGAATCTGTGGAGTAGTTGGCTCCAGTGTTACGTCAAAGAGGCACAGGCCTTTTTGCAGTGGCTGACCTGTTGATATGTACACATTCCAGCCTAGGGTCTGTGGTTAAATGTGTTTGAGTCATCGAGTTGCAAGTGTAAACTTGAAATTCAGCGATGAACAGCCCCTTAAGGGAGTCTGGCTGGACCATTTCAGAAGCATCCATTGTGGCTTCACTTCCAGGAATATACTTTGCTGTTTACAATTCTCTAAACCATCTCTACGCCATGATGACTTGATGGCCCAGCGGTCTGTCCCCTCTGCTTCCCTTGAGTGATGGAAAGCCCAGATTAAGGAGCCATGTCCTCACTTCCCTAGACTCAAACCTTCGGAGGAACTGCTTCTTTCTGGACTGTGGAGGTCTTATCCCAGATGTTGAGAAAGCTGTTGGATGTCATAGGATGCCAGAGGTTTAGCAGCTGTAGAACCAAGAATGGAACACGGTCCTTAAGCAGAAGAGACTCCTGTGTGTACTTTGGTATAGGAAATAAACTGACCAGTATNTAACATCTGCCTTCTGCCTCTGAAGAAAGACAGGGAAAGCAAAAATAATCTTGTATAATCTTAGTTGCTTTTATGTGGCTAAATATAAAGGTCTGATTTTAAAATAAAAGATACTTCCAGTCTTCATGACATACCACATCCTTCCATGGGTTCAACTGAAAAGATCAAAGTAATGAGACCACAGGGATGTCCTGCCTGTACCATCCAGCTTGGCCCTTCCTTTCTAGTGGATGTACTGAGTTCTTCTCCTGCACAGTATTTAACACTGGCCTGGCCAGATACTCTGTTAAAACTGTGATTATATAATCCTCTAGCCTAGGAAGAGTTCACAGGATGGGAAGAAAAGTAAACCAATGTGCCTGTGTATTGACCCAACCCAAATGGCCCAGTAGGCTGCATACTCACACATCAGCTGGCTAAGAGAAGCAGATTACAGGAGTCCTGTGAGTGAATTGTCGTCTTCATCAGTCATTTTCCAAACTGGAACTAGAAACAATGCCCATTTTCTTCTTTCTATCCTCTTTCCCTTCCTCCTCCATCCCACCACCCTCACTGTGAAAAATAACAGTCCAACCCCAGCTACACACCGGAGTCAGTACCTGCTGGGACAAGGCTGTGGTGTCTTCGTCACCTGTGTTGGTACTCAATACTGTGTAGACATCTTTTCAAATAAAACATGATTGTGTACAAACATGAGTCTAGCCTTTGACTGGACACTTCCGTCGATCTGGATGTCATTTCTACTAATATAACATTTATTTATTTTTGGTTTAGTTTTTTGAGATGGGGTTTCTACACAGAGAATCTGTCCTGGAACTTGCTTTGTAGACCAGGCTGGCCTCGAACTGCCACATACACAGCTAAGATTATACCTTTTATACCCAGCTGCCTGTTGAAATGGAGAGAAAGTATCCATGATCACAGGAAGTTTATCCCCAGGAAAGAAATGCAACCACAGCTTTCACCAATATCTCTGCTAAAGTAGAGAGGCCGAGGCCAAGGAGAGAAATAGGGTAAAAACTAGGTGGCATCTCGAATCTTTTACTCTCTCTGGCCTCAGGGTTAGTGAGGTCTTGCCTGGTCCTTTATTTCTCTGCACTGTGAGGAGAAGCCATGTGATAGAGCAATTTTATCTTGCCCTTGACACTCAGTGCCTCCCTAGAAACCTGACTTTGGATCCAGAGTTTAGCAGTCCAAGAACAGGAGGTGATAGTGTCGAGTCCCACTCAACCTGTTGAACAGTTCTGAAGGGGGATTGTGGAATTGGGAAATGATAGCTGTGAAATATAGATGTAGATGAAGAAAAAGACAAGAGACACAGGATAGCTTNGGGAGGTTTCTGGGTCAATGCCACAGACCCTGAGTTTATTACTCACAGCCTTTATATACCCAAAGCAAGGGGGGGCAAAAAGACTCCCCCCTTTCAAAGACATCATGGTTCAAGGTACAAAGTAGAGTCAAGTGTAAACACCTCCTTAGACATCTGGTGACCACGCCTTACGGCAAAGCATCTTGTAAATAGGCCTTGAAGTATAAGACACCTGGTAACCACGCCTTTGGCCAAAACATCCTATTATGCAGTCTTGGAGGGGAAAACAAACTCAGACTCTCTGACTTTGAGTCAAATGAAAACAAGCCACAAGCTGGGCTCTCTGTGGGCCCCCACATGATAGGAGGGGAGGGCCCACAGACCTGAGCAACAGNGCCTCCATCCAGAACTCACTTCTCACTCGTTCCCCCTACATGGAGACTGCCCCAGTCAGGGGGGCTGGTCCTTCTCTGTCATCCGTCCCTCTGTACCCTGCCACTATGCTAGGATTCTGTTGTTATACTGTTGGTCTTCTGCAGGCCCTGTGATCACTTGTAAAGGTTGAGTGTTAGCAGTAGCTACCTTCTACCTCTTTCAAAATAAGTGAAGATTGAGACTGGTGAGATGGCTACATTCTACAGAAGCCTGAGGACATGAGTTTGATCTCTGGAACCCATGGGAGAAGGAGAGAACTGATTCCTCCAACATCCACTCATACATATGCACACAAAAATAAAAATGTAAATCAATAAAATAAATATAGATTGGANATCCTTATATCTGAAATGCCTAGGACCATAAGTATTTAGACTTTTGGGAGGGTTGTTTTGAGATNAACTTTTGTTACTATATTATTTTTGTGTGTATGTGTGTTTTGCAAGCATGTGTATCCGCACTGCTACTGCCTGCTGCCTGTGNAGGCCAGAAAAGGGCATGAGATCCCCTAGAACTGGAGTTACAGATGTTTGTGAGCTGTCATATTGGTGTTGGGTATTGNACGCAGGTCCTCTGGAAGAGCAGCCAGTTCTCTTAACTACTGAGCTGTCTCTCCAGCCCTTTGAGATAGATTCTTGTCTCATAATCTAGGTTGCCCTTGAACTCACAATCCTCCTGCCTCAGCATCCCCAGTTCTGAGATTAGAGGCACTATGCCTGGCTCCAGACATTAAAATGTGGAATATTTTCATCGTTCCCCAGTTGAACATCCCTAATCTAAAACTCTGAAATCTGTGGTACTCCAAAATCTTAACTGAGCATCCTGTCAACTCGAAACATTTTCACATTTTTTTCAGCATTTCAGATTTCAAAGTTTGGAATGCTTGGCCTGTCCTTGGGTTTTACTCAGTCACAGCTGTTGAGTTTGTGGGACAACCTGGGTGCCCGGTTCCCTAGAGAAGACTGAGATTTTGGTCCATCCATTGCTTTTTTATAGATGCAACCTCTTGGGCAGGCAATTTAACCTCTGGGGTTCATTTGTAATTTGAGACTGTGCAGAAAGCTTCTCTTGTTTCATGGAAGACTAGCCACACACTAGTCTCACACCCTTGAAGGGAAAATGGGCCCTCCTGTTTGTCTTCCGTCATAAACACTCCCAGCGGAGTGCTAGAGAGCAGATCTACAGTCTGCAAAGGGTGTGGGATGTTTACAGAAACCACTTTGTCTACTCCTCCATCCCAGACATCTGGGGTGGTGGTAGTGACGAAGCTCACAGTTGTTGCTATATTAATGCCTTGTTTGGCTGTCTGTGGTGGTACATGCCTGTACTCCCCGAACTCAGAAAACTGAGGCAGGAGGAACATGAGTTTGAGGCCAGCCTGGGCTTTATACTGAGACTCTGCATCAGTTGCCCCTTGACTNTCTGCTTCCTGCACCACAAACTCCTGTCTTGACTTTTGTCCTCACCAACAGATTTAAGGTTCACTTCTGGAGTTCNTTTACTTGAGCACTCTCCATCNGAGCAGGTGTCTGTTCAGTTCCCAGCTATNCCTTCAGCCCTGAAGCAGTGGGTAGCCCTTAGCTAGTGGACAGTNCTCTCACCCTTTGCAAGTCTGTCACCCCTCTTCCCGGTCAGATCTTCAATAGATGCTCATCATGACTGCAAAGTTAAATGTCCCCATCCTTCCTCCAGTCTGAACTGCCCTGTACCAGTGATACCTTCCTAGGATATCTCTCTGAACATACCACCACTACATTCCAAAAATGCTCCAATGGTTATAAAATAACTGGNGGGGGGCTCATATGAGGTCATGGTACCTGTACACATGCACNCATACAACATATTGGAGTAAAAGCTGTGTGGTTCTAGATCNAGGTCTAGCTTGGGTGCCAGGTTCTCACACTTCCAATATGGAGGAAACTGCTATTTTTCGTGTCCTTNGACTNTTTTATTTTATTTATTTATAATTTAGGTTTTGAGGTAGGGTCTCTCTGTGTATCCCCAGCTGTCCTGGAACTGTCTATGTAGACCAGACTGGCCTTGAACTCACAGAGATCCATCTGCCTCTGCTTCCCAAGTGCTGGGATTAAAAGTGTGCGCCACCACATTCTGGCTTCCTTAGACTCTTAAAGATTTTATTTGTATTTGTGTGTATGTGCATGTGAGTACAAATGTCTGTGGGGGTCAGAGAGGGTATAAATCTCCTGTAACTAAAGTTAACAGTCAGTTATGAGTAACCCAACATGGGGTGTTGGGAACCAAACTCAGGTCCTCCACAAGAGCAGAAAGAGCTCTTAACCACTGAACCATCACTTTAGTCATTTTTATCTATCTATTTATTTATTTATGTGTACATGTACGTATGTGTGTCTGTATGCATTTTAAAAACAGGATCCCAGCCTGGCGTCAAACTTGATATGTAGCCAAAGATGACCTAGAACTTCTTTGTTCCTCCTGTCTCCACCTCTTGAGAGCTGGACTCAGAGCTGTGTACCACCGTGCCTGCTGGGGAGCAAACTCAGGGATTTTGTTCATTCTAAGAAAGTACTCTACCAACAGAGCCGTATCTCCACTTCCATGTTGATTTAAGATCAATGGTCTTCCCATTAGCTCCACAGTGGTGCATAATTCCTCCAGCCAATGGAAAAACAGCAAACCCGTGTTTTGATTAGGAACTACTTAAAGCATATAGAGAGTACAGAGCAATGGGAAAGCTCTGTTACTCCTATCATGCATCTCAAAGCAAATTGTCACATATTCTANGTAACTNTCTTTCATAAATAAAAATTTGTTTGTATTCTTTCTGGGCACCTTCTGGCAGCAAAGTTGCCCCCTGCCCCAGAGGGACCATTCCCCTAAATTGGATGCATGCCAATTTTCTACTATTCTTACTCCACATATATGTATCCACAAGCAAGGTATAATACTATGACTGGGAGATAGCTCAGTGGTAGGGAGAACGCCTGTACAACGTGTCAGGCCTAGGGTTTCACTCCCTGGACANGGAATCTTTCTCTGGAACTTGCTTGCTCTAGCCACAGTCTGTCTGTGAGCCTCATCTTTGCTTAGGCACATTACCCAGATGCAGTCTGGNGGCTGGTGNAGAGGATTAGGTCATGGCTATACCACCATTCATGATTATTTTTCCTCATTGGTCAATATCAAGGCTGTTTCTAAATTTTTGAATCTAAAGACGACATANATGTAGACGGACTTTTCTTGGGTCTCCAGCTCACAACAAACAACACGGAGACTTATTATTAATTATGAAGGCTCGGCCTTAGCTTAGGCTTGTTNCTAATTAGCTCTTATAACTTAAATTAACCCATATTTTTTAATGCACATCCTTCCACNTGCTCATTACCTCATCTCCATTCTGTCCATCCTGTTCTCTCTGCATCTGGCTGGCAACCCTGCCCTTCTTCTTCCCAGGGCTCTCTCTGTCCCTAGAAGTCCCGCTTAACCTCTTCCTGCCTACCTAATTGTAGTGGATAGCTGTTCTGAATAAATTCCTTTGCCCTTTAAGCAGACTCCATGGATTTCTCATCATAGTTAATGGCCATTCAGCTCGTTATTAAACCAATCACAGTGACACATCCTCACACAGT
>LZPO01075932.1:261277-271978 GCA_001675575.1 Neotoma lepida
ACAGGGTTTCTCTGTGTAGCTTTGGCGCCTTTCCTGGAACTCACTCGGTAGCCCAGGCTGGCCTCGAACTCACAGAGATCCGCCTGCCTCTTCCTCCCGAGTGCTGGGATTAAAGGCGTGCACCACCACTGCCCGTATATACCATTTTTTAAAAAAAGAAAATACTCTCACTATGTTGCCCAGGCTGGCCTTGAACTCTGGATTCAAATAATCCTCTCAGCCTCTTTAGTAGCTGAGATTACAGTCAAACACCACCATGCCAGGCTCAGCTCACTTTATTTTTTTCCTTGCTGGAGATGAAACCAAGGGCTTCATGCATGCTGATCAGGTACTATATCACGCAACCACACCCTTAGCTCCTGCGGTTATTTTCACAAAAGCTCATTGTCCTCTTACATATAAGATTAGCTTATTCTAGCGTATTCAATGCATAAATGTTTGTACAGTGTATACACTAACATGTTTGTGATATTAACATTTCATGAAGGGTGACAAAAAATCAACTTCCTGAAGGGTTTAATTGAGCATATGATTTTAGGATGAGTCCATCATGACAGGGAGGCATAACAGCAAGCAGCAGGCACAACAGCAGACATAGGAAGCTGTAAGCTCACATTCTCAAGCCCAAGCAGCAAGCAGAGAGAGTTAAACTAGATGTGTCGCAAGGCTTTTTAACCTCAAAGCCTTTGCCCAGTGACATACTTCCTCTAGCAAGAATGCACCTCCTAAACCTCCCCAGATAGTGCTACCAACTGGGGACAAAGTTTTCAAATGCCTGAGACCATAGAGAACATTTCTTATGCAAACTGCCACAGGAATGGATTAAGAAAAAAAAAATCCGAAAGAGCTCTTGGAATGGGAGAAATAATAGAAAATGGACAATACTCTCTTTTTCTATGAGCCTGGGCTCCATACTCCAGTCAAGCAGAAACATATCTCCGGGTGAGGCTGGAAAATCAAATTCGGAGCTATCCAGTACAGCTCTGTGAACTGCTGTGGTATTTGCAGCCAGATATTCCTTTGATTTGGAGCATATTTTCCTGTACCGAGTAGAATGTTTCGCAGCTGGCTTGGCCAAGACCGACTAAAGGCTAGGCCCGCTCTCTAGTCAGTGATGANACTGCTGCTGCCCTTGCAAAATGGTCCCTGAGGGTAAAATATCTTATCCAGCTTCACAATTAGAGTTAGTCACAACTGGCTTACAGAGGCCAGTGTCGGTGCTTACAAACCCAGCTCTGGTGTTTCAGCCCTGACAGCTATGCCCTGCCTACGACACCTGTATGGTTNCTTCATATTGTTGAAACAACCTTTGCGACAAAGGAATGCAATGCACTCTTATCATGCATGCAAAAGAATTCATATTTCTGTTGGTAGTTCAAGAATCTTATGAGGAAATCAAAGTTTCAATCCCTTGGGCAGGATAGAGGAGAGAAGAAACATGAATTTACGGCATATTCTTCCCAATGTGGAGGGCAGAATCTAGGGTCTGCCTCCAGCTAAACCAGCACTCTACTACTGAACTGCATCCCAGCCTTGGCTGTGGCTAATATTTCTACTTTAGAGATCATATTTAAATGACAAAACAGAGCATTGTATTTATTATTCAACAGTTTCTATGAGGAAGACACCTGTCACTGAAACACAACAGAAATGTTATAGGATTGTTTCTTTCTCATGGGGCTTAAGATACCTTTGAGGTATAAGACACACATGTTCAGGAATTATACTGCAGTAGGCAGTACAATGTAGTTGCGGATCGGGGTTGTAATGAGACTCATAGAAAGAGAAAATGACACCTGTGGGCTCTGCTTCAGGGTTGGACAATGTCTTCCAACATTCATGTACTCAGTGAGCTCATAATGAGACCTTTTAATAGCATCTTTGAAGATGCAATTTGTTGAGACCATCCTGGTCTATCCTGGTCTAGGGTGATTCTCAAATACAATGACTGATATTCTTTCAAAGAGGCCTTGTGAGGGCAGAGGCTGCTGAAAGGAAATGGTCTACAAGCTGGGGGAGTACAGAGGCAAACCCAGAATTCAGAGAGACTTGCAACAAATTATCCCTCTGAGCCCTCAGAACAAACCAACCCTATCCATCCCTGCAGACCGCTGAGAATTATCTGTGTGTTGTTTTAACCCACCGACTTTGTAACACTGTGTTTTCNACAAAAGCTACATAAGTAAGGAAGCTTTTATCCAGAAGTTGGCTTCTAAAGAAAAACAAACTATGGATGCAGTACAGAAAGGGTGATGGGAGACTCTTAGCCAAATAGCAAGAAAGCAATCCTCATTTCCAGAGCACAGGGCTGTAGAGACAGCATCTTTGCAGAAGTGGTGCCCTGTACAGAGATGGCTTGTGCTGAGGATATGTGAGAAATGACCAGTAGCCTACAGAGGATGAGTCATCCTGTCTGCAGTTACCCCCCCAAACGCAGAGAGGGCGGCTTCGAAGGAAGAAAACTCACCTCCCAGTGTGGCCACCTCAGCGTAGTCTGTGGATTTCTGCACCTGATTTATCTTCTGTTCCCTCCTACACTGTGGCCGTTTCCTGCTGAAAAACATTTCACTTCGTCTTTGTTGTCAGTGGATATGTTTTATTCATGCCATCGTGGTGGTTTGTTAGTGAATTAATTCTGCCTTCGAGGACGGCGGAGATGGAACCTTCCCTTTGTGTTCTTGGGAACAAACCACGTAGGCTTTTGAGCTCAGCACACTGGAGCTTCTGAGAAAGGAGAGAACACGGCTACTCAGGGGCAGCTGTGTGGGAAAGGCTGGACCTNTTAACTCATTCATTAACATGTTTGGCTCAAAGAATGCAAAGGAAAAATGAAGAATCTGTCATCTGTGTCTCATTTGGGATGGAATAAAGTTATCTTTGCTAGAATTGTTATTTTATCATTTTGAAGTTGCTCTTTTTTTTCTCTTTTTAAAATTCTATTTTTAAAATGTATTTATTTTATTATTTTATGTGTATGGGTATTTTTCCTGCATGTATGTCTGTGTGCCACATGCATGCCTGGTGCCAGAAGAGACCAGAAAAGGGTATCAGATGCCCTGGGACTGGAGTTATTGTGAGGGACCATGTGGGTGCTGCGAATTGAACCCTGCTCTCTGAAAGAAAAGCCAATGCTCTAAACTGCTGAGCCATCTCTCTAGCCCTCTTTCCTTTCTTTTTTAAAAAGTATTGTTTATTTTTGGGGGGGAGGGGGGCTGCCTGTGGGGTTGGGTGTGGTGGCACATGCCTATAATTCCAGGAGACAGAGGCAGGGATAGTAGCTCAAGATCATCTCCAGACACTTAGTAAGGTTGAGGCCAGCCTGGGCAACAGAGATTGTCTCAAACAAAACAAAACAAAACAAAACAAAACAAAACAAAACAAAACAAAACAAAACAAAACAACAAAACAAAACACAACAAAACACCCGTGGCAGGCAGGAGCGATGGCTCAGGGGATAAAGTACTTGCCATATAAGGGGAAGGATGAGAGTTTGGAACCCCCAGCATGCATTTCAGTGGTGGGTGAGTGTGGCAGCTCACCAAAAATCCAGTGCCCTGGAGTCTGAGACAGGGGACCCCAAGGCTACCTGCTAACTGACTATATACTAGCTGAATCCATGAGCTTCCGGTTCAGTGGGAGACTGCCTTAGTAAATAAAATGGAGAGCAAGCAAGAAAAACACCTGATGTCNGTCTCGGGCCTCCACATGCACATATGTGTACTCGCACATGCAAACACACATACACACACTACACACATATACACGTAAAAGACACCCCCCCCCTAACAGTGTGGGGAGCCAGCCCTCAGAGGCATGGCAAGATTGGGGTTTGAGTTCTAAGCTCTGACTGCGCTGTAAGCTGCTTTCCAAAGTCCAGTCCTCCAGCCTTGATTCCACGTGCTTGCAGAGCTGGGGCAGTGTCTTGGTCCCCAGTGCCTCANGCACCTTGATGACTGGAAGCAGCAGGAGCAGTAGACACATCTTAGACTTTGGCACCACATGGGTCCTTGCCTCTATCTCTGGCTTGCCTCCAGATGTCTGTCAACAATAAATCTCAGCTTCAGCCTCTTCTGTCAACTGCAGCGGTCATTGCTGTGGCAAGGCTGAAGACATAGTGTTGTGCTCAGTACAGGTGACTTCCATCCCCTGCTTACAGGTCAACTTCACCACAGTGTGAGGCTGCAGCAGGTTTCTTATGAGACAGTGTAGCTCCAAGTGTTTGTCAGACGACAAGATGTATATTTTGTCCCCAGGATGTCTAATTTTGAACTTTTTTTTTTTTTNATGAGACAGGGTGTCTCTGTGTAGCCCTGGCTGTTCTGGAACTCACTCTGTAGACCAGGTTGGCCTCCAACTCAGAGATCCGCCTGCCTCTGCCTCCTGAGTGCTGAGAATAAAGGTGTGCGCCACCACCACCTGGCTAACTTCATTCATGTTTATCTGAGGACAATCCAGAAACTAAGCTTCACATCTTTTGGATGCTCATTTGATTAAGATGTCACTCCTTGCTCGGATAAATGATGTGCAGAAGGAGGGGGATAAGAAGGGCAAAGCGACCAAACCAGGGAGATACTGCTTCTTGTTGAAAAACAATTTGTCTTCATACAAAAAGAGATTTTGTTTTGTTTCCATTTTGTTGTTTTAAAGGTGAGCAGTGCATTATCTGAACAAGCAAGGTTATAAGGCAGTTTCCTCAGATCTTGAGGCTACTTACTGTGCCCGCGCCTTTGATCTTTTCAAAGCCGTTTTTGCCTGACAGTTCAGGCAGAATATTTAGGATGGTCATAGTCTTTGTATGCAGATACTGTTTTATACTTTGCCATACTAGGGATTGAACCTAAGGCCTTGCACTTGCTAGGTAGGGCCACACTAGATTGCCTAGTCTGTCCTTGTACTTTCTCAGGAGCCTAAGAAGTACTTGAACTCACGATCTTCCTGCTTCACCCACCCATATAGATATGATTGCAGGCTTATGTCACCAGGNCTAGCTCTCTTTATGCACGCACATACCTGCTCTTCCCTTTACNTACACCAAGCCATGATTCTCTTGAATGTGATGACAGCTGATAACTGTGGTTGGATTGGCCAGTATGACAACATTTACACTAGAATTTACACTTGAGAGCATANGTATTTATCATAGTTGCCCACNGTGACTACTGGTCTAGCTCTCAAGTGTGTGTGTCTATGCACATGTTCGTGCACCAAGGATGAGGTGGTTGCTTCCTGTGGAGCTGAACTGTCCAAGTTAAAAACTTGGTCTCATTTCTTAGATTTATTTATTTATGTATTTTATGTATATGGGTACTTTGTCTGTATGTACATCTACACATGAGAAGACTGCATCAGACAGTTGTGAGCTGTCATGTAGGTGCTGGGAATTGAACTCAGGACCTTCGGAAGAGCAGTGAGTGCTCTTAACCACTGAGCCATCTCTTCAACCCCTTTGGTCTCATTTTGTAACCGGGCATTTTCTTTATCCATGNTGGTCTTAGTTCCCACATCTGTACATGAGCTCACCACACATGGCTGTGATGCGTGTGAGATAATCCGTGCACAATAACAGAACCTAGCAGAGAACAAGTACCGCCGCCATTCAGGGNGTCTTAAGTCCACTCACATTGTCACTNACATTGTAGTTTAAATTCTTTGATCTTAGCTCTAAAAGTTTTAATCTGTTTTGGGGCAATTCTGTAGATATTGCTGTGGTTCTAATTACAACCACATGCTTTTTTTTAAATATACAATATCTGGGCTATACATATCTGCTTTAATTCATTCATGTTGAGAGCCAGGGAGATGTCATTTTACCCCTATAAAAATAATCTATTTTGTGTTTAGACATTGTTCTGGGTTTTGAGAAGTTGCACTGAGTGAAGAGTGTGCCATGAACAGCATTGCCNTGCTAATGTATAATGTACAAAACTGACCAGAGCTGGGCCAGGTGACTGATGCAGCATGGAGTTTCATTCATGTTGCAGATTTTGATAACAAGTGCATTTTGTACTTCCATCTTCTAATAAACAGACCAGGAGTTGTGATGAAAGTGTCTCAATCCTTCCCTCATTCATTAGCAACACATTCTACCATTTCCAAGAGGAAAACAATAGTGCTTAGTATATCACACAGGAAATCATCACTAATGAAATTATATTGTATTCTTTTTTTTTTTTTTCAAGACAGGGTTTCTCTGTGTAGCTTTGGGGGCGCCTTTCCTGGAACTCACTTGGCAGCCCAGGCTGGCCTCGAACTCACAGAGATCCGCCTGCCTCTGCCTCCCGAGTGCTGGGATTAAAGGCGTGCGCCACCACCGCCCGGCTATATTGTATTCTTGATAGCCTTTGTCTTTTTGGATTAAACAGATAAAATAGAAAGTGTATTATTCAATCTGAAAAGTATCACAGGTTAAAGAATTGAAACATGTCCAAACAAAATATACAGATCAGAAGTGCATGATGGCTGGTTAGAGGTGGGATTTAGAAATACCTAAGATACACTCAGTGTGGTGGGTTAAATAATCATTNCTTAACATCAGACTACACCTAAATCCCTGGAATGTCCAAGCATTACCTTGCACAGAACTTCTGTGCATATGCCTAAGCAATGAAGAGATTAATTGTGGTTTATCTGGGGATCCTCAGTGCAAGTGTATGTATTCTTTTAAGAAAGACCAGGGGGAAATTTGGCTACCTAGAAAGGAGAAAGTGGTGTGAAGTTAGAGCAGAGAGTGTGAAGATGCTGGCCTTGAAGTGGCGTGGTCACAAGCCAAGGAATGTTGGTAGTCATCAGAGGCTGGAAGGAAGGAAACAGTCTCCTCTAGAGGCCTCAGAGGAAGTATGATTCTGCTGACACTTTAGCTTTGGCCTACTGATACTGATTTTGGATTCCAGCTTCTACATTTATAAGAGATTAAATTGCTGTTGTTTTAAGACATCAAATCTGAAACAGTAGCCTCAGGAGAAAAATACATTGTCATTTTAGACTAAAGACAAGAAGGACAGCCACTGACTTCTTTGTTAGCCTTCTTCTGGAATGATGCTCCCTGGTTTTACCATGTCACTTTTGACTTACAGTTCCCTACTTTCATTTTGCATTTTATCAGATGCCAGTGGCATATAAGTTTTCTTTCTTTCTTTTTTAAAAATGTGTATGGGTGTGTTTTGCCTACATGTATGTCTGTGTACCATATGTCTGCCTTGTTCCTGAAGAGACTAGAAAAAGGCATTGGATCCTCTAGGACTGGAGTTACAGACATCTGTGAGCTGCCATGCTGTTTGTTTTGTTTTAAGATTTATTTATTTTTTATGTATGCCTGCAGACCAGAAGAAGGCACCAGATCTCATTACAGATGGTTGTGAGCCACCAGGTGGTTGCTGGGAATTGAACTCAGGACCTCTGGAAGAACAGTCAGTGCTCTTAACCTCTGAGCCATCTCTCCAGCTTAGGTTTTTCTTTTAAAATGATGACTTGTGTGGCAGTTTGNTGGTAGATGAGATGGTGGTCTCCCTTTTTTCCCCAGACATCTCAGATGATTTGGATGCATGCATTAAGTTGTAAGGCGTTAATCAAGTAAAGAGTGCAAAAGTCTAGTCTGTATCATAATAATATATATTTTAATGACATGCTTACATGTATCTTTTAGATTTATAAACCCTTTCTTGAATAGTGAGAGAAATAAGCAAACACTTGATGTTTTATTTCCTTTTTCCATGGGCTCTATGGTGACTCAGTAATTTTAAGACCTTGACATTGGACATTCTCTTCACCTGTCAATAATACTGATGAAATGGTCAGCTACATCACCCATCCTTTTCAGTAAGAGCATCTCAAGATCCATGTCTATTGACATGTTTTCTAAACTCCAAGCACATTTCATGAACTTGTCTGTGTTGTGGGATATTTATAGACTGTGTGAAGATGTATTTGCTGTGTCTGGTATAACTAAAAGCTGAATGGTCAAATAGCTAGGCAGGAAGAGGTTAGGCAGGACTTCCAGGGACAGAGAGGACTCTGAGAAAAAGCGTTGCCAGCCAGACATGGCGAGGAAACAGGAGGTGCAAGATGAAAGAGAGGTAACACCATGTGGCAAAATGTAGATTAATATAAGTGGGTTAATTTAAGTTATAAGGGCTAGTTGAGCTAAGCCTAAGCTAAAGGCTGAACTTTCATAATTAATAAGAAGTCTCTGTGTCATTATTTGGGAGCTGGCAGTACAGAGAACAACCTGCTACATGTCTGGTCTTTCCGAAGTTTTGGAGACACATTTGAACATAATATATTATCTATTCTTCAGACTAGACCCTTTCACAGAGGGCTAATACAGTCCACTACATTTAGATCCTTCCNTTCTTCTCAGACGACAGCTTTATCTCGAAGTACTCATGGCTTTAGGTACCATCTAGATGTGANAGCTGTAACTTTCATCTCTGGCTGCATCTCTCCACAACTTCAGATTGATATGCATCTGTGTTCCTGTCAGACATCTTTTCTGGGGATGTCCAGAAGTGGTCTCTAGTTCAACCCAGTCCATCTCCATCATACACTACTACAGTCCAGACATCTATTTGCTAACTTGTCTGTAAACATTGGCTCAGTTCCCAAGGGCAAGGTGAAGGTCATGTTAGGTGCCACAGCTCCCTGGCACCGACCTAGGCCCGTGGCTGGCAAATGCTCCCTGGTAAGGGATGAACACAGCCACCCAGTTGCACTTGCCTTGCTGGAGTTTCATTTTAGTGCATGTGGCTGCCCTGGTCCTTAGCACACAACCTAAGTGGTCTATTTGCCCGACAGAGGTACAATGAATGGCCTTNCCAGTGGACTCTTTCTTCTGCTCTTNTTTTGCTTGAGACACGGTCTCATGGTGTGGTCCTGGCTGTCCTGGCATTCACTATGCACATCAGCCTGGCCTCAAACTCCCAGAAGTCTGCCTGCTTCTGCCTCATGAGCTTTGGGATTAAAGTGTGCGCTACCGTGCCCAGCAGCCCTGGCCATTTGAAGGGTGGTGGATTCTCTGAGGAACTAGGAATCCCTCAGCCCTAACTCTTCAGTGGTTAGGCCGGCCCAGCAATGGCGACGCGGGCTTCTCTCCGGGGTGAACCAGTGATTGACAGCGAGGCCAACACAGTCCGTCAGGGTCACGCCGCGTAGTCGCGTCGGGGGGCCCAAGGGGTCGCGGGCCACGAGCAATGCATCGGGTCGGTGGCGGGGTGGCGGGCGCCCTGCGACGTCACTTCCGGCCGGAGCCAAGATGGCAGCGGCGCGGCCGCGGATGCCGGAGCGACGGCGGCGGCGGCGGCTCTGGGCTCGCTGAGGCGCTGGCACGTCGCTCTCTGGTGAGGAGCGGCGGAGCCTGGGCGGGCGGGCCTCGGGGGACACCGCTCGGTGTCGGTGAGGAGCGTGGCCACCGCGGCGGGGGCGACCGGGCCGGGCGCCGAGGGGACCGCGGAGCGGGTTGACGCGCCCCCTCCGAGCTTCCTCCGAACCGCTGGGGACCGGTGGCCCAAGCTGACCGACGCTGGCGGGCGGCGGCGCGAGGCTCCCGCCCTGCGGCTCTTGAAGTCCCTGCGGCCAAGTTTGGGGTCCGCTTTGTGGCGGCGCGGCAGACTCGGGGTGCGTGGCTGCGGCGTTGGCCGGGTCCGCACGTGGGCCCCGGGCGGTCCCCATCAGCCGGGCTGCGCTCCTCTCTGCTCTTTTGTGTCCCGGCTGAGTGTCTGAGCGCATCTGCATCCCCGACTTGGTTCTGTGTTTCGAGTCTTTGTGTTAACCGTATAGTTTCTGTGTGCTGTAAACCTGGCCATGGTCTCCCTGAACGTTCCCATCGACCCACTGGTGCGTATGTGCGTGTGTCACAGGTGTGCACTAACATACATATGACTGATTTTGGTTAGTCCAAAGATCGGTCTACCATGTCTCTGAGGATGACAAGTGAGACACGAAATTCACCTAACAGGTCAGTGTGCTTCCACGATCCACGCGTGAAACACCAGCCCACGGCCTGGTACCATTGGATCGGGACTCGAGCAGTGGGAACAATCCCACAGATAACCGGGAAGCCCCGTTGTCCCTTACTACGCAGTTGGAATTTGCACCTGGAGAAATGGGGTTCCTCCCACCCCCCCATGTTTCATATATGGAGGATTTGGGTGTATTTGACCTGTGGACTTCCCTTTGCTGAATCCTAGGGCCTTGCCCTTAGGACCCTTTAATCAAACCCTGGAATGTTTGTCTCTAAAACAAAATGTCCTCAGGACAGGACTAAAATGCATCTCAAAGTTTTTGTTTACTTCAGGATGATTGTTTAAAGTAACATTTTACAGCAAAGGCAACCTACCAATGTTTCTTTTTATCTACAATAACGCAGACTACAGTTTCATCAGTCCTGCCCGTGGTGGTATTAAAAAAGAGGTTTAGGAAGTTTGCATCCAGATATTAAGGAGGAACTGAGTCATTATTATGTTGTTTTTTTTCCCGAAGCGTTCTGTTTTTGAGATCGAATGTAGCTGCCACCTTCCAGGCTTTCTTACACTTTACTTGGTAAAAAATTCTTTTCCATGTGAAATTTCAGCTTAGCTTTGATGACCTTTATAGATCATTTTATAAGCCTTTATAAGCCCCCTTTATTTCAAGCCATGGGAATAGAGCTGTAAATCCATTGTTGGAAGCAACACCTAGTTGCATTTGGTGTTATTTCAGGGCTTTTCT
>LZPO01075932.1:272038-307732 GCA_001675575.1 Neotoma lepida
TTTAGGAAAGTTCTATCTACCCAGGGATATAATGATAACGCTCAATGAATGTTTGCTGTTTGTGGACGGAAGAGTTGGCTTCATTTAGGTTTGTTTTTTATTTTCTACACAGTGCTCAAGATAATAAGGTGCAACTTTGTAATAATGTATTAGCTCTGTAAGCACAAAACAGCAAAATAGTCTCACTGTAAGACAGTGGGAAAGCAGAGAAAAGCACAAAGAAGGAATAGAAACCAGCCATAACCTTCCGCCTCCACAGATAGCCATTGTTAACATTGTAGCAGACTGTCACCAGTCCCTCATGGTGTGCCTGCTTGTATTTCTTCATGCACACATATTTATTCATAAAAGCATTCACTTCTGTATTATATTTTATACAGAATTGATATGTTGTGTGTATTGATGTGGCTTGTCTTTCATTATACTGTTGTAAGTGCGTATCTATGTCTTTAACTGTTCTTCAATTTGATGTTTAATGGCTGTCTGATATGTGGATGGACTGTCATTTATCAACCAATTTCACATTGATCTGTAAGGCTTCTAAAGCCTGACATTTTCTTTTCATTAAAATTTGTTTTTTCTCTATGATGAACTTTAAAATTCTGTAGTTACCTAAGATATAAAAACTGGAAAAATCTGCTTTTTAGCATCTGTCTACGCATTTTTTTTCAGCTACCTTTATAAGAAGTAACAGTACATTTCAGCTCCCTATTTTCTCTGTGGCATCTGTGTAGGTCACATGCATATGCACACAGTTTCTTTTGATGATTATTTTACGTTGGCTATTTATTTATTCATGGGACTATTTCTTCAGAATGCTCATATCTTTTCAAGTTTAGATCTGACTTAGAAACCTTTCAGGGTTTGTTAAATCATAGTTTCTGGGTGGAAAGCACCTTGGATTATTTACTATTTTTATGTCTTCTGACTAGCTCCGTGTTAGTTTTAATATATGTACAAAGGGAAAAACCCAACAGCAAATCTGCAGCGTTCACTAGATAACTCCATAGCGGAAAGTGAAAGAGTATGTGGACATTGAAGAGGATATGTCAAACTTGGATGCAGAGAGCATCTACAGGGCATTCTGGATAAGAAGGGGAAAGTACCTGCTGAGCATGACTTCTGCTCCTGCCCACATGTATTTAGTGCTTCATAATTGGTGTGCTATCCATCAGCAATTACAGTGCCTGGTGTCATGTCTAGTGCTTGCCTTTTGAAGTTAGAAATTTTTAGTTAGAGCTATAAAAATGGTTTTCATAGAGCAGGTCAGGGAAAGCTACAGAGTCTGTTAGTAGGGATAGCATATTTAGTTCCAACAAAACATTGTTTTTCGGCTACTGTACTGTTGACATTTGCACTGAATCAATCTTTGTTGGGGGCATCTCTCTTGTCCATGGTGGAATGCTTAGCAGCTTCCCCACCCCACAAAGTGCCAGTGGTTCTTCGCTCAGTTGTAACAAGCTGTGAAGTCACCAGACATTGCCAGGTGTCCATTGGGGGAGGGGGCACAAAATTGCATGATTCTCAACTACCTCATTAGATGAAGTTCCTTTGCTGGGTGGTTGAATCACAGGAACCGTTATAGCTTCTCAAAAACTCTTAAGAATAGATTATGGTTTATACCTTGAAGAAGGGAATGGGCTTCCTATCCAAATTCCTTTCAGCATTTGCTTTTGTGATTATAGAGTAACTCACTTTCTGCAGTTGAACATTGGCGTCATTTTGTGGCAAGAGATATGGTAGTGTGAGATAGCCTGGAGATTATGAAGTTTTCATGACATGGGATCAGCATGCCCAGTATGCAGATTAAATTATTATGAAATTTAAATAAATTTGCATAGAGTTGATGGATGGTGAATAATTTAAGCATTTGGTCCATTATGCTGAATAACACAGAAATAACTCTTCTAGAAAAATGAGACTTGAAGCAACTCCTTGAAGATTGAAGATTGATAATGAAAGCCAAACTGTACTTTTTTCTAAAATCTCCTTTTTTTCCTTCTTAAAAGCAAAAAACAAACAAACAAACAAAAAAAAACCCAACCAGTTTGGGGTTATGCACAGAAACTTGTCCTAAGAAAAGAAAGCTTACTTTTGAAATGCTTACCTGACTTCAATGCATTACATTTTAATGGTAGGTAATTGATCATGGGAAATGTGTCCTTAATGCACTTTCCGCTGGGGGAGAAAATATGTCTCTCCCAAATCTTTATTCTTAATCATTCTAAGTAAAGATTGTATTGCTTATGATTCTTTTTTATTTGGTTAGTTTTGGTTGTGAAATGATATTTAGTCAGAATGCACCATTAAATAAAACATATAAAAAAAATCTACCAGTGGAGCCATATTTGGTAATGAGTGGTTTTTCTGAATTATAGGAATATCTGAATAATTCCAGTGCAGTGGATGCATGTATCATTTAAATATTTTTTTCTTAAAGGGAATGCTTTTCCTTCTCTACTCCACCTCCTTGAAGCATGACTTCAGAGTCATAGTATATAGTAAACCCAGTCACAACAATGATAAATGCTTATTTTTTTCCTTAAGTATACTATGCAAGTAGTAGTTAATCTTGGAATCNTGGTTGATGTCATACCTATACTGTGTTCTCGTTTCTAGCCCCTTGGAATGTGCAATAAAAAGGTTTCACTGAATCTAGATTTTCCTGAGAAGAATATTTTGTAGTCCTTGCAGTGAATCACATGTTAGGCTTTGCTTTAAAAGACCTGAGTTACTTCTTGGCACAGCTTGTCTGAAATATGTAAAGCTAAGTGGAAATGTTAGCTTGATTACTGTGGGCAGCCCATCTGGAAATTGGTAAAACCTACATATTTTATATGTACTTACATGTAGGTTTTCTAAGACTTCATTAAAGTCTCATGGGAAATTAATTTAAATGATGGTTTGAAAATTTGAACAGAATTGTGAGATTTCCCCAAACCTGTATATACTTGAGTATGAATCCTGTATATTTCCTAAGACTGTATGCAGACAATGTATATTAAGCATATTTTGGAGACTATAAAAATGACATTCAAATTGGTTCTCTGAGGCTTAAAGACTTTGCCATAATTCAGCAAGTCTTGGCTTTAAGATACACTCGCAAGTAGAAGTTTTGAAAAGGAAGGCTCTTGGGGATAAATTTAGATGCTTAATTGTGAAGACTTGTTGCCACGGTAGAAGATATGGAGATACTGTGTGCATGTAGCCCTGTTGTTGNTTAGCAGAGCCCTACCTCAGTGCACAGAATGACAGGATCACAGGACCACACAGATGTGTATATGGTGGTGGTATATGTGAGGGCATATAGGTAGCATCTCTTCTCTCCTCTTAATGTTTGCAAAGTGGGGACAAATAATATCTTTTCCTTTCACTGGGGTATTTTGAGCTGAATAGGTAAAGAGTGTGCAAGCAGGGCCAGTAAGATGGCTCAGAATGTTAAGGCTCTCCAGGACCCAGTAGTAGAAAGGAGGGTATCCAGGGGTTGTCCTTTGACATGTGATGCCTTCACACACACACACACACACACACACACACACACACACACACACACACTCACACACACACTCACACACACACGTGATTTAAGAAAGTTTTAAAAGATGCAAGCAGTTTAATGTTTTTGAAAAACTAACATTTTTCTTAATCATTTCCAATGCAGTAGGTCTTGAGAGATAATGGGACTGTTGTTGAGAGAATTGTCCTTAGGCTTTTTGACCCCTCCCTCCCCCCAAACATAGCACAGGAGGTGACTACTCCAGTCAGTTCCATGCTTCCCAGAGTCAAATCCTGCATCTTCTCCCTATGGACATATTCTCCCCTTGGACAGTCCTCTTTCTTGGGGCACCCCAGTGAGACTAAAAATGTCTACATCTCCATCTCTGACCTCCATGCCAGTCTGCATGAAGACCAGTTTTCCCCTTTGACTGATAGAGTTTTCTTTGGGAATATCTACCCTCTTCTGAGCATCAGATGCCAACGTGGAGCTCACCACTTCCCACTTCCTTCCCATCTCTGTTCCTGACTGCTCTGTTTTTAAATGTCTTCCATAGCCCTCCCTGTTAGTCACCTTCCACATTTTAGATTGTGTCCTCATCTGTTTTGTTCTTTCTTTCTATACCTTTGCATGGAGGGCGCTATTGTATTGACCATAGCTGACCTGTATCAAGAGACTTCTTTTCATGTTTTTATCATAAACTCCTAGACATTTACTTTTATGTTGAATTGAGAACTATAGCCTGGCAGTGGTGGTGCATGCCTTTGATGCCAGCACTCGGGAGGCAGAGGCAGGTGGATCTCTCTGAGTTGGAGGCCAGCCTGGTAAGTTATTTTGAGGAAATGTATCTATCTTAAAACAATAACAACAACAACAACAAAAAACAACTACTATGTATACAAGACCTTCTAAAATTGTAGAGCACTGTATATACTTTGTAGACAGTAGGTATTGCTACTGTTTTTAAGGGGTCTTGAGAACAGTTGTTACACATTTAGAGTATAAACTTTAAACCTCAGATTGTACAAGTTAACACCCACCCTAACTTAAAAAATCCCTCACTGAAGTGGTAGGTGAATCTTGTGATATCCATGTGGCTAGCACCTTGACCAAGAACAGTGTCATGGTTCTCGGCTGCTCACTTGTAGTGTCAGGAAGCCCATTATGGATGTGAGTTATGAACANTATTAGTTTTCCTGCGTTCTGCAATGTGTAGGAAAAACCTCGAGAGCTGCAAGCAGCCTCTGAAGCATGAGCAGATGAAATCTTT
This sequence comes from Neotoma lepida, assembly GCA_001675575.1. Taxonomy (NCBI): domain Eukaryota; kingdom Metazoa; phylum Chordata; class Mammalia; order Rodentia; family Cricetidae; genus Neotoma; species Neotoma lepida. The sequence continues at coordinate 276,805 of LZPO01075932.1, forward strand.
GGGAGTCTTAGAGTAAAAATTTGCACTTGGGTGACATGCTCACCATGTCTGTGTTGCTGAAGCTTTCTTTGCTTTTTGGAAACTCTTAGCAGGAGTCCTGAATATCTCTTATTTTTCAAAGTTTAATTACAAAAGTAGTGCTGTGTTGGGAACTCTGGTGGGAAAAGGTCACTTAAAGTAATCGGCTAAGACTTCATAGGGTAACTGTGGAGTTAACGGTCACTTAACTCCTCCTCACTTTAGACATTCTTCACAATGCTTGTCTTTTGAGGGTTAGTGAAGAATTGACTTTACTTCCTTTTCTAATAATGGCAAGTTTTTATACAACTAACAAAATATGACAAAGTACCTTTTAATTGAAACTTCTTTATGTTGGTGCTGTTTTGCAGAATGTGCAGTTAGCAGTGGGTTGCATACTTTGGCTCAGACTCCTTATAACCTTGAATTTGTAGTGGCCCCAGGCAGAGCACAGGGTTTGAGTAGAAAGCCCAAGTGCTCCTGCCCAATTCCCACCTCTCATGCTGATCTTTACAGCTGCAGTTTTTTGTCAATTAGTCTTTAAAATAAGGAAAAATTTAATTCAAGGATGTTTTGATGGGATAGGATTATTTCACCCAGGAAAATTGACAATGGTCTTTTTGTTCTTGGTACAGTGAAGGGGAATAGCTACTGCTACAATGAAAGATAAGAAAATATATATTGTAGAGAGCTCGAGACTCTCAATGTCATAAATTCAGAGTTCCCACATTCAATGGAATGTATCATAGGTATATGATGAAGGGAATAAGGGAGAGTATTAATAGACGTCTTTAAAAATCAGTCAGGGAGATGGAAATCTACAATGACCAACATTTATTTCTAAGCTTAGTTCTATTACTGGATGCTAGAAACTTTCCCCCCCCTTTGCGGTGCTGGGGCTTGGACCCATTATTTCATACATGCTAGGCAAGTACTCTTCCACTGATCTACATCCCCAACTTGGGAGTAATATTTCCCAAGTGAAGAATTTCCCATTAATTTTTTAAAAATCTTTATTATTTTCTTTAATACTTGTTCTTTTTTCCTACCCAATATTCTTTTCTCTTTTGTTTTTATTTATTTTTTTGTTTTTTTTTTCATCCCAACCAAAGTTCCCCCTCCCCCTTCTCCTCCCAGCACCCTCCCACCCATCTCCTCGTCTGTTTCTCTTCAGATACTGGTGGGCCTGCCATGCATATCAGCCAGCCATGGTATATCAAGTTGCAGTGAGACTAGTCACCTCCTATTAAGGCTGGATGAGGCAATCTGGTAGGAGGAATGGGTTCCAAAAGCAGGCAACAGAGTCAGAGACAGCCCCTGGTCCCACTTAGGAGTCTCACAAGGAGACCAAGTTACATAATTGTAGCATATATTCAGAGGGCCTAGGTCAGACCCATGCAGACTCCCTGCTTGTTCATTCAGACTCTGTGAGCCCTTGTGAGCCCAAGTTAGTTGGTTCTGTGGGTTTTCTTGTGGTGCCCTTGACCCCACTGGCTCCTACAATCCTTCCTCCCCCTCTTCTGCAGGATTCCCCAAGTTCCGCTTAATATTTGGCTGTGGGTCTTCTGTTTCCATCAGTTGCTGAGTGAAACCTCTCTAATAACAGTTGAGCTAGGCACCAATTTATGAGTATAGCAGAATATTATTAGGAATCATTTCATTGACTCATATTTGGTTCTCTCCTAGGTCTCTGGGGTATCCTACCTCTGGTTCCTGGCCCGCAGGGGTGAGCTCCCTCTCAGGGTATGGGTCTTCAGCTGGGCCAGTCATTAGTTGGTCACTCCAACAATTTCTGCACCATCTTTACCCCAGCACATCTTGTAGACAGGCCATTAATTGCATTTATTTATTTATTTATTTGTTTGTTTGTTTGTTTGTTTGTTTGTTTGTGTGTGTGCGCGCGCGCACGTGTGCGTGTTTGTGCCCATGAATGCATGCAAGTGGGCACAGATGGAAGTGAGAGGACGAATTTGATGCTGGTCCTTACCTTCTACCTTGTCTGAGGCAGGATCTCTTATTCACTACTCTGTATGTCAGGCTAGCTGGCTTGTGAGCTTCCACCTCCCATCTCTGGGCTGGGATTACAGACATGCATGCTATTGTGCAAGCTTTTAAATGGGTTCTAGGAACTCAAACTCAGGTCCTCAAACTTGCATGACAAGGAAGTATTTTACTTACTGAGCCATTTACTCAGCCCACTTTAGATTTTGAGAGATGTCTTTCACTTAAAGGAGCTTGCTGATTGTCTAGGCTGGCTGGCCAGCAAGTACCCAGGATCCTCCTGTATTAGCACTGCATTATGAGTATGTGTGCCGTGGCACCTGGCTGTTTTACGAGGGTGCTAGGAACCTTGTTCCTCTGATCTTCAGNTAAATTTTATTGGGGGACATAGATAAAATACCACCACAGTCCCCATACTTATTCAGCAAGCACTTTATCAGTTGAGTTATTTACCCAGCCCCTTTTGTTTTAAAGCAGTGGTTCTCAACCTTCCTAATGCTGCGACCCTTTAATACAGTTCCTCATGTTGTGCTGATCCCCAACCATAAAATTATTTTTGTTGCTACTTCATAACTATAACTTTGCTACTGTTATGAATTGTAAATATTTCTGTTTTTGCATGGTCTTAGGTGACTCCTGTGAAAGGGTCATTCAACCTCCAAAGGGATTGTGACCCATTGGTTGAGAACCACTGTTGTAAAGTAAAAAATCCCATTTGGTTGGAAAACTCCTGGGTGCCTGAAGTCTTAAGTGCAGATTTATATTACTTTCATAGGATATCAACTGGTCTTTTACTTGACATTTTAATATGATGGTGTTTAATTGCTTAAGATCCTCTAGAGCCAAGGGCTGTTGACCTCAGAGCTCTGTAACTTACATATTTTAAGCAGAGCTCTTAATCAGCCCCATTTTCTCATTTGTGTCTGTAGCTCTGGGAACTACAAGGCCAGGTTTTCAGCCTGCTGCATGGAAGCAGTGTTGTCAGCACCTGTATCAACCCTCTAAGCCTCCATTTCCTTCTTTAGGTTTGTGTCACAGAATACTCTGTGCTGTACACATTCAGGGATCTAGCCCCTGGGGCAGTTGTGTTGGTGTTCTGGGCCATGTGATGGGAATCAGTGGACTGGAATGAGAGAACACTTCAGGGTGCTCTGTTAACAGCCTGGTCACTGTGCCTCTTCACATGCTCTGTAGGCTGAGCAAGTGATTTGCTGGTGTCTCTGCTCTACTCTATCACCTCTGTCCTTGGTATTGGGTGGAAGTCATTCTGAGGAGGGAGACAGGTTTCAGCAGAGGCCACACCCAGTGAGTCAGCTTTTGCTCAATCTTCCTGCTTTCATGATCTACACACAAATANACAAGTCTCCCTGTTTTTTAAAGTGGTACATATTTCAGTACAGTTCTTGCGGCAGTTTATGTAACCTGGTAATACTGCCTGCATTTTCTTCTCTGTTTTGGCAATGCTGTACAGCTTTGCACGTGCTATGCAAACATGCCACCAACAAGCCTCTCATAATTTGTATCTTCAAGGAAAAATTGGGGCTTTGTTATTTTTGGATGAAACTAGGTGATTTGTGAAATCATATTCTTTTGGGAAAGGAAAATGGATGTGCTTTATCTCTGAGCAGGTGTAGTGTGAGCAGTGCCTGTTTCGATCGTGGCCTGCTGGTGCCACCCTCCTGGTAGGGATCCTGACAACTCTGATAGTGTTTGTAAATTGATAAAATCTGGTTTTGAGAAGTTAGCATGGTTTTAATATATTGATTTTTAAGTTTCTGGGTTGTGAGAGTCGTTTGGTCGGAGTACGCCATAGTTAGTAAATCTGCTAAGCTAAAGGCCGCATCTTCATGTTGTCTGCTACCATGATGCTTATTTGCCAGAAGAACTACTTGGTAGTGATTAGACTATTTATTGTATGGACTTGTGAGAGTCCTTTCACAAAGTGCTGTTTGCAGACCTTTCCCCGGTACTACCTTGCCTGTGTTTATTGCACTTCTGGCTTAGTTCTAACAGTGTGCTGGTTCCTTGCACCTCGTCTGTCTGTATTGCACTTTGGTCTAACACTGTCACAGCATGCTGGCTCCTGTGCTTATGTCTGTTTTAGTCTTTGTCTNTGAGCTTCCGGAGTCTTATAGCTCAAGTAATCGCTACTGATTCTTGATGTTACAATGTGGGGAAAATTAGGCCGGTGAGATGGCTCAGCAAGTAAGAGCATTTGCCACCAAGCTGGGTGACTGAACTTTGGTCCCTGGAAGTTTCTGGAAGGAAAGAATCAACTGACTCCTACAGGTTGTCCTCTGACCCCTACATGCACACAGTGGCAAGCACACACTTGCAATAATGAATGTAATTTAAAAGTAACAGTCCTGAAGTTACAATATTTTTTCAAATAAGAACGGAAGATTTAAATTGATTCTAAAAATAACTAAGATGAGTGATTTATGGGTGAGTGTATTAAGTATTTTCATCATTCTTCCTTTCTCTTAGACTTAAATTGATATTTTAAAAAAGATTGCTTTTCCTAAAGCTTTGTAAAATTAATAAGTTGCAGCTGTGCATAAAGACAGCATAACCAGTGTCACATGTGTTTGATTTGTGCTTGTGTGTTTGTCCTTAGATAGACTCTGCTTTATTTCAGAGGACGGTGAGTGGTTACGGGTCTGTGCACACCCAGGGTCAGGAGTGTCACTTATCTCTAAATTTTCAGGTCTCTGGAACATGTTACCAGTTGTTCAGATTGTTTTGCTACTGTGAGAGACCAGTAACTTTTTGTTTGTTTAGTTTTTTGGTACTGACCCTCAATAGTCAAGTCACCTTTATATTAACAAGTTAATATTGGTAAGGATGATTTGTTCCAGAGTTTAAAGCAGTATTTTTGAAAAATACAGCTGAATGTGTCCAAGTTCATAGACTTTGCCTGGCATGCCAGAAGCCCTGGGTTTTATCCCTAGCACTCTATAAACTAGACATGGCAGCACACTCTATAATCCCAACACTCTGAAGGCAGAGTAGGAGGATCAGATTTTTTAAAAAAAATAGTGTCTCTTATAGCCCAGGCCAGACACTATTTAAAAAAAAAAAAAAGTTGCTGGAGAGATGGTTTGGTGATCAAGATCACTTGTTCTTTTTCAGAGGACCCAGATTTGGCTCCCAACATCCATATGGTGGCTCACAACCATCCCTGACTCCAGCTTTCAGGGATTTGACATTCTTTTCTGATCTCTGTGGGCACCAGGTACCTATATGATGTGTGTGTGTGTGTGTGTGTGTGTATAAATATATATGTATGTGTGTTTATAATACATATATACGCACATATGTACACATTTATTCAGACAGAACACCCATATACATAAAACAAAATAAATAAATCTAAAAAGAAAATAAGTATATTCATGTGATTAGAACTTTAGAAATATAAGGTGGAGCTGAAGTTCATATCTTTTCAGTGATCCATGCTATTTGTGAGTAACTGATGATTGACATTCACAGGCTCAAGCTTATACATCTGTCTACTGTACTCATTCTACCTATTTTCAGTATCTATTGGTAAGTAGAAAATCAGAAGCACTGAAGTTTTTAGTATTAAAAAAGAGTTTGCTGACCTGGAGAGATAGCTCAGCAGTTAAGCACACTTGTTCTTGCAAAGGACTGGAGTCTGGTTCCCAGCACCCACATCGTAGCTCACAACTGACTTGTAACTCCATTTGCAGGAAAATCCAGCACCTGCTTCTAACCTCTGTGGGTACCAAGCATTCATGTGGTATACACACATACATGTAGGTGAAACATCCTCACATATAATAATAAATCCTAATAAAGTTTTAAAAAAGCATTTGCTGGAATTTTTTGTTTGTTTGTTATTTTTTCAACGTAGGGTTTCTCTGTGTAACAGCCCTGGCTGTCCTGGAACTCGCTCTGTAGACTAGGCTGGCCTTAAACTCACAGAGGTCCACTTGCCTTTGCCTCTTGAGTGCTGGGACGAAAGGCATGTGCCACCACTGCTCGGCACTGGAACGGTTTTGATGATATGTGTGAGAAGATTTCTTCCCTCCCTCTGCACTGATAGGATCCATTGTGGAGCTCTTGTGGATAAACTTTGGCTTTGAGATACCATACATTACCTAAGTGGGAATGCGGAAGTGTTGCTGTTCCAGTCAGTGCTAAGGTCAAAGTACTGCCAAGGCTTTGGGGTTTTTGAGCAGTGCTGGTGGACCCTTAAGAAAGTTACTTCAAAATAGTGTTTGGCGTTTGTCATTACTATAGATAGCACATGTGGACATGTGGTCCTATTACACTAGTCACATGATTACTACAGACCCTTGTTCTCAGCCCCTGAGCTTGTGTTTGGGAAGGTCTGTAGGTTTTTTTCAGTTGTGAAAATGATTGCGGCACTGCTGGCGCCTTGATGGGCCAGGGCAGTGCTAATGCCCATAATGAAAGACAGTCTCAGGCCAGGTGCTATTGAGGTCAATACACAGTGGTACTTGTAGAGAGACTGCCCCAAGTCTCCCTTTTGGTGGTGGTAGAAATGGGTCTTGCTAGGGTGTTCAAGCTTGTCTTGAACTTCTAGACTTAAGAGTGATCTTTCTACCTGGTTTCCTGAGTAGCGAGGGTGACAGGCACACCTACCATACATGGCTTTACTTTAGTATATTTTAGAGAGAATTTAACCTAGAAAAACAGGAAGNCTGGAGAGATGCATCAATGGATAAAGCACTCTCTGCAAAAGTGTAAGGACTGGAGTTCGGATTCACAGCACTCATAGAAAAACAATGGCTTCCCTGTCTATAATCTCAGCATTCAGGAGGTGGAGTGGGATCCCAGGGCAAGCCAGCTACTTAGACTAGCTGAATTGACAAGTTCTGGGCCCAGTGAGAGATCCTGACAGAGTAAAGTGGAGAGTCATTGAGGAAGATATCTGATGTCAACCTATTGGTCTCTACATACATGTGCACACAAGTTTACAGACACTTGCACACTGGTGTGCCCCTCACATGTGAACATGTGTGTATATACCCTCACACACACTACAAAAATTCAGCTGAGAAGTCTGTTGGGCTTGTAATAGTTTTGGTACTGTGCAATATTTTTTTAAAGGTACACTTACTTTATTTTTGCATTTATATATGGGTGATGCATGCCTCTGTGTGTGTGTGTGTATGTGTGTATGTGTGTAGGTCAATACAACTGTGGGGATTGGTTCTTTCTGTTCACATGTTTTGGGGATCGAACTGAGGCTATCAGGCTTGTTGGCAAGTGATCAATCTCCCTGGGTTATGAAATTTTAGTTATATAACTTGTTGGGAATCAAGAGAGAGAAAGAAAAATAATGTGTTTTTAGCAGTTAGGAGGAGTAGAAGTGACAGAAAAGAGGGTCCCTTGAACATAGGTATGTAGTGAACTTTTAAAAGAAGGTGTTAAGATCCTTATATTCTCCAACGGAAATGGTGAGTGGGTTTTGTTTGGACAAGGAAGGAGCAGATAGTGTGGGAAGTCTTAGAATATGCTTCATCATGTAACAATTCGAGTTACATAGTAGCTTTTTTATTAGAAAAAGTTGCCATTTATTAAGCTAATGCATTAAAGAATGAAATGTTTTAAGTACTGTACTGTTTTATCTGTCCAGTGTCAGATAGCAGATAACTCTGTTGTTTGAATTGTGCCCGTGAGCTAGCAACTACAAAGGGTGAGGAAAAGGGAAGAAGAAAAATGTGAAATAAAGAGGGAAAACCAACTGCAAAGCCAATGGAAGGGGAGGGTAGCACCCTAGGAAGCAGCAGCTGCAACCCCACCCTCTCACCCTCCCCCTCATTCTGGGAGGATGGGGGCCTAGGGTTCATCCCGAATTGTTCTTTCTTTCATAGTTCATCTCTANCCTGGTAGCTGAAGTTAGAGGCTCTATTTGCAATTTGGTCCAGGATCCAGTCACTTCTTTCTCCTTTTCCACCATGTCAAACCATTACTATCTTTTGCCTCTGACGTTGCTGTCTGCGAGCTGTCTGTCCACCTTAGTGCCCAAGCACCCAGATCTGCCGACTGTNGATTTTCAGCTCATAGTCTGACTTCCTCGGCTGTTCCTCTTCCTTCTTCTNCCTTCTCAGGTCACAGCTCTTCTTCCTATCCCTAGAGCAGCTTGTTGGGTTGGCAGGTGTAGAGACAGGAGATGGTGTTCTTCTTGACAGACCTCTCCTTGCTTTTCTGTACAGCACTTTGTCTACAGGTATTTTCTGTATTTGCTCCTTGTGGGCCTCTTCCTTAGAGGTCAGGGATCTTCCCTGTTTGTAGGTGCTCAGGGTGGGAGGAGTAGCAGGCAGGTGTAACATGAAATCGAATTTGGTCTTTTAATAAAAATCCCAGAATCAGATATTGGGGTAAATGCTGAAAGATCAAAGAGACAAAGGAACAAGCCANGGACACGTCTCACCTCACCAACTCCAACGAATCCTCTGACTGAACTCCTCTGAGTCCTCACCCCAAAGGCTCCAGCCAAAAAACCTCTAGCTAAAAGGGACGCTTCTGCCGAAAAGCCTTTAGTTCCTGTCTCCTCACGACTTACACCTTTCTTCGCCCAGCCATCACTTCCTTGGATTAAAGGCGTGTGTGCTTCCTGGTACTGGGATTAAAGGTGTGTGCCACCACTGCCTGGCCTTTTTGTTTAATCTAGTGGCTTGTTCTGTCCTCTGATCTTCAGGCAAAGTAAACAGAGGCCAGACTGTGGTGGCACACACCTTTAATCCCAGCATTAGGAAGGCTGAGACAGGAGGTGATATGGTGGGCAGAGAAAGGTATATAAGTTGTGAGGAGACAGGAACTAAAGTCTTTTGTCTAGAGGCTTTTTCAGCTGAAGCTCTTTTGGCTGGAGCTCTTTCAGACTGAGGAGTTGGTGAGGTAAGAGGTGATGGCTGTGGCTTGCTCTGCTTCTTTGATCTTTTAGCTTTCACCCCAATATCAAGCTCAGGGTCTTTTTATGATAAGACCTTTAGAAATCTGTGTTACAGCAGGTGAAGGGACACTCACTCTTTTGTATGTACTGCCTCATTTCTGGACTGTAAAGTAAAGCCCATTAAGGTCTTTCATTGTCCTTTTTCCTCTTGACAAAGTACAGTGTTCAGAATTGGCAAATCTGTATGACAAGAAGTGGGTTAGTTGTCGCTGAATGCTGCATGCTGAGGAGTAAGAGTTAGGGGTGGGTGTTGTCACTGCTAAGGTTTCCTTTTGTGCTGACAAAAATGTCCGATGAGTGATTGTGGTGATGGTTGTACAACTCTGTCAGTGTGGTAAACACACACACACACACATACACACACACACACACTCTCTTTTAAGATTTATTTATTTATTTCATTTTATGTGGATGAGTGTTTTGCCTACATGTATGTTTGCGTATGTACATTCATGTGTGTGCATGCCTAATGCCTGCAGAGGTCAGAAGAGTGTGTTGGGTTTCTTGAGTTAGAGAAGGTTGTGAGAAGGTATTGGGAGTGGAACCTGGATCCTTTGCAAGAGCAACAGTGCTCTTAACTGCTGAGCCATCATCTCTCCAGTCTGGTAAATACCCTTGAACTATACATTGTAATTGAGTTAGTTACATAATACATGAATAGCCCAGTAAAGCTGTTAAATTACAACAACACCAAACAACACCGTGCTTTTAAGTAATAGCAGAAACCAGGTTGTAGAACATGGCTGAGTTTTCTCAGCCAGCCTGAAGCTGGGTCTTATTGCTGAAGATGCCAGTGCTTCCCTCAAAACAGATCATCAAAATAAGTGTGTGAAGGCAGGACAGGCCTGCTGTCCCTGGAAGAAGCTTCATATGTGATTGTTACAGTGATGCTGATGAGTCTTAAAAGAAGGAAAACCAAACTGAGGGAAATGGCATAGAAGTCTAATCCTTCCACATATCTCCCATGGCCAAATTCATAAACTCACCTATAAGAGCTTGAAGAAGATAAGAGAAACCTGGAGCGTAAGATGTTACACAGGCCTAGAGGAGCTGATAGTAGCCAGGAAACATTGTATGGGGGTCAGGTATGCCTGTCTAAGAGACCATTAGTAACTCTTCATACCCAGAACNACCTTCAGATAGGATAGCCGATGAAGTCTCAGGCAATAGGGTGAGCTGTGTTTACTGTATTATATGTATCCTGGGGAAGGTCATATTGAATATCTGTGACAAAGATGCTCAGGATTAAACTTTAAAGCAGTGATTCTAAACCTGTGGGTTGCGACTCCTTTGGGAGTTGAACAACCCTTTCATGGGGTAGCCTAAGATCTTCACAAAACACAGATATTTACATTGTAATTCATAACAGTAGCAAAATTACCATTATGAAGTAGCATGAAAATAATTTTATGGTTAGGGGTCACCACAACATGAGGAACTGTATTAAAGGGTCATAACATTAGGAAGGTTGAGAACCACTTTGAAGGAACTGACTCCATGGGTCGACATTCAGTTACCTTGACATTTTATCTATTGAGTATACTAAGAGTTGATATTGGCTTGGCCAGAATTGACTGACCTGTGTAACAAGATGGAATGCTGTGAAGTACATTCCTTGGGCACAATACATATAAAATTAATTCAGATGAGCAGGGCCATATTTAAATATAATACCTTGTTGTTAAAGGTCGTCAGGTGAGTATGGTCCAGCAGCCCAAGGAAAGAACAGAAAGTCAACTCACCTTAGAGAACCACTGTTCTCTAAGCATTGTTGCTTCTGATGGGACAGACATTTATTCTTCCAGTCTAAAATGTGTGTCATTACATCATATGCCTGTTGTATTATTGACAATCAGATCAGACAGTTAACCATATAGGTGGTGTCTTGTGGACCAAGGATGTGCATGAAAAAATAAGAGAATTATACTTCATGGTACATGTATGTGTGCTTACTGGAGACATTTACAATGCTNCAGTGGAGGGGCTACCAAAAGTGGTATGATTCACATATATGAATGATATAAACTGACTCGAGGCATACATTGTATATTTATATTTTTGAATTTATTTTAATCATTAATTAATTAATTTTAGGGGGGATACTACCTAATGTATCCTCAGGATAGCTCACGGTAATCTGATTTTCCTAACTCCACTTTTCAAGTGCTGGGATTACAGTCGTGAGCCACCATACCCACGTGGGCATACATTATATAGAGAGGACCATCTGCATAGACTTTTTAAAGATAGCAGTGTTATGTAGCTCAGGCTGGCCTTGAACTCCAAATCCTTCTGTCTCCACCTAAGTGCTGGAATTACAGTATGACACCACACCTGGCTAGTAGATTATTATTTAGAAATGAATACAGTCACACACCACTTAAGGGTGTGATCTGACAATGTATCATTGGGCAGTTTTATTTTTGAATGTCATCAAGGTACTGATAACGTTGCTGAGACCAGTGCTAACCATGAGGCAACGCAACAATCCCACGGGATCCTCATTGTAAATTGGTCAGTTTTTGACTGCAGTATTGTTAGGAGGAATGTGACTATATGCCATATGTATTTACAAGAAGAGCTTTTGTTGTCATGTCTTACTATGCCATGACTGTGTCAAACACAATATTTAGAGAGGCATAATTGTAGTTCCTTCCAGACCTCCTTTAAAAGCTTTNCATGGTACTGCCTGCTTTTTATTCTTCTCTTTGAAGAGAATTTCGTGTGGCCCTTTTTAGTCAGTCCACCTTTCTGCTTCAGGAGCTTGAAAAACAGAGTAATGGAGTCTGATTGTGTTTGCATGCAGCAAATACTGAAAACAAAAGAAGGATGCCTGAGTTGTGCACCACTTACTCCTCTAGGCTTCGTGCTTCTGATTACTAACAAAGCCAATTTATTTATTGCTTTGATGCAATTCTTAACTAGAAATATGATGTCAATCTGATGATTCTGCTTTGTTTGTAGAGTACAGTGAAGCCCTAGTAAGGTTTAGTGAGAAATATATTTATTATGATAATGAATCTGAGAAGTTAGTTGTCAATATGGACTGAGGTTGACTGACAGGGGTTGCTTTATGAATAGCCCTTGGAGTATACTCTGTAGTTCATATGTGGTTTTAAATCACTGTAAACTTGTAGGCAGGTGCATATTACAATTGTCTGTTTTTCTTTTTAGGGCTCATGTAATCAAAGAAGTTTCTTTGTTGTGTGTATCTTTACAGAACACAACAGGAATTGAAAATGCATCAGGTGAGTTTAAAAATAAAAATTTATACAAATTAATGACCTAGATGTTAGGCCAGCTATTGATTTGAAAACAGCAACACACACACCCCCTTCATTCCTTCCTCTGGGATGTTTGTGTTTGTTTCCTAACACCATTATCTGTCCATTGCTTTCATAGTGTGAGTTTGTATGTGGCATGCCATGTGCATTGCTTGGTGTGGGTTGCTGTTGCTTTGCTTCCTGAGGGAGACTAACTCTTAGGAACTTTAGTTGGACTTTTTTTTTTTTAACGTCTCTTATGCCACATTCAGCGTGAGGGGTTTGTGTTTCTTTGTTTGGTACATATTAAGCTTTTATTTTCTGAACTTTTTATTTTGCAATTTTCCAAGATTGAAAGTCATTTTTAGAGATCACAACTGATCAAACAGAAACTTTCAAGAATTTTGTCCTTGAAAGTCCTTTGTGTTAAAATACAGAAGGCAGATACTGAAATGTAAGATGTTTTTCTCTGTGATTACTGGGAGATTAAACTATTCTGCTATGGATATTTCTGTAACCTCAAGGGTGTTCTGATAAGTAGTATTATGTCATTTTAATGCATTCTAGAGCAATATTCTTATTTTTTGTCTCATTCTCACAGTTATAGACATTATGGATGCTAGAAATATTCTAAAAATTTTTGTAAGCGTACCTTTAATCTTAGCACTTGGGAGGTAGAGTCAGATGGATCTCTGTGAGTTTGAGGCTAGCCTGGTTTACAGAGTGAGTTCCAGGACAGCCTAAACTCTAAACTACAGAATAGAGAGACCCTGTCTCAAAAAAAAAAAAAAAGAAAGAAAGATTTATTTATGGATGTCAGAAACATTCTCTTAAAATTTTTCATAAGCAACTTTAAAAAGAGATGAAACACAAAAATGTAAAGTATGTAAATTTCTTTTTTACTTCATAGCTTAAAACTCTTAAGACTTGAAAACATTTTGTATCTTATCAATTGAAACTTTAGACACCTTTTTGTCATTTCCAGGTGTTTCTGATTAGAAACCGCAAGTATAATTTTGTGAGGTGATGAGGTTTAATACATTCTGTCCCATGTAACACTGAGAGAGGTGAGATTGTTGGAGTGGATCGCTTTGATTTCTTTTAATTGCTTTCATTATCAGAAATAAGTTTATTTTAATACAGAGGACTATACCTCATAAACATGAATCTGGCGAGCACATGGGCACATGGTCTCTATTATAATAATAGTTGAAGATTTACTGACATGCTTTTGAAGGCAGATTATATTTGAAATGGCGAGGGGGTAGGGAAAAAGCAGAATGGATTTTCAGTCATCATACATCAGAGGTATATTTATGTATGTATTTCATTTATTTTCCTATTGTAAGATTGATTCTTAATGTGAACCTGGTCACTCAAAGGCAGTGGCTTTTCTGTGGTCTGGGCCTTGTTAGAGGAGTCAGTCCTGGGCTAGAGTGATGATGACTTTCCAAAGTGAATTTGAGTGTGGACTCTTCTTGCTGTGTTCTGTGTTCATTTACCTGAGAAGCTGACGGTTAAGCTTAGGCTTAATTGTGCATTGATATTCATTCCCCATTGAATTAGTAAGATTTCAAGTGTGCTTGGACCTTATTATTGTTATTTTCTGATACTTTACACTTTGTGTTAATGTCCCAATTGTGTCAAACAAAGAGTGTGTATACTATTCCAAAAGAGTTGTAGCAATAACCATTTCATTTTTTGGTTCTTTAGCAATCTCATGTTACTTTTGACAAGTTTTAATGTTAGATCTGTACAGGGCTTCCTCTGATGCCAAGTGCCAGGTATCAGGAGGAAAGTGTCTCTGTGTGTTCTAATGGCGAGCACGTTTCTTATTTGTGTGTAATTTAAAAGGGCTGACAGTGAGGAAAGCTTTATTTGGATTATAAAACCTTTCCACTTTTCCTGACTAAAACTTTTAGCATTTTCAATTAAATTTCCTTATTATGCTGAAATATTAAGTTAATATTTTCTAATATTGTTATTATAAGAAAAATAAGAATTATTCAGAATAGTTTACGGCTTTTGTTCTTGCATTTATCACTCTCATTGTCAACCAGATTGTACTAAAATTTTCCAAGTAACTGCACAACAAAATTCAGATAGAGAAAAGTTTGAACTTGAACAAGACTGACTTATAATTAAAATCCTAAAGTTATTTTATGATTGGTTGGAATTTTCCCTGTGGGAAATGATTAGCATCTCTGTTGCGCTTCAGCAGTCAAAACTCATAATGGCTCTGATTTCAGAGACATTAGCACAGACTCACTTTTCTCCCATGAATGAGCCATTTGAGGCACAGGGATGATCTGGGTAGGGTCATGTTGCTTTTGAAAATTCTTTAGGAGGAGCAATAGAGTTCAGAGCCTGCCCATATTGTACCTGCTAGAGCGGTAGTTTGCTAGGCTCTCCCTCTGAAGCCATTTCTGGGGCTCCACATGCCCCAGAACATGAGTTCTTTATCTTTCTTCCTTGTCCCTATTTCTTATTTAGTACCTCCTTTCTTGCCTTCTCTTTCATCTTGAGAGGGGGCACAGCTTGCTGTGCAGGTGAGTCCTTGTTCCTCCTCACAGTTGTGCCTGGCTGGAAGGCAGAGTCACGTTTGCCCTCATTTTTTATTTGTTCCATTTTTTTGGATCATAGCTGTCCTTTATATCCTCACTAGCATTCTACACTAACCCTATACAGTTGCTCCTGGACTTTCAGTATGGTTACATCCTACTAAACTCATTGAAAAGCCTAAAAATTACATTTTTTTCTTTTATATTTCAGACTGTTGTAAATTGGAGATCATCTCTGATGTTCTCCTGGTTCCTAGATTATTTAGTAACACAATGCAAATAGGCTCAAAGTAGCTTAAGTTAGATATGTTCTAGAGTTTAATTCCATTTTGTATCTGTTGAATTCTTAGCACACTTGCCAAGTACTCTCTTGAGAATGTATGTGCCGTTAAGGCATGGTGGCACATGCCTTTAATCTCAGCTCTTGGGAGGCAGAGGCAGGTGGATCTCTGTGGGTTTGGGGTCAGCCTGGTCTACAAAGAGAGTGCTAGGACAGCCAGGCCTGATAACACAGAGAAACCCTGTCTCAAAAACAAAACAAAGCAAACAAAACAAAAAACCCCCCAAAACAAAACCCAAAACAAAAGCAAACAAACAAAAGAATGTATACATGTTCTCCTGTTAATACGGTAATTGTAAAACACCCTGTGAAGTGCAGGCATTAGAATTCCCATTTTATGACTGAAGACAGCGGGCCCAGAGAGATGGCCATTCCAGAGGGAGAAAAGGAGCTTTGCAGTCAGCAGCCTGTCAGATGTACAGCCTGCTACTGAGAAGCCAGAGAGTACACTTGGCTATGCAGAGGTAGTAAACAGCTCCCCAGCTCAGTGGCTTAACACAGCACCAACTTACTTCTTCATCTTCGTTACATACTGTTGTTGGTTGTTTTTTTGGCTTTTTTTAGGGGGCGGGGGAACTGCCACCCAGCTTCCAAATAAATCACACACAGTGGCTTATTCTTACTTCTAAATGCCTAGCCTTAGCTTGGCTTATTTCTTGCCAGCTTTTTTTAACTTAAATTATCCCCGTCTACCTTTTGCCTCTGGGCTTTTCCTCTTCTCTTACTTCTGTAAATCTTACTCTCACTCCGTGGCTTGTTGTGTAGCTAGGTGGCTGGTCCCTCGAGTCCTCCTCCTTCTCTGGCTACTACTCTCTTTCCTCCCAGAGTTCTCCTTCTATATATTCTCTTTGCCTGCCAGCCCTACCTATCCTTTCTCCTGCCTCACTATTGGCCATTCAGTTCTTTATTAGACCATCAAGTATTTTAGACAGGCACAGTAACACAGCTTCACAAAGTTAAACAAATGTAACACGAACAAAAGTAACACACCTTAAAATAGTATTCTACAATAACATACCCTGTGTAGATTAGTATGGCGCTATGCTGCTATAGTTACACAAGAACAAGGGACTGTGGAGGCTTGGTCTTAATATGTGACATTAATTGGCCACACTGTTTGGCATCTATCATTTAAAATTAGTGTGGTGGGGGGTATAACTGGTAGCAGAGAAACACTAGTATTTAAGGACAGCTATGAGGATTTACTGTGACTACCTTTATTACTAATTTACTGAGTTACACAGTCTCCCCCCACCCAAGTCTTTGCATAGCTCTATTTTCAATATAGTGACTATATTGGCAATAAAGTGACTATAGTCACAGCATCTCCCTGTTCTAAACAGTGACCTATGTANGTTACTGCTCTTAACCAGTAGCAGGGCAGTCTTTCTGTGCTAGTTTTAAAGACCAGTAAAACAACAAAGAAGCTGTGACCACTCAGTGAGTGTCACACATCTAGCTCTGAGCACTGTTCTAAGCCATCTGGGTGTTTATTTGTTCCCATGCACAGAACACCTCCCAGCATGTTGTGGACACTGCAGTTAACCAAGTAGTGCCGTCTCTATGCCTGGAGAGGCAGGCAAGGCAGTTTCCAGTGGATAGTGACGGTACTGTGAAGACAANCAATGCAGCAAGTGCTAGTGAGGAAGTGTGGCTGGTGGAGTTAGAGGAAGCTCCCTGGGTTACACAGAAGGCTGTTCTGACAGGCCACTGATCTTAGAACCAAGAATGGGACACAGCCAGAATTCAGGTGCACAATGATCTAGGGAAAGAAAATAATAGGCAGAGTAACACACATCAAATCCTTAGGTGAGGGAATGAGCTTTGGATTAAGAAGATTAGTGCCNTCAGAGACTCTAATACCAGGCGATACTGATGTGAGAGAATCAGTGCTGTGGGAAGGCATTTGTATTTTATTGAGAGTGCTGTCTGATCTGCTCTAGAGCCAAGGACATATGGTAGGGATGTGGTAACAAGCTTGTTCATTATTGAGACCTGCACCATATTGGAGCACGGTTCTTCAGGCGGACAATTGAAGGGACCTGCCAGCTTTTGGGAAGCTACTTTGTTTTTGTACTGTAGATTTGATTTGATTGCTGTTTTTTTCCAAGGTGGTATGTAAGAATTTTCTGTTGTGTGTGTCTGTCTGTGAACTGTTTCTACAATCAGTTGTTCCTTAATCAAATGCAATTAAATGCTGTTTTAGTATTTTGAAGCTTGATTGATTCTTTTTCCCCATTGATTGCCCTAGTATTAGCTTATAGTACCCTCCTTAGCTACCCCCCCTTCCCGCCCCCATTTTAAGGAGATCAAGTCTGGCTATGTACATTGGGCTGGCCTCAAAGCTCAGTCTTGTTCTGAAGTATAAACAGGCAAGAATTGTTTGAATATTGGCTACCCTAAGATTCTTGGGTNTGGTTGGCTTGTAACAAGTGCTGTGATGATAATTATTAGCTTATCGAAACAGTGATTCATAGCTTTACATGAAGGATTCTTCTTCTAAGTTTTTATTTATCTTTATGTATATGAGTGTTTGGCTGCATGTATGCATATGCACCACATGCTTGCCTGGTGACCATGGAAACCAGAAGAGGGTGTCAGATCATCTAAACTGGAGTTATAGGTCTTCTGCAAGAACAGCAAGTTCTTTTAACCACTGAGCTGCCTCTCCAAGCTCCAAAATATTTTTTTTTTTTTTTTACAGTTTTTTTGTTTGTTTGTTTTGTTTTTAGAGACAGGGGTTCTCTGTATAGCCTTGACTGTCCTAGAACTCACTCTGTAGACTCACAGAGACCCACCTGCCTCTGCCTCCTGAGTGCTGGGATTAAAGGCGTGTGCCACAACCACTTGGCTCCAAAGTATTCTTAATGTTAAACCTTGCTGAGTAAAATCCCCCATAATCCATTGCTTTCCTTCAGTGTCTGGATCAGATTCTTTAAGTGTTTCGGTGGGTTAAAACTGGTGTAATAATTTGTGGTTACTTTCTGGGTAAAGTGTGTAAGTGGAATCACTACATTCTTGTGAAAGGCCAATAAAATTTGCTCATTCATGTGTGTGTGTGTGTGTGTGTTTGTGTATGATACATATTTTTGGTTTTTTTTGAGACAAAAAGTCTCTCTACATAGCCCTGGTTGTCCTGGAACTCACTGTATTAATCAGGACAGCCTTGAACTCACAGAGATCCCCCTCCTCTGCCTCCCAAGTGCTGAGATTAAAGGTGTGCACCACCATGCCCGATCCTTTTTCTTTTATTTTTAAAAGCCAAAGCCTTTAGTCCATATTACTCATGTAAAATGGTGGATGGAGCCTTCAGAGTTTCTTTACCAATGGCAGCTGGCAGCTGGTAGAGAGTGTGGTAGAGGGGCTGTGGTGAGGGAAGAGAGGCTGGTTCTGAGGCCACATGGAACCATAGTAAAGAGGGGTGAGGTCAGTTTCATCGGCTTTGTAAAAGACTAGAGGGGATTTTGCCTGAGGGATGGGCCAGTTTTGAGTAGAGGAATGTTTGAATTGGGTTAATAGATAAATCTTAATGAAAATAATGTATTTTATATTCTAGTATATTGGTCTTCCTGTCCTTTAAGTCTGATATCCTAAGGCTTCATTTTGGTTTAATAATGATTTAAAGATTAATATGTATTTAGGATTATAAATTATGGGGTCAGTTAGATTTTCATGTCTTTGCGTGTAAATTAACTTTTCTATCTGTAAATATACAGTATTTAAAACTTTAGTTTCATACACTTAAATACTTTTTCTATTTATGTATGTGTGCATGTGTCTATATGAAGGTGCCCATGGAGGCATTGCATTTCCTTAGAACTGGAGCTCCAGGCCCTGCTGAGCCTCCTGACGGGGATGCTGGGTTCCAGACTCTGGTCTTTGAGATTCAGCAGCAAGTGCTCTTGACTGCTGGGCCAACTCTCCAAGCCCTGCTTGTTGTTTTCTTGCAAGGAGGTGTTTAATAAACATACTTGGGTTTCCTTTCTTGGGTTTTCTTTACTATGGACATTGCATTTATTCCAATTGTTGTATTTTTAAAGTTTGATACTATTTTGTGCTTTAAAATATTTTCCCATCATTTTCATTCTTGTTAAAATTTAGGGCTGCTGAAGTTTGTCCTCTAGTACTGTTTTCTGCGGTGTTAATTAAGCTTTGTTGTTGATTGCCTTAGGTTTCCATTGTAGTTGTACGTTGTTACTGCTTGCCTGTTTTCTCAGTAGCTCATCAACATTTTACCTCAAATATTTGTCTCTGAGTTTAATTTTGAATTGTTTGATATTAAATCAGGCCCCTAGGCCATTTTTTTCTAGATTTTCTCCTGAAGTGTGATTTGTGTGCGGCATAGTGTACACATTTGACACACATCTGCACTCATGAAGTCATGGCCATTTCCTGATTCCAGAACATTTCTGCTTCTCAAGGGCTTCTCTTGCTGATTAGTCCTCCATGCTATTGGCTCCTGATGAGCTCTGTCTCCATGGAGTAGTTTGTCTAGTTCTTGAGTGTCATAGACATGCAGTCATGTAGAGCGAGTTCTGTGTTTATCTTCTGATGGTTTTGCAATCTATCCAGGTTGTTGTCTGCATTGCAGCCTCATTTCCTTTTCAGAATTTTTTTGATATCATCTGAGTATTTAGCCGAGTCTGTTCATAGGTCTGATTCTACCAGGTGGTTAGTTCTGTGGTGGCTTCTTGCTTTCAATTTCATTATCTTCTTCCCTCTTTTTTCTAACACTAAAAATAGTCTGTCTTAGCATATACTAATTATGTAGCAAAAAAATGTTTATAATTATAAATACAAATTTAAATCTTCAGACTTAAAAAGACTTCCATAAGGTACTCCTAGTTGTTATGATTTAGATCTAAATAAATGTATAGTTTAAGAAATTTATATTCTAATGATGGTTCTTTAAATCTCATTTTAAATCCTGTATTTTGCTAGATAGCAGTTTTTTAACAGCAATTTCTATAAAACATGGATATGATTTTTTGAATGAAACTGTTAGATTATCTGAAAATTGGAAAAAAACAACTTGGAGTGTGTTTCTTTAAGTAACTGGAAAGCTCTGCTTTTTTGTGTTGTTTGGACATGGATGATGTGGTAGACAAGCCTTAGAGCAGTTTCACTGCCTCATCGTGTGGTCTTTGCTTATTTCCATGCTCAACTCGGAATGCCACTCCTCTGTGACCTGACTGACTTCTTGGCTTTAGCTTGCTACCTAATGGGTAAGGATAGACCTGTGGTTATAGTCAGTGGTAAATGGATTAGTGAAAGGAAGCCTCCAGGCTGCTGCCTGGGAAGTGGGAACACTGTGTAAATTATTTCTGCTACTTCAGCCAGCAGCTCCATGCTGGTTCTGCCTCTAGAGCCTTTGTTGTTGTTAGTTTAAAATCTTCATTTATCATTAGTGTTGTGTGTGAATGTATAATGTGTGCTGGGGGTGGGGGGTGCGCATATGCCACAGGCTGTCAGAGGACAACTTTGGGGAGTCTGTTATCTCTTTCTACTGTGGATTCTGGGATTTGAACTCAGGGCATCATGCTTGCATGTATTTTTCCCTGCTGAATTGTCTTGCCGGCCCTCTAATGCCTTCTAATCCCTCTTATTGCCAACTTGAGCTCAGACCTTTGCTTGTTCCATTACAGCAACTTCAGGGGTTGTGATGCCAAGAGCTTTCTCACTGACCTTGAGTCCTGTGTGTCTATAACATGAAACTGATGGAAACTCAGAAGGAGCGGCCATAGTGGGTTGTCTCTCCTCCTGAATAAGCTGGGGTTCAAGCTGGACTTGAAAGGATGAAGAGGACAGGCTGGATTGGAGGAACGGAGGCCTAGGAGGGGCAGCAGCGTGAAAGCCTGCTGAAGACAGACCCTGATCCAGGGGGGAGAACACCCAGGCTATGCCTGCTGTTTGTCAGGGGCCAGGGCAAGATAGGAACCTTTTCTCCCCCCAAAAGAATTGTGGGATTTTTGTTTATTTGTTTCTTTTTTTGTCTTTAAAACATTCAGTAGACCAAATAAACCCGATCTGACTGTCTGTAGCCTCTGTTTGCTGGCCTTGATGAAAATAGTTTAAAAAGTGGCAATTTCGACCTTGGCTTTGGGTGATGGGGCAGGACCTTGAATTTGTATGAGGGGTGTGTGTGTGTGTGTGTGTGTGTGTGTGTGTGTGTGTGTGTGTAACGGGGAGGGGGGTTAGATATGTAATTAGCAATCAAACCTAGGGCCTTGCCCAGGCTAGACATGAACCTTACCACATCCTCAACTCTGTTTATGACTCTTGCTGTTGTTAATTTTGATGGGGATACTTGCATGTCTCACATCAGCCTGTGGGCTACAGACAGGTCAGACCAGCCCTACTTCATTGACACACTGAGCATTTGCTATGCATGTGTGGGCCAAGTGGAGATGACCTTGCCATTTCAGGCTTCAGGGCAGCAGAAGCTGTGCAATGGATGAGAGCATCAGATACAGTAGACTTCAAAGCTACAGTCATCCTGTTTGTGGCTCACATTCCTTACTGGAATTCCTTCCCACTTTGCTGACATAAGCTCATGGCTCCCTCTGCCTCTGCTGTGGCTTCTAACACAAGGATCCATTTCTCTTCCCTTGTGTCCGATTCACTCTGGGATAATGGCATCTTGAGTTCTCTGCTTTCCATGAAGCCTCTTCTGCACTCCCAGGAATCCATGCACTCTATCCCTTTATGCCTCAGACCTTGTCTTACTTAGGGCTTCTATTGCTGTGAAGAGACACCATGAGCATGGAAACTCTTATAAAGGATAACATTTAATTGAGGTGGTGGCTTACAGTTCAGAGATTCAGTCCATTATCATCATGGTGGGACATGGCAGCGTGCAGGTAGACATGGTGCTGGAGAAGGATCTGAGAATCCTACATCTTGTAGGCAACAGGAAAGAGGACTGTGGCAATGAGCAAAGCTTAAACAAAAGACCTCAAAGCCTGCCCTGACAGTGACACACTTCCTTCAACAAGGCCACACTTCCCAATAGTGCCACTCCCTAGGAGCTTATGGGGGCCAATTACATTCAAATTTTCCTAGGTCTCTTGGGCGTTGAAGCTGGATTTTTGCTCATTTGTTCATAGCTCCCTCTTGTTTGTGTCTCCTGTCCTGGGCCAGACACCAGCCACAGCTGTACATGCATTAAACCTCTCTTGACTGATAGACCAGCCAGTAAGGGCTCACTAAATGCCAGCCACAGGAAGTCTTGTAGGGAAGGAAAGGGGAAACTTGAAGAGGCCTGGCTGATCCTGGTGAAGTTCACAGGCCAACAATACAAATGCAAATTGGCACCTTTAGGTGCTGGTCCTGGTGTGGTGTGTGGCTTCTTCCCTGGGCTTGACAGTGGAGAGGGGGAACTCTATTCTGTTGCTTTCTTGTGCCTCCTGGGCTGACTGCAGCACTGATGGCAGATCACTGTGCTTAGGACTCTGAAACACTGCAGTGCATCTTAGATTGTTCTAGTTTGTTCTCTCAGAGGTTAGTAACATCACCTTGGAATGCTGCATCATCCCATGGCTTTTTCCTCAGCTTCTCCAGTGGTAGCATTCACATAGCTCTAGGGAAGTATCAAAACTTTGATTGGTTTGGTATAGTTTTAGACTACAGCATCTAGTCACAAATCAGAAAAGTTTAAGAAATTAAGCATTCCCACATTTTGTCAGAATGATGATTTTGTCACATGTCACAGCCTCCAGGAAATTTCACTCTCCACAGCGTATGCTAAAAATGGCAGATGATTTCTTGATGTTATTATAATAGTAGGTCTGACTTTGTGAGCCCCAGAAAGGTTGGAGCAATAGGGACCATCTGGGTTTTATCTGACCGCAGTATCATACTATGTAGTGTGGAGAGTGACTCTTCATGACTGCCCTGTGGCCCCACCCTAATCTGACTGTCTGGCTTGGATCACCTAGTTCTGCCACACACTGGCTGTGACTATGGGCAGCTTTCACTTTCCTCTGTAAAATATGGGCCATAAAAGTACCTTTTGGATCATCCTGGAGTGGTGTCTGATCTCTTCCAAATACTGTTGAGTTCACTGTGACTGTGTGGTTGTTATGATGATTAAATGAAAGAACATTCATAAAGCATTGAGCACACATTTGCCCAGAGGGAAGAGTGAATCTTATCCTCCCTCAGGTCCCCATCCATCTAGCATGAGAAAGATATCTAGGGTCAAGGGACAGATGGCAGGAGAAAGCATGTGGTTCTTCATAGTTCCCAGTAAGGTCAGACATGGAACATCACATCTTTAAGGTTTCTTGTGTTAGGCATTGGGAACAGAGGTTCCCCAATGGGTGAGCTTCATGAGAAGGAGGTCTTCATTGGTGCTATTAACCATTGTTTCCTTGGTACTCAGCACAGTGCCAGCATGGAACAGGCACTCAGAGAGTATTTGTTAATGATTGAATGAAGAAGGGGCACCTGTGGCCATCAGTTGGGGATGAGGGTGGATGATTGGCTCTCTTTGGTTTGAGGTAGTAGAAAGTTGAGGGCATTAGATCAACAAAAATCAATGAATTAGTTAAGACTGAGTAACTCACTAACTTACCACACTCAAGTTCATGCTCACTGTCCCAGATTTGTGCATTAGCATGTTTAGAGTGAGTCCTTATCATAGGAAAACAGGGAAATCCTGTAACTTCTTCAGTCTGGAGCACTGAGGTCTCCTTAGAAACCTAAAGCAGGCATGTGCCTTTATTCAGTGGCAGCAAGGATAGACACTTCGGGCTTGTACTGTGGAGGAGCCTGAGAGTCTAAAGAAGCAGTGGGTCGCTTGCTGAGCACAGCTTCTGCTGTGTTTCGTTGCTTCCTTTGCTTTTTGTTCCATGTTGGTGGATGTTGTTCTCTAGGCTTCACCTCTGGGTGTCCCTGCCTTAGCTCTGGCTGCCTCCTGTAGTTGTTTGTTTTAACTCTTTGGCTCGTTTGGGGCTGCCACCCAGCTCCCAAATAAATCACACATGGAGGCTTATCCTTAATTATAAATGTCTGGCCTTAGCTTGGCTTGTTTCTTGCCAGCTTTTCTTAACTTATATTATCCCATATACTTGCCTTAGCTTGGCTTTTTTCTTGCCATATTTTCTTAACTTATATTATCCCATATACTTTGGCCCCTGGGCTTTTTCCTTTTCTTACCTTCTGTATATCTTTCTTTCACTCTTACTCCGTGGCTGGCCCCTAGCTGGCCTCCTCTCCTTGTTCTTGCTCCTTCTTGGTTTTTTTCCTCCTAGAGTTCTCCTTCTATTTATTCTCCCTGCCTGCTAGCCCTNCCTATCCTTTCCCCTGCCTCCCTATTGGCTGTTCAGTTCTTTATTAGCCGATCAAGTGTTTTAGACAGGCACAGTAACACAACTGCACAGAGTTAGACAAATACAACATAAACAAAAGTAACATACCTTAAAGTAATATTCTACAACAGCCTCTTTCATCTCCTCTGTCCTGAACACATTGGCCTTTTTTTGCCTAATTGCTCTCTGAGTTCACCAGGCTTCTTTCTAGTCATGATTTGGTCCCTACTCTTGCCTTTTGCATCTTGTCACACCTGAAGCCTAGGACATTTTCTCTGAAGTGGCACCTCTATTCCTGTCCCATCACTGCTCCCCTTTCTATGCTTGATTTGGATTCTGAGCATTGGGAATTGTTTGCATTTAATTTTGATATTCCTTACCACAGAGATGCATTGTTGGGGTAAATGTGATATGTAGTCTGGACTGCAGTAGGGACTCAGAAATATATCAATGCACTAGTATTGAGTAGATATTTATTGTAGTTTCTTTTAGATTAAGACCAAAGTGAGGTGATTGTTTCACGTAAGAACCAAGGCCAGCCAGTTCAGAGTATGAACATATATCTGGCACTGTCACAGTAAATGTAGAAAAGAGTCCAGCTTATGAATGTTGTAGGGGAGAGAATTAAAAAAAATTCTTTTGTTCCAAAGATTTATTTCTAAATTGCTTGTTTCTAAAATTGCATTTTCTAATAAAAAGGATTTTTGTGTAGTCAGCCCTCAGTATCCATGGTTTCTGCACCTCTAGTTTTACAAGGTTCAGGTTGAAAATATTTGGAAGGCAAACTTATCTCTGCATTTAACATGTAGAGGCTTCTTTCTTGCCTGTGTTCCCTAAATAATAAGGTTTAACATCTATTTACATACTGCTTAACTCATACTTGGTGGGTTTAAAGTATATGAGAAGATGTGTGCAGGTCATATATACATTCTGTGCTGTTGATATAAAGAACTTGANCATTTTTGGATTTTGTTACTACAGAGGTGTGGGTGCAAGTGGATCAGCCCCAAGGAGTATCTATCATAAATTCAAGACATTCCCACATACATGGAAAAATGTATCCTGAGAGATGACTCTGCTAGTTCAAGTCTGCCCTCTTAAGAGGGGTAGGGTAATGGTGGTGGAGAGGTGGCTCAGTAGTTAACAGCTGCTCTTGGGGAGGATCTGGGTTCGGTTTCCAGCACCCACACAGCAACTCACAACTGTTTGTAACTAGTTCCCAAGGGATCTAACATCTTCTTCTGGCCTCTGGGCACAAAGCACACATCAGGTACATGTGTATACATGCAGGCAAACATACACACACATACATATTTTTTAAAGGTATTACATTAGTTATCTTACAAAGAATCAGATACTTATTCACCTGTGTAAATGCAAACAGTATTTCAAGTCTCCGGCATTGGGAATGAGAGAGACACCGTCTGTATCTACAGAAGATACAGTAGTCTCACAGGGATGCACAGTCAACACATAGCAAGTGTTATGATGCACAATCAACATGGTATATAAGTAGCTAGGAAAACNAGGAAGTGGGGAGGTGATGGAGCCTGCCTTCTACTTCTCAAGCCATTGCTTTTCTAAGAGTGTGCTGAACAGTTTGCAGCCACGGAGGTGTTCCAGCAGTCAGGCAGATGGAAGGGGGAGGCCATGGCTGACAGGCTCCAGAGAGTTTTGCTGTGAATTTAGTTGAGTCTTATGTTCATTGAAGAAAACTGCAGTGGACAGCAAAGAGAGCTTCTCCTAGAAAGATGAACCCATATTAAAATCTCATCCTCGTAATCCCAATACTTCAGGGGCTAAGGCAGGAAGACCTTGAGTTTGAGTCCAGCCAGTTTGAGTGGAGGCTGCTTAGCAAGATCAAAACCAAACCAAAACAAAAGACATACCAGGTAACAGGTGGACCCAAAACAGGCTAACCCCTGGCAGCTCTGCTGAGACCCTTTATAGTCACAGGTATTTGAGGAGTGTTAGTACATGTCTCCATTGAAGTGACACATTTCCTGTGGAAGACCATGTCTGCCTTGGGCAATACTTCCTGCTGCTGTTCCCATGAGTCTGGAAATTGTGGAGCAGAGCATCTTAGATGATTCCAGTGAATCTTAATGGAAACCCACAGTGACTATTTGGGTTTCAAAGTTAGACCAGGGTTCAGAGTCAACTGTGAGCAACTTAGGCCACTTCCCTAAGCCTCAGTTTTCTTGGTGTGTGTGTGTGTGTGTGTGTGTGTGTGTGTGTGTGTGTGTGTGAAGGGGCTACCTCTTGGGGAGGATAGGTGGGCCACAGCTAGAAAGGGAAGAAGGCTCTCATTGATTATTCTAAGTGGCCAGCCCTATACACTCATAATTCTGGCTAGTATTTATTGGCGTTATTTAGTTTATTGGCAACATAGAAAAATCACATTATAGGATACTGTCACGTCAGTATTTTTCTTCCTTTGGCAGCAAGCTTATTCATTTTTCCAAATACCCAGCTTATAGATTAAAACATTTTTTAAAATGGGAATACCATATGTAGAAGTGAAAAATGNCTGCTAAGTTTATTCATATTTTTAGCTAATTAGAGGTACAGGAGGCTGTTTTCTGGGGCAATTTGAAACTTCCATTTTTAGAAACTGTGTTGGACGATTTGTTGAAAAGGATGTAAGTCAGAGCAGAACAATGTATTTGTGCTTCTGAAGCAAGCACACTAGTAGTTTGGCCTTGCCCTAGAAGTGACACGTCTGTAGATATCCTCTTGGGCTGTCTGACTCCAAGCAGGCCAGAGAGTAGTCCATGATGACTGCAATTGATTTTTGTTCAAGTAGCCTTTTTTCTCTTTTTTTTTTAAATTGAAACTCCAGGAGTTTTGAGTTTGGATGACTCTTTTTTGGGTAGGGGAGCTTGGCACCTAACAGTTTGTTGTTTTTGAGAAAGGGTGTCTCTATTATGTTATTATGTAGTTCTGAATGTCCTGGAACTCAATACATAGAGTTTGAACTCACAGAGATACTCTTGCCTCTGCTTTCCAGTGCTGGGATTAAAGATATGCACCACCAAGCCTGGCCCACACTTAACATTCTTAAGCATTACAAGTGCTTCAGGTCTTGCAGTGCTGGCNCTTTA
The DNA here is from genome assembly GCA_001675575.1 of Neotoma lepida. NCBI lineage: Eukaryota > Metazoa > Chordata > Mammalia > Rodentia > Cricetidae > Neotoma > Neotoma lepida. Next base: position 304,349 of record LZPO01075932.1, read on the forward strand.
ATCCCAGCACTTGGAAAGGAGAGACAAGTGGATCTCTGAGTTCAGGGCCAGCTTGGTCTACATACTGAGTTCCAGGATAGCCTGGGCTACACAGAGAGACCCTGTCTCAAAAAACAAAGAAACAAAGAATTACAAATGCTTTATTGTGGGAAAATTAATCTTTTTAGTTTTCTATGAAGCAAGTTATTCTAAAAGGTACATCCTTGTTCTCCTCGTTGACACCCGTCCCCTTATTCCTTACATAGACATCTAACACTAATCTTATTTCTTAAGATTCTGATGAATCCCAGCCTAAATTGTGAGAGCATTCTTTATTTCCTGTCAACTCTGAGATATTATGCCTTTGCTGTCTAGTGACCTAGTACATAGTGATCAGCTATTGCTTCTTGGAAAGCCCCACTTGAAGTGAGGGTTAACAGTAAACTGTCACTTTCTGTGGAATGTCCAAGCTGTTCAGATTGTTGGAGGGATTCAGGAGGGAGGCAGCATCTGATAGGTGAAATGGCCCTCATGGAATGTGCCAAAATTATTCTTTTAAGGTTGTGGTGTACTGCTGGTAGCCTTTGATTTAGAAACAGGCGTAAGCTGTACTTTGCTGCCTGATTCTGTTAGAAGTTAAAGAGCAGTGTAGTGCTAAGGACTTACATATTTTGAAACTGGATATAGGTGGCTGGAGCAAAATAGATCCTGCTTTGCAAGTTGCTGGTGTTTCATTAGGAGTCTCACTAAGTGGCACAGCCACTCCAGAGCTGCTTAACGACCTGTCGCAGTCTGCTTTGCTTCCTCCAGTTTCAGTTAGTTTTCACTATTTGCTTATTGGATGAGAAACTAAAAAGCAGTGCAAAACAAAACAAAAACAACACTACTGGTTTTCTTCCTTTTCCTATGATCCTTCTGCTGTTTGACTTACAGAACACCGAGTCTGTGGCCACCACTGAGACTCTGGCTGAGGTACCTGAGCATGTGCTTCGAGGACTTCCAGAGGAAGTGAGGCTTTTACCATCTGCGGTTGACAAGACCCGGATTGGTGAGTATGCTCATCACAGGAGGCAGGCAGCAAAGAGTAGGCTGCTTCCTTTGGGAGCAGGGGTCATGTTAGGTAAGCATTATGCCAAAAAAAGAAAGGTTGCCCCTCACGTAAATTATGTGTGTATATGTACTTTCCACATAAGAATCCAGGGTGGACATAGGTTATAAAAGGAGACTAGCAGGGTGATGGTGGTACAAGCCTTTAATCCCAGCACTCGGGAGGCAGAGGCAAGCAGATCTCTGAGTTCAAGGCCAGCCTGGCCTACAGAGTGAGTTCCAGGACAGCCAGGGTTACACAGAAAAGCCCTGTCTCAAAAAATCAGGAAAAAAAAAACAAAAAAAAACAAAAAAAACTACTCCGCCCCCAACACACACTGAACCTGCATATTCTGTCCTTGGTTGTGTGTCCCAGTGTGTCCTCCTCTGCATCCCCGTGAGCCTTGTTCTATAGAGTGGGTGGTTTCCTCTGATTTCACTGTGCTTTGAGTGTGATTATGTTATCATATTTACTTCCTTTTTAGTTGACTTTATATCTGTCCCTGTTAGTGATAGTGAGTCTGCTTTACCCATTGTTTTGCCATTTCCAGATACTTAGGGACCCTTTAGGGGTATCTAAATGAACAACATAAGCTGGCTGGAATTTCTTGTTGAATACACAAACTCATATGTATTTGATTTTTGTTTTTGTNATATAAGTTTTAGAAGGCTAAGAGTAAGTTGTAAAAATCTTGTAAGAGCATATTCTTGAATAGGTCATACTTATACCCTCCTTTTTGTCTTTTAGATGCTCTTCTGATGCTCAGTGAGTGTGTGTGACTCTGACAAGCACTTTTTCTAATTCTCAGTGGAAATTTGCTTAGTGAGCATTGGGGTTTTTATATTACCTTGTTTGAACAAAAGTGGTTGTCTCACAATTCAGCCAACTGGTTGGTTGTTAGTTTCACAGATGCAGTTTGAAGCTGACTTTTGGTGGGAATGGNGTGTATACACCCTAGCCACACATGGAGGGGCTAGTCTCCACCTCTTGTCTCATACATGAAGGATCCTGTCCACACATGGAGGGGCTAGTTTCCACCTCTTGTCTTATACATGAAGGATCTTGTCCAGAATGTGTGATTCTCTTGACTCCCGGGCTCTTGCCATTCCATTGACTGTGCCTTTATCCTATCTGTGTGCTTCATGATAGGTAAATAAGAGATAGAAATAATCCTAAGGGATGCCACGGATGAGCATGTATGTTGACTGACATTCTGGAAGGCAAGCTGTCCCATGAGCTATGTTTCGCAAAACTAATGAGAGAGGAAGAGTTTTCCACTCTAATTAGGCAAATCAACTTTGAAAGTATTTATTAATAAAAACCAAGTCCTAACCATTATAAAAACAACTTATGTTTAATAGGGACTGTTTGAAATCTGTAGATAGACAATGAAGAATTTAAGTTATTTGTAGTTTTATTCCATTTGTATTTTGTTTTTTATGTTAATTTTCAAGTTTTGTGATTGTACTATATATGGTCTATTTTACATATAAAAGTTAATATAAACTTTTAAAAAGTATTAAACATTGCAGATTCTTTACAGACTATTTAGAAAATACTGAGGGGCTACAGAAGAAAACTCAGAATCTCCTGGAGGATGTTATTTGGTTTGATTGAATTTACTCACAGTTACCTTGCTGTTAGGCAACCTTGCTTTTTAATTTTTTTGTAAAACTGAATGACATTAATGCTTTCAATATTTAAAATAACCACATTACATTATAAAAATATTGGTTTTGTTTTTCTAGGTGTCTGGGCCACTAAACCAATTTTAAAAGGGAAAAAATTTGGGCCATTTGTTGGTGATAAGAAGAAAAGATCTCAGGTTAGGAATAATGTATACATGTGGGAGGTAAGAGCGTTTCAGATATTTTAAAGAGACTACTAACCTGTTCTCACGTGATTTGACATGTGATTTGTTTTGAAGTTAAAACAAATACTTTAATATGTTCTTTAAAAACAAAATATTTTTGTTAATGAGAATATTAATTTTTCTGAATGACTGTTGTTTGCATATGTGTGTGTAGTTTGAAGCTGCTTGGATGCCCTTGATTGTAAATGTCACATCTATTTTTTGTATTGCTTGTCCAGGGCATTTTGCCTTGCACCTAAGACCTTGACTTCCTGTGTGGTAGCCTGTCATTTTACAAATGACACCATTAAATACACCACAAAATACACTTCAGAGGCTGCCAAGAACAGTATTAGATTACTTTCTGCGTGTCAGAAAGTAGTTTCTATGTCCCTGAAATAATGTATGTATATATATATATATGTATATGTATATATATATATATATATATATATATATATATATA
>LZPO01075932.1:309837-319932 GCA_001675575.1 Neotoma lepida
TAAAAAAAAAAAAAATCCTCCTCTCCCTTTTAAAGGCAGAGTCTTGCTTTGTAGCCTAGGTTGACTTTGAATTAAGATCATTTTACCTCTGCCTCCCATGTGCTGAGATTGCAAGCATGGGCTACTATGTGTCTAGCTGATAAAAAGTTTTTCAAGTTTAGGCTCATGTTGCTGCTATTTTTTGGAATTAACCGAATAAGAATTATTCTAATAATCCTTTAAAAATAGATTATTTTATTTTACTTGAATTGCTTTGAAACAGAGCCTTGCTTGTAGGTTAGCCTCAAACCCCAATTCCTCCTGCATTAACCTCTTGAGTGCTGGTAATACAGGCATGGACCACTATTCTCAGTGTTAGGTTCAGAAAGGAATTGATTGGAAAGTGGTGATAGTTTCTGTCTTAATTTGTTTTGTGTTGCTCTGATAAAGTTCCACAGCCAGGGTAGAGTACAGAAGCTTATTGTGAAGGCCAAGAAGGCCAAGATCGAAGAGCTTTATATATCTGGTGAGGGACTTCTTGATCTAGTATAACATGCTGGAAAGCATTACAGATAAAGACAGAACCAGAGATGGAAGCTGTGGCCTCAAACCCTTTTAGAACCTCTATTTGTCCTTTCACAGAGCCAGAGCTGCCACAATCTAGACCTCCCATTAAGTCCCCTGTCTCTGTACAGTATGTGCATTTGGGAGCCATTCCTACTCTGACTAAAGAGCCCTACCCCTGCATACCCACAGATTTTCCAACCACCACCATTTCCCCTAGAGTGAGACATTTGTTATTAGTACTAAACTTGCATCCAAGGGCTGTTATCACCTAGAGATCATAGTTTGTGTTAGCTTATTTTTGGTATATATTCTAATAAGTATTTAAAAATATTTTATTCTGAGACAGTCTATATAGCCTGATTGTCCTGAAACTTGCTAGGTAAACCAGGCTGGATTTGAATGTATAGAGATCTTCCTGCTACTGTTCCTTCAGTGCAGGGATTAAAGACATGTGCCACCCAACTCAGCATATAACTCTTAAAATTTTAAACAAGGCCAGCAATATGCCTCATTGGGTGAAGGTGCTGCCACCAAGCCTGATGACCTGAATTTCATCACTGACCTCATATGGTGGCAGGAGAAAACTGACTTCCTAAATTGTCCTCTGACTTTACATGCATACACACACAAATAAATTTAATTAAAACAAAACAACAACAACAAAAACTGTATGTTTACCACAAACTATAATAGTATGGACAGTACAGCTTACCAAAAATTAAAATTCACTTAAACTTCCAGCACCCAGGCATCTCTATGAACATTCTTTTAACTACATTTAAAATTTACTAAATTAATAAGGAATTATTTTGGTCAGAGTCTCATGTAGTGCAGGCTGTCTTTTCTCTGCCTAATGCCTCTGCTGTCCTTGTCTCTCACACTAGTACCTGTTCCTGCCCTTGTATAGGAATGTAATATGCTTGTTTCCTACCAGTGTACCAGGGACTTGTCTGCCAAGTACTTGGCGTATACCATTTTTTCTGGGGTTGCTCATTATTCCGTTTGCATACCGTCCATGTTTTACCTTCTTTTGGACATTTAAATAGCTGTAACCTTTTGCTGAGTATGTACAGTTCTTCAAAGTATAAACTCACTATACATGCAATATGCTTACTTGTCTGATATTTTCCTTAGGATACATTCCTAAAAGTGTAAATGTTAAATCAAAAGTGATGTAAACTTCTGTACCTTTTGTCAATTTTGCTCCAAAGCCCTTAGAAAGATTGTAATGATTTGTATAACCAGCAAGAGTATGCTTTTTTTCTAGGCCTTTGAAACCCATTATTGTTATCTTTTTAACAATAAAAAATTGTTATTGCCTTAAAAAAATCTGTTCTTTTAAATGAGCAATCACCACTTCTATTTGTGTTTTGATCATCTTGGCAATAAATTTGAGTCTAGAGGACAGAGGGAAGAAGTAGAAGAGCTTATCAATTGAAATAGGTACACTTGGCCTCTGAATAGTGCTAAGATTTTAATAAAGTTTTTTAAAGGAGCAAATTCCCCCCTTTTTTAATGAGTTAGCAGCATTGTGAATAAAATAAATGTTAGTGTGTGAGCTTGATAGTTCTTGCTGTGTCCTTGTAATTGGATGTCATTTGAAGCAATGGCAGCCTATTCCGGTGTCCTTTATTGTAGTTGGATGTCACTTGGACGCTGCCAGCAGATTCTGCAGAGCCTGTTTTCAGAAAGTGCTCGTCATGCTCACTGCTGTTCTCTAGCTGTTAGAATGCTGTCAGGGCAACTGTAGGAAAGGTCGTCTTTAGATCCAGTCTACAACCCGTGTTTTAAAGCTCCAAGACTAAGAAGCATCTTTATAGTTTTAAACTTTGTGGCACATGAAGATGTTATGAAATTGAAGTTTCAATTCATGAGGAAAGTTTTATTGGTACACAGCCACATTCATTTGTCTCCTATCTGTGGAGTTGAACAGTGGCAACAGGCTGTATGACCTGTAAGGCCAAAAATATTTTTAAAAAAAGTATGGGTGTTTTACTTACATGTGTGTCTGTGCACCATGTGTGTGCAGTGGCCAGAGAGGACATCAGATCTTCTGGAACAGGAGTTACAGACAGGTGTGANCCACTATGTGGGTGCTGGGAATTGAACCTGGGTCCTCTGGAAGAGCAGTTGATGTTCTTTATGGAGCCATCTTTCCTGCCCTCCCAAATACTTTCATTTTACTCTTTATAGAAAGTTTGCTGTGTCTTGGCTATGTGGGAAAGAAGCTAGAGGAGTGTATGTGGAGCTGTCTGGTGTTTCAGGTTTACCGAGAGTGGGTTATGGCAGTGTGCAGAACTTGGTATTCCAGCTGTAGAAATGGTTGTCGTAGTAACAACAGAGCCAATCATCTGCTGTTTTAGGAGTTTCAAGATAGATGAGGGTGTTGAAGTACGGAGGATTAAATAATCTTTTCAAACAGGTTAACTATTACTTAGATTAGCAGCTTGGTATGGTATAGCCCCACCCCCTTTGGAAGTTCGTTTATTGTCTCTTTGTCAAGCCTTTTCTGTATGTTCTTCAGCATTGATCTTGGCATAGAAACATGCTCTATAAACTCTTGGCCTTGTCTTATGGAGGTCGTTGGTCTGGAGTACAAGACTCATGTAGCTGAGGAGTCTGGATTCCCAGGAGCTTGCTTGAGGCCCTCAAGCTGTTAACACCTGGAGTCAACCAAACTAAGCATCTAGGTTGCTGTCAGTACTCTTCCTATAGCAAAGGCCACAGAGTATATTTTGTGATGACAAAGACAGGTTATCTGAAGTATAGAAAGGTTTGTTTTGGCTCACAGTTCTATCTGTGACCACCCAATATTGAGTGGTCATGCAGCTTGGGCCTCTGGTGACAGTGGTGTATCCTGGCAGGAGTACATGTAGGAGCCAAAGTTTTCTCAGACTGAAGCAGAAACAAAGGGCTAGGCAGGGCCCTACAGTCTCCTCTGAGGGCATGGTGCCAATGGCCTAAGTACCTTCCACCAGGCCCCACATCTCAAAGGTCCATTACTTNTCAGTAGCACCCCTGTAGAATACTGTGCACCCAGATCACAGCACCCTCTTGCAAGTCTCCCTAGAAAGCACAGAACTACACACCAGGAAAGGTTGCATGCCACTTCTAAGGGTTTATGGAATTCTTACCCATGGTCATGGGTAGAAATTCTGAATTAATTACAAGAATAAACTATTTTGCTTACCTACTAGAGTTTGATTAGGGACTTGCTGGGAAGCAGTTTATATTTTTTAGAGCATCTGTTGTTAGAGGATTTCCCATAAACATTTATATAGTTATAGATCTGAGATCTACTCCCAGTATTTTCAAAAGAGGGTCATAAGCATGTCCAAGAGATGGACACTGGCTGGGCTTGGAGGGCCTGAGAAGCCAAGCTGTTCACATTTTACATTTGTATTTTAGAATTTCCAGTAAAAAAAGNCGACATCCTAAGAATCGTCCTCTGATGAGTGGGCCTTTTCTGTTAAAATGTGCCAGCACCGGTTAGACCTTATTTCTCTATTGTAGAATGTTTAGAACATTTTAGAAGCCCTTGCGCTTCTAGAGTAATCTGAGGAGTGGAGTAGNTGATAGTGATGATACATTTTGTCTGTAGCTCCCAGAAAGTTACTTCTGCAGGGCAGAAGTCTGCTTATCCTCAATGACACCCGCAAGCGTCCAGCTCTGTAACTAAAGTGCAACTGCGGGCTGGACATGTCACAAAGATGTGATATTTTTTGTGGGTAGTATTAGTAAAATCCTTTAAGACTTGTGAAGATATATTTATCACCTTTTCATACCATAGTGAATTTACNTTTCTCTTTTTTGTCTTCATAGCTTTGTTTGTAAGGTTCAATGATATTTATAAAATTAGTTGCTAGAGATGATTCTAACTTAGTAATATTATTTGAGCCTAAACAGTGAAGAAAAACATTTGGTCTTGTAGAGGATAAAAACATTTTTAAAAATTGTAGCAGTGTACAAGTGTAGAACAGTTTAGATCAGTGGTTCTCACCCTTCCTAATGCGCCACACTTTAATACAGTTCCTCATGTTGTGGTGACCCTCAACAATAAAATTATTTCATTGCTACTTCATAATTGTAATTTTGCTACTGTGATGAATCATAATGTAAATATCTGTGTTTTCTGATAGTCTTAGGCAACCCCTGTGAAAGGGTCATTTGACCCCCAAAGGGGTCTTGACCCACAGGTTGAGAATTGCTGATTTAGATCATCATGCTGAAGTTTAACAACAAATCCTCAGGGAAGATACAGAGATGTGGAAAGGAGCCTCTCACAGTGTAGGCAGGCTGGGGCTACTGATGTGGGAACCTGGCCTCCAGGAGAGGTTCTGTCTCTGCTGTGAAGTGTTAGCAACGGTTGGTACCTGCACTGTAGGGAAATCCAGACAATAGCCCAGGGACATGGTTTTGTCACTGTAGGCTGTAATGTTAGAGAGCTGGTTTAATCAAATGTAATACTAAACTTGATATGAGAATTGACCTAGCATGAGATTTCTTCATTGCCTTGTTTCAGTTCTGGCCAGTGATGTCTGTGGCAATTTGTTGTTTGATTTTGTTACTGGGTTAGGATGATGAGAGTTTTGTTTTAAACTTCCAAAGTTAACCAATATGCTTACAGAATAGTAAGTAAATGATTAAGGAGATATAATGTGGCTTGTTCTTTGCAAATTCTTTTTTCAAAATGGCATAGAGATGTGACTTTGAGTGTGTCACATTCCAATGGGCATGAGTACTGCATTTGAATTTAGATTATTTTAAAACTATTTTAAAATGACTGGATTAAATAGAATTGAAATTAAGTTACAGGACATTTATGGTGTGCTTGAAGAAGAGTTAGCACCCAGTCTGTTCAGTGAGAAACAGGAATGGCTTCCATAACCCTAACCTAGAGGAGTCAGGAGTAGGGAGAAAGCTGTGTCCTTTTGTTTAGTGCTGCTGGAGGTGACACTCGGGGCAGCCTGCTGGATAAGCACTCTACCATGAGTTACACCCTAGCCATCAGAAGAAGGATTATAAAGAGGGATCTTAGTTAAGGCTCTCCTTCCCTGCTCCCAGTCTGCTTATCTGTTTCATTTTGATGTAAGCAAGAAATGAGAAGATCAAGTTTGAGTCCTGGCTGTATTTTTAGTGGCTTGGTTATTGTACTAAAATTGCCCATCTGCTGTTTCCTCATTTATAAAAGACTTAATAATATTTCATAGGGGCTGGAGAGATGGTTCAGTGGTTAAGACCACATATTGCTGTTGCAGAGGACTTAGACCCTGTTCCATTAACTCCAGCTCCAGGGAACCTGACACGTACTAGCTTCTTTGGGCACCAGCACTCATGTGCACACCCACACCTTCCTCATAAACACAAACACATATATAAAAAATTTTAAATATCAAAGACATAACATTTATAGATTATTCTGTAGCTCCTTACATAGATTGAACAAAAATAATTTGTAAAGCACCCAGCCTACCCAGAGTTGGCACATGGTGCTTCTCATCAGTCCTCCTCTCCAGTTGAAGGATGAGGTCTGGAAGTCAGCTTGTTCTGGTACCCTAGCTTGGTAGAGGAGGCTGCTTTATGGATTGCATCAGGATAGAGATTTTGATTCTGTGTGCTATTCCTCTTCGGAATCAGGTGAGCCAAGTATTTCTTGGTCATTATGAAGATGTGGAAATAGACTTCTTCAGTGGCTCTGTTGGGTTTGAGCTAGGCAGGAGGGTTGCCTGCCTTGTGATGATGGAGGAAGTGATCCTAGTTGGTTGTCACTGCCCTTCCACTACCCTTGTCTGATGATGGGCGGCACTTTTGTAGCTTAGCAATTAGTAGTTGAGCAAAATTTTATTACATTTTAGAGATATTTGTGTCAGTTACTGAATTTAATGTGATTAGAAATGGATGTTTGACTAGCAAACATGGGAATTGTATCAAATAATATTCTCATCTTAGTTCCCCACTAACAAACTAAAGCTCAATAAGAATAAGAACACTACACTTTTTTTTTTTATTTTTATGTTTTTTAAGACAGGTTCTATGTAGCCCTGGCTGGCCTGAGACTTATCATGTAGACCAGGTTGGCTGACAATTCAGAGATCTGCCTGCTTCCACATCCCAAATACTGAGTGCTAGGATTAAAGGTGTGTGCCACCAAGCTCAGCTTTTTTTTTTGTTTTTGTTTTTCGAGACAGGATTTCTCTGTGTAGCTTTTGGCGGCGCCTTTCCTGGAACTCACTCGGTAGCCCAGGCTGGCCTCTGTCTCTTATACACATCTAGATGTGTATAAGAGACAGCTTTAGGACAGTAGCTGCTCTGCCCATTTCCTCCACCCTAACCCCGGTGTAAATGCTACACCAGTGGAGGAAACGCAGAAAGTTTAGACAAGCAAAAGAAAAGAGTACTGAATTATCCCATTTTCTCAGAGAAAACCATTAATGACATTTTCTTATGTTTAGTTTTAGATTATTTTCTCTTCATATATTCTTATGTTTAGGCTTAAAATAAATAGTTCATTCTTTCAATAAGTGGCTTTGTTCAGTCAGCAGTGCATTTGTGTATGCATGGGTATACTACAGAGTGAGACCNTCTCTCAGAAAACAAAACAAAAAAAGCAAACAAAAGCCTCCCTCTCCACAACAAATACACCCTTCTCAAAACCCCTCTGTTGTAGTCATCTTTTTCTATGGAACTTTTTCTTTATGAACATCATTGTGTCTTAGAAGATGCCTTATTTCCATTGAGATACAATGAGGTATGTGTAAATAAAGAACTCACTCAACTGGAACACTGTTTTTTTTTTTTTTAATAAAGGTTTATATTGACTCAAGATCCAGGAAGTTCCAGCAGAGCCCGAGTTGTTATTAAAGCAGATGAATAGTCAAACTGCCACCTTCCCCCTCTATTTGGTGGGTTTTCCTGGCGTTGCTGCTGTCTCTGCAGTTGCATTGATACCTGGTGATACTGCCAGTGTGTTGGTGGTGATCCAGTAGAACCCCGATGTCTACCGATATACATTAAAAATAAAAGAAAGAAAGAAAAAAAAGACTATTTCTGAGCCTGGGGGCAAAGGGACTAATAATACCTGTGTGAGTTAGTGGACTAACTAGCGGATTGGCAATGTTCATGGATCACTGACTTCACTTTCCATATATGATTGTGCTGACAAGTGGGACAATCATAACTCTTAAACTTTGGAAAGCAGCTTTTGTTGTTTTGTGTATTGTGTTTAACAATTTTTCGAATGCTTCTTCATAACATACCATTTGAGGGGTGCTCTGTTTTGAAGAGGAAAGAGTGTGTATGTGTGTGTGTGTGTCTACCCTTAGAAGAGCCAAAGGAGGCTGGGGTGCTGGTGGGAAGAGAAGAGCCTGTAGTCTTACCTAGGGTGGTCAGGTAGTCAGGGAAACACCACAAAGAGAGGTCAAACAGGCCTGGGATAAAGACTGTCTTTCCTCCAATCTAGTGCTTTAGAAAGGAAGGCTGTTCCACCTTTAAGTCCTGATTTCCACATGTGGAAAGGGAAAAATAGTAAATGAGGTCTGACACAGAGTATGAGGCTTACTTAAGTAGTGCCAGTGTCTTGGAAGGTGAGAGCCCGACTTAGAGCCCCAGGCTCAGGGGCCCAGGTTTGATCAGGAAGTCAGTATCCCAGCCCTCAGCTGAGAGCAGGAGCTTTGATCTGAGGGAAATCACNTAACTAAAGGTGACTAATGTGGTGGGAGGAGGAAAAAGGAGTGAATGGGAGGAGTCAAGGAGTGAATGGGAAAGAGAAACACACCCAGAACCCTTCCTTCCTTCCTAAAAGGGTGACTGGTTGCAGTTCCGGTTCAGTGTCTACTCGGGTGTTTTGCAGAATGAATGTGTATATGTGCACATATAAACTTCAAACTCCTTGCAGAGTTGATGTTCTTTAAAATGAAGGCATGACTGGCTAAGTGTTTATTGGCAGGGGAGGAGCAAGCATGGATGATCAGGGAAGCTTCCTAAGAGAGTAGATCCTGTGTCCTGGGTTTTCTGTTACTTTTCTGCAGCATCCCAGAACTTCACAAACATGTTTGCTGAACCTTAGTTCTGACCCATGTGCTGGATGGTGTAGGTGTTAAGGGACAGTAAGGTTTATAAAACCATCTCAGTTTGTCACCCACATGGTGATTCACAACATGTGCTCATTTGTGAAGTCCCTGTAAATCATGCTAGAAAAAAGACTTCGGAACTGTGTGGCCAAGCAGTACAGGCCTGGACTGGACTGGTAAAATATCTTAGAAGGCATTTTGCTAAGTAACATATGAGAGCATGTAGTTGTAACCTGTTCTCATGTACAGGAAACATTTATAGATCAAGCATGTGAACTTCAATTTCTTATATTTGGGGGAAAAAAACAAGCCTAAAGAATGAATAAGATTTTACAGCTTCTGTTTCCTGCCTGTGTTTTTCTGTACTGCTTCTTTGCCTTGCTTCTCTGAAATCTGTATGTAGAGTGCTTGTGTATAGTGAAAACAGCTGTTTGGAAAGTTGAAAATGAAACTGTTTTTAGGCATCCCTGTCCTAATACAAGCTTGTTTTTCTCCATCTATAGGTGTACTACCCAAATCTGGGGTGGATGTGCATTGATGCCACCGATCCGGAGAAGGGCAACTGGTTACGCTATGTGAACTGGGCTTGCTCAGGTGAAGAGCAGAATTTATTTCCACTGGAAATCAACAGAGCCATTTACTATAAAACCTTAAAGGTAATGGTGTTGGTGTTGGTCTACTCCTGGCTACTCTGTGTGCATTCTCTAAATGCAGTCTAGTTGTGACTGACAAGAACAACTTCGCAGACCTGGAATGGATTGTTTGAAGTGGTTCATCCACGCAACCAAGGCTCTGTGTTAGATACATAGTTGCTGAAGCCTTGCACGTGTCAGGGAACTAGAGCAGGAAGACTGTGTTGAGTAATTACAGACCTCATCTTTCTTGATACTGTTGATTATCTATGGCAGCTGCTCTCCTCCTCCTCTGGTACAGATGCATTGGGGACTGTCTGGCAGATTTTTCCCACTGTGAGTAGCTATCAGTACCATGGTGGTGCATGTTAACAAAAAGCACACTCACAGTGTTCAGTGTGCATGAAGCTTTGGATTAGCTTTTGCTTTCCTTTGCTTGTATCAGGATAGAACTTGGAATATATTTCTTCCTCTTGCCAAATACTTCTTGGTGACATTAGTTTCGGAGATTAAGAGGACAGCCATGCTCAGAGCTGTTGATGAGGGCACTCACTGCACTTAGGATCTTACTGCTAGGATGCTTTTCATGTTAGCATGTTACTTTGGTGAGTAGGATTCTGTCTCCCTCTCTTGTTTTCACAGGTCATGTTTCTGTAGCAGACAGAGCTACATTCCATGCATGGAATGTTCTAGAATGGAATCTTGGGTCTGGAAAGAAAGATGGTGGTTGCCTCTTTTGGAAAAATACCTCTGTCCAAATTGTTGTAACAAACAAATAGCTCTTCATTCACTTGGTTTCATTCTATATGTCACAGACTGGGGGACAAGTCTATAGAATGTTTTTTTTT
>LZPO01075932.1:319973-339972 GCA_001675575.1 Neotoma lepida
AGCATTTCAGGCAGTGTCCTGAGTTAGGTGTGGTAGCATGTGACTGTTAAATTTTCCTCTATTGTATTTTCCTAGCATTGCCACATAACTGGACTGCATGTGACATGTTTATACCCAATCCTAGCTTCTAGGTCCTGCAGGATNTGGAGGTTTTTTTGTTTTGTTTTGTTTTGTTTCATTTTCATACTTGGGCTGTCTGAAACCTTGTTTTTCATTTCTTTCTGCTGGATTGTAGTCACAGGCTGTTCTAGGAGCTCTGCTGCTTGGTTCTAAATGCCATTTAGGATTCATTCTGTTTCTCAAATACATCTCAAGCAGGAGACACACCTGGTTCTGTTGGCAAGGCAGAGTCCTGCTGGAGACAGTGGCTGCGAGACAGGTAGTGAAAACTAAAGATGGAGGCGGCTGTGTAGGGTAGACCAAGGTTAGAGGTAACTGTATAGGTTGAGTGTTCCTTAGTTGGAGTGTTTAGTTTTAGAGTGTTTTGTATTTTTAACATCTGCATACACTAAATTCTTGGGGATCTACACATCAAAATACACTTATGTCTCAGATACATCTGAGACAAGCAGACATACAGGGGCATTATTGGTCCTGCCTTTGATTGTGGGGCTCACCANTCACAAGTTTTAAATTTTGGAGCATTTCAGGTTTCAGATTTTTGTATTCAGAGTAGATGTTTAACCTGTCAAACTAATTCATACAGTTGCTGTAAAAAGTAGTCAAGCCAATGTGTAGTGGATCAGTGCAGAGGATTAATACCCACTCCAAGTGTGAACTAATGAGCTCCACTAGCAGGGCATAAGTTCTGATCTCTGCATACCTACAGTCCTGACCTCTGCTTAGTTGTTCAGGTATGCTTGCGGCCTTTTGGGTCCCTCAAGAGTGATCACCTATTTTCTCCTCAGCATTCTCTGAGGCAGGCTTTGTAATTAATTGCATTGGAATTTATTATAAGAAATCTTGAAAATGCTAAGGAGTACAGAAACAAATTAAAAGTATTATTTTTCTCTTTTGTAAGAGAGTGTCTGTTAGTATGTAGCCCCATAGTATAGTAACGTCTCAGTCACTGACTGTGTTGAAAACTGTTCATTATTGAACAAACCAGGCTTTCCTTCAATACTTCATGTCTATCAACATTTAAGTTTTTTTTTTAATTTGATGTGCAGTACGCAGATTCTAGGTTGTATTTTGCAATAAAGAATAACTTGGACACAAGTGCCCTTCTGTATCAGGAGTTTGTATGATTACCACCCTCTCCATCTATTGGTGTTGGGGGTCAAACACAGGGCACTGAGTTTCACGCCTAGCCCTGTGCAGATGTTTAAGTCATCTCATCGTGAAGTACAGCTAGCTCTGCTGATGTCCACAGAGCAGTGAAAAGGGAAACAGGAGCTAGAACAGGTGCTCTTGTTCTTGGAGGCCTGAGTGTCTCATGGTGGCTTCTAGCCAGGGTTCTAATTATGCTTTTATTTTCTGTTTTCTAGAATCCTAATCATTTCAAATAGTTTTTAATACCATTTCGTAAGTGTATGGCATAAAAGAGAAATGAACGAAAATTTACATGCTCTAAAAAGTTTAATTTTGAAAAGCAAATAAAACAGATTAGCTTATCAGAGTGCCAAAAAGCATTTGTGATGACTCTTTTAGCTCATTAATAGATTGTTAAATTAGGGTTTTTGGTTAAGTTTAGCTGATGCAAGAAAGGCTACGAGATATTGGTTCAGAAATAATAAACAGTCAAGTGGCAGATTTTAGCTATTTTTAGAGGAACAAAGTAAACAAGCTGGTTCTTTTATTTTAAACAACTTGAGTATTTTGAAATAGTGGGAATTCTGTATAGACAGGCAAAGTCATGNTATCTAAATTGGAAGCTTGTGGAAGTAAGGGACCATTTTAGTTTTAAACTGATATCACTGATGAAATTTTCTCTTTAACACAAAATCAGGGGCTGAGTGGTACACACACCTTTAACTCCAGTGCTTGGGAGGTAGAGGCAGGTGGATCTCTGAGTTCAAAGCCAGTCTGCTCTACCTAGAGAGTTCCAAGCCAGCCCATGCTACATAGTGAGACCCTGTCTCAAAGAAGCCAAACAAACAACAAACAAAAACCCCAGGACCAAACTCATAGCCACAGTACACTGGCATATCAGGAAGCCAGCACCTAGGGAGTAAGTGTTGTATTAGCTGATCTGTCCACTCAGCCAAGATTGTGTCTGTTGTTGCAGTCATGTCCTTGTAGGAAAAGAATTCTGGCTCTCATGTCTCCTAGGCTTGGTGTATTAGTCAGGGTTCTCTAGAGTCGTAGAACTTATGGAAAGAATCTCTCTCTCTCTCTCTCTCTCTCTCTCTTTCTCTCTCTCGTGAGCGCACTCATGCGTGCACGTGTGTGTGGGTGTGTGTGTGGGTGTGTGTGTGTGTGTGTGTATGAATTTATTGGAATGACTTACAGGCTGCAGTCCAACAATGGCTAGCTGTGAATGGAAAGTTCAAGAATCTAATAGTTGCTCAGTCTACAAGGCTGGATGTCTCAGCTGGTGTTCTGTATATGCTGGAATCCCAAAGTNGGCTCTAATGCCAGTGAAGGAATGGATGGGCTGACAAGGGCAAGCAGGCAGAAGGTGTGGTTCAGATTAAAGGTGTGTCTTCCCACCTCAAGATCTGGATTAAAGGAGTGTGTCATCCTGCCTCAAGATCCGGATCAAAAGCTTGTATCTTCCAGCCTCAAGATCCAGATCAAAGGCATGTTATCTTCCTGCCTCAAGATCCGGATCAAAAGTGTGCCCTCCATATCTAGATTGTAGTTCATTCCAGATAGTCAAGTTGACAACCAAGAGTAGCCATCACACTTGGGCAGTACTTTGGTCTTTGATAACATTTTAGTGCTGAGGAGATTCAATTTGGGCTTCTGATTAGATCCCACTTAGGCCTTCTGGGCATCTCAGAAGTGATCTGTTCTCTGTGCATAGTCTCAGGAGGCAGAGGCTGTCCATCTGACTCAATATAAAGACACTTCCTCCCTTTGTGACTGAGCTGTTTGTGGGGCAAGGATTTTGACAGGAGGCAAATGTTCTGGTACTTCTCAGACTTTCACCTATTACCCTTAGGTCCACTGGGGAGTCTTGCCTGGATCAATCTGTGTTAATGACTGCGATATAGATTATTATAATTCCCTCATTCCCACTGGTTCTACTTTAAGTAGGGATATTCCCTTTTATTTGTCTTCGATCATCTGTGTCAGCATGTGGGTATAGGTGCTCTTTTACTTGAACTTCCTGAACAGATAGAGTCCCCAAGAGTGAATGAAAACTATAACCTCCCCAATTCTGTTTAGGACTCACTTTTCTACTCCAAATGTTTCTTCAGGATGTTTCAGGTGTAGTTGTATGATGGTGTCAGGAACGACTTTGAAAAATTTAATGTTTTAGGAGCATAATGCCCGGGAGGTATTCTTAGGCATTTCTGTAACTAGAAATTGTGATGTATACTCTTGATATGTTTTCACAGGCCTGAGCTGGTTGGTGATTGCTTTGAGGATGCTAGCTCTGCCTGAGCTCAGCGCTTCTGTAATTATAAATAGCGGTTGCGTGCATGGATAAGGTGCAGAGCGTTCCTGCTTAACTTGTGCTTGGAATTAGAAACTATGCTGCTAACTCCTTCCCATGCCATTTGCTTCTTAATGGCCCTTTAAATTTCTCATCCACTTGAATTTCAGGGGCAAAATGGTCCCATGTTTTATTTTCTCTCTTGNGTGGGTGGCATGAGGCTTGGAACTAGCTGTAAGAATCTGGTGATGGAGGCTGAGCACTAGTCCCAGATCAGCCGGTACACGCACTCCTGCGATCCTCTGTGACAAGCTGCCAGGTACTCCTGCTTGCTCTGAGTGTCCTGCCTTGGCCCTGCCAGCCAAGGAGTTTTCTGCTAGCCCGGGCCGCAGCTCCTCCTCCTGTCCGGGCGCGCGTCCCCGGGCCCGCCTCCTCCCTGCGCGCTCCCTGGCCCCGCCTCCTTTCCGTGCGCGCCCGCGGCGGCGGCGCCCTCCCGACAGCTGTTTGCGGTCGGCTAGCCGCTGCTGCCCGTCGCCGCGCCGCCCCCGTCAACAACCGCCTTTCTGATTGGTTCGCACCTTGTCTCGTCTCTTCTGTAGCCAATCGCGCCTGGCGAGGAGCTCCTGGTCTGGTACAATGGGGAAGACAACCCCGAGATAGCAGCTGCGATTGAGGAAGAGCGAGCCAGCGCCCGGAGCAAGCGGAGCTCTCCGAAGAGCCGCAGAGGTAGGAATCGCCGCTGCCGCTGGGCCCGGGCCGCACCCGCGCGGGCGTAAGGGTTTAAGGCCGGGCGTCGCCCGTGGCGTCGCCGTGACCTTTTTCGGGCTCGGCCCGCCGTCCCCACCCGGCCCGCTGCTGAATCACGGCGATCTCGGCGCGCTTGGGCTGTTTGCGAACTTGCGCCTGAGCGCCCGCGCGGCGGGAAGTGCGCGTGCGGCCGCCGAGTGCGGGCCCGGCCCTGCTCCCGGAATCGGGCCGGCCGCACCGCGAGGGAGGGCCGCCCGCGCCTTCCGGCTCCGCTGACAGCGCAGGACGCGGCAGAGGAGGGAGACGGGAAGGGAGAGCCGGACCTGGGGGAGACAAAGATGGGGTGCACCGGGAGCCGAGGGCGGTGAGCTGCTGCACAGAGTGCGTTGGGCTTTGTGGAACTTAGGAGGCTTGCTGTGCCCTCAATTTTTACAGTTCTGTGATAAACGATGTTTTGAACAGAAGGTAGAATGTAGTCACACTTATAAAAGGGAGGGGATAATTTGTGGGTAGGAAAATAGTTTGGATGGCTATATCGTATTTCCAGCTGGCATGCAGATACGTCGCTGGAATATTTTTACGAAAAACTTTAACGCGAATTTGGGAATTTCTTATTGAGCCTAGTTTGAAAACAGGCCAAGACACGATACAGTCGTTTTTATTAAAACAAGAACATTGGGTTTTTTTTTGTTACTGTTGTTTCGTTTTTTTGTTTTTTGCTCTTCTCTTAGATCTTAGTAAATTTTTGTAATCCGAACAAGCCCGTTCTTTTCCCAGAACATTGCTAAGTATGTTGTGGGAGTGAGGCTATAAATAAAAGCATAAACGTGGTTTTGGAAAACTTTCAAGCAATATTTGATGAGCTCATTGTGACTTTTCAATTACATATTCTTTGTATTTCACAGCAAAGTGAAATGGGCTCACCCAAGGATGACTGCTGGGCCACTTNCTGACTACGTTTTTCTATTTATTTACGGTGATTTACTTGCTGCTTTAGGTCATTAAATACTTTGATTCTGGGTCAGATGATAAGGAGTCTAGAAAATTCCAGCCTTCCCCCAAGTGTTTTAACTGTGTATTGAGATTTTGTTGGGCTAAGGCTCAACATTTTGTTTCCACTCCATTATTTGACTGGTTTCTCTACTTACTATTGTACATTTTATTTGTAAAGAAAAATCATGTTACCAACCTTCCTAGATAAACTACGACTTGTGGAGTCCAAAAATTAGGCATCCTGGGGACTTCCTTACTGTGCCACTAAACTTAATCCTGACATTTAATCAGATCTGTAACTTGATGTCATTCTCACTTTGCTTTGTGGTAAACTTTGGTGTGTGTTCAGAACCTGTTTCATTATTCTTTTTCTTTAGTTATTCCTTACTGTTCTATTCAGTTAGTTCAATGTGGAGGAAAAACCTGAAATTAATCATACTGTTTTATTAGTGATACACAGACTTACACATTTAATGGCTAGCTTGCTGGTTTTTAGATTGTTTGGTAAACCGTATTTCTTACTGCCCCATTATTATTTTGATAAAGAGTCTGGATGGCAGACAGCTCACTGAGTCCTTCTTGAGCTTTAATTAAAAGACTTGCGTGAAACTCATGTTTAGAACATATAGCCGTTCTGCTTTGCGAAGCTTCCTTCAGAAGAGGCCTGGTTGCTGTCTGTGACCTAAACCTTTCTTAGCTATGCTGTGAGGTCTGACTTAACAGCTTGTAAGACCTGAAGGCAGAACTTCTTATTGTTAACTCAGTATGACTTTAGACATTTCAATAATAGCTTCTCTGGCAGTGGTGTCAGAGAGAATCGTAGTAAATTGCTTCAGAGGCAGTGTTGATTATTTGTTGGGGACATACAGCTTGACTGATGATAGATTGACATTGGGCATAACCTCGTACTGTTGAAACAAAGGACTGGATTCTTCACAGTTCTGGACCCCAGCTCCTTTGCATGACAGCTACTATGCCCACATCTGTGTGTTGCATTCAGAACCTTTTAGAACGCATCAGATTGTTGGTGGATCATAAGGACTGTTGAGTGCTTTGGGTAATGAAAAGCCCTGGTTCCCATGTCTGTAACAAACTGGCACCTTCTCTCTTCTTTCCCTCTTTCTGACACTAATGTTTGTTAAGCCTTGCCATATGCTGGACTTCCTGGGCAGTTGTGCCGTTTCTTGGTGAACAGAACGGCAGCAGTCATTCTCCAGGTGCCTGCAACCTACACCCGTACATCAGTAAGGCAGTGATCAGTGCTTGGGTGGCCGGCAGGTAGTTGGCCCTCAGTAAACACTCAAACAATGTGTAAAGAAAGAACAGTACCTAATACTTTGAGAAGATAGTTCATATTGTCCCTGAACAAGGAGTTTGCAATTTTCCCATGGTCACAGGTGTGCGGGACTAAGTATTTTTTACTGGAATTTTTTAAGTTCTCAGCCCTGTGTTTCTGCTGAATCGCATACTTGTCGGAGCAACCTCTGTAAGGTCGAATGTCAGAAATGTGTTGAATGGGACAGATTAAAGCTTTCAGATAGAAAGTGGGAGGGTTAGTGTTGGCTGTCTCCAGCTGTTTTGCTATGAACTGTATAGTCTATAATGCAGCAGAGAAAGGGCCATGTTTAGAATTTTTACCACTTTCTTGATTTCTGTCCTCTATTCATGACTGAGAAATGAAACTGAGTTTGCTAGCCATAAGTAATGAGTGTTGGTGGATCTTTCTCTGCTTGTTAGTGGCACTGGAGATGAAACCCAGGGTCTTGTAGTGTTAATAAGCAAGCACTGTGCCACTGNGCTAAACCCAGTTCTGGTGAATGGCTTTTCTGAGACTTGACTGCAGGAACAGTGTGGAGAGAGCCCTACCTGAAGGAGCAACAGTAGCATTACACAGATGGGCTTGGTGGAAGGAATGGGAAACATGAGACACCTAGTCTCTGCCAGGTATGGGACTGTGGGCCAGTCTTGACACTGTTCAGAGGTGCACTTTTCCAGCTTTAAAAATGGGGACTTGTGAAGCCACTTGAGCTTTAGCTATTTAACTTCTTGGTCACTGAGGAGCAAGTGAGTTAACAAAAGGAGGGATGTTTTCTGAAGCTTGAAGATACTTGGAAACTACAAGTGCCACATCCTAGTATGGGTTTCTTGTTGAGGACATACCAAGTTTGTGAGTCCTTCAGCCAGTGGATGTTTATGACCACCTAAGAGAAGCCCTACATAAGCCCTGGATTCTTCCCCATTAGCCTCACTAGGCCCAGCCTCACTCTCCCATCACCCTTATTAGAGGCCTCTCTAACCCACTGACCTCACTGTTCCAGCAGATTAGCAGAGAAGAGTTATTTATAGCAACAAGAAGTCCCTTGGATGGGACCTGAGAGCTGGATGGTAAAGAGTAAGTCTATAGCCCATAACCGGCTGCACAGGATATGTTCCTTAAGGTCAGGAGATTTGATCATTCATTTGATAACATCATCTAGTTATCTATTTGACTTTCAACTACCACATGACATTTAAATTACAGTCAGTATTCAGAAGGAAATGGCTTCATCTGTCTCCACATAGAATTGTTCAAATGGAAACTCTTGGTGTAATGAAGAACACTCAAGTGTTTTGAAATCAAGCATATTTGACATTCTTCCCCAAAGGTGCTGAACAGCTCAGGTTAGGTTAGGTTAGGAAAGCTGAAAAGTTCCACATGCAGAGAACTCAGTTCAGGGAAGGGTGTGAATAGATGAGAGAAGGTTCCTGCTCTTACAGAGTGACTTTAGAGTGATGGGCCATCGGCTGTTGACAAGCAAGGCCTAGTAACATCAGTGTCGGTGAGAAGTGGGTGGGGTGTGGCACAATTGTTGTCAGGGTCTTCCTGCACATGTCTCATAAGTGACATGAAGCTCTGGGGACTGAGGGCTCTAGGTAGAGGAGCTGCATGGTCTAGGGTGCTTGTGCTTAACTTACATAGAGGTCCATTCGAGAATTGAGGAACTCAGCTCGGTACATGTCTGTATTGGCCTCTTTTCCTGCCAGGCATTCTATGGATTGGTTGGAGAGATTCAGGAGATGACTAGATGCCAGCTCTGTGAAGTTCCTAGTCTCCATGATTGCAACCAAGTGCAAGCTAAACTAGGTGTCTGTACTTGATGTGGATCAGCAGAGGCTGACCTTTGAGGCTTCCTGATAATCATGGAAAGGGTCTTGAGAAAGAGCACGGCATGAGTTTTCCCTGTGAGGGCTATGGGGGTCACAGGAAACTTTAGGCATGTAGGAAATGTGCAGGAGGAAGGGTCTGATGATGGTACTCAGCCTCCTGAACAGAGACTTGTAAACTTCTGAGCACCTACCAGAGTTCCCTCTAACCCTGCGTTTGTGGAGTGGTTTGTCTTAGCTCCAGATGAAGAATGGGCACTTCTCAGGCAGGAGTCACGGACTCTTGTTTGAGATTACTTTGCTGATGGATATCAACTTGAGCAGGGGTTGGGGGGTGAGGTGGGAAGGTGTGTATGCTTTTGTAAATGCAGTGGGCAGCAATAAAAGGATTTGAAGTTAACACTCACGAGTACATGTCATAAAAGCAGAGAACAGGTGGACTCCATGGAGTGACTCTTGGTTCCTTCTAGCGATTGACAGCTCTGTTTCAGATTCCTTTGCTGGAGCTGAGTGACAGGCCTGGCTGTGGTACCTGAGGATGATGGTTGATAGGCCCTAAACCTACTGGTGCCTTGTAGGCAGTTTTTATGTTCATAGACTTATTTAACTGGGCCCTCACCCGTTTACCGGTGTGGAGCAGGACTTCTGGGAGCCAGAGGCAGGGTTCCTGTGCTTATGGCTTCAGGCTTGTCATGTTGGGTCCAGTGGGCTGTCTTGTGTATGGTTGTATGGTGGGTCCTAACATCTGTGTCTCCTGAACCCCTGGCTGCCATCCATCTGAGAGATGCCTTTGCTGAGCATTGCATGTCTTGCCCTCCTTTGCTGCTGTGGGCTGTGTTTAAATGCTCAGTATGCTTTCAATTAAGATTTTTCACCAGGAGGGAGAAAACTTCTGTTACTTTTCCTAATTCTACTTGTGCCATCACTGAGGTACTCTAGATTTAGGCTAAACATTGAAAAATGTTTATTTCTGTGCCTTCGATTTTTAGTTATATGTAACCTTGTTTACAATTGTGTGGATTAACCAGACTTTTCTAAACTGTTCTTCACAAGTGTATTTTCTCTGTTTGTGTGCNTGCGTATGTGTGCGTGCACACACGCATATGGCAGGAGGTGCAGTAGGGTGGAGGTCAGAACACTTTGTAGAGGAGTCAGTGCTCTACTTCAGTGTGGGTTCTGGGAATTGAACTCAGGTTGTCAAGCTTGGGAGCAAGTGTCTTTACCTGCTGAGCCATCGCTCTCCATCCCAGAGTCTTAACATATGAAAAACTATTTGAGACATCTGATTGAGTGTATTAGGAACTGTGCTGTGTGCTGTGATTTGTCTATAGGTAAATTGTAAGGTTTGATTATAATTGCATTTTCTAGAATGTAAAATAATAAGGCCCTCATAATGAGTTCAAATTAGTTTAGTTTTTTTTTAATCTGATTATAACTTGAATGTTAAAACTCAGTATGAACAATAAGTTCTTTGCTTAAATAACAGATTTTAAAATTGGTTTTAAAGCTAGCTGTACTTCTCTTTCCTAGGCAGTTTCTCATTCCAGTTCACAGATGGTGTTTAGATATGTGAACTCAATGTTCCTAAGCATGGCAGAAAGGAGGGTGTGGTTTTATATTTGAAGTTGCCTCTAAGGAAACCAGGAGCGTGGTGTAGTAGTATATGCCCTTAATCCTAGCACTTGGGAGGCAGAGACTGGTGATGGATATCTGAGTTCGAGGCCAGCCTAGTTTACAAAGAGAGTTCCGGGACAGCAAGAGATACATAGAGAGACCCTGTCTCAATAAACATACAAACAAATAAATAAAAATAATGAAAGTGGGAATTGGCTGAGTGGGAAGAGAGCATACTTCAAGGGTTAGCCACCAATAGGCACATCTTTGAGTGAAGACTGCAGANCTGAAAGCTAGCAAATTCAGCTTAACTGGCGTAGTGCTGTGTAATTTGGATTCCCTATGTGTAGCCCATGCAGCCAGAAACAGGTTCAGAGTTTGACTTTTATTAACGTTAATAGTTTAGGGGAATTTATAGTACAGAAACAAGAGCTGTATGAAAATATGTTTGTGCTTTCTCTAAGTGAAAAAGATAATAGTGAATGCAGCTGTTCATTTTTGTTGTTCTGACCAAACCAGTTTGATGCTTTGCAAACATTCTCTGCTGAATTAATTAATTAAGTGAGTTTTGATACAGACATATGTCAGGATTTGACACTTATTTCCATATCATGCCATATGATGCATCACTTGTACTACTGCCAACAGCGACAACAGTTACTATTGTTTTCTAGCTCAGTGCTTGGTGTTGCATATGCACTATTACCAATAACTCTGCAAAAAAAGGGATCTTTATTCTCACCCAAGAAACTGATGCTCCTGTGCCCACATTAGTGCTCTTAGTGGCTCTGTCTTGCCTAAGCCCAATTTTCACTCACAGCATTTCCGAATAGGAAAGGCTCACCGTGAGCATCGATGTGCTCTTGGCTTTGCTGATTAGCCACGGTGAATTGGCTACTTATTCTCTGTATGTACAAATCCAGATGTGAAGACAGTGCTTGACTTAACATCTTTGGTGTAGAAAGCAAAGTGAGAATGAGAGCTGATGGCAGAGTTTATCTCAGCTCTGAGAGATTATGAATCAAACTAGATTCATTCTTTTGAGTGTCTTAAATTAAACAGTTTAAAGACTACTTCCAGATTACATCTATTGGCATATTTGCCAGGGTGGGATTTTTGAATATTTTGTATTATCTTGATANCAGTCTTGAAGCCACAAGAGCAGAGTAAGACTGTGGTGATATTGTGTCCCCCAATTTATTGTGCACCCTAATAAACTTATCTGGGGTCAGAACAGAACAGCCACTAGATAGACATAGAGGCCAGAAAATGGTGGCACATACCTTTAATCCCAGCACTAGGAAGGAAGTGATGTCTGGGTAGAGAAAGGTATACTCGCCTTTAATCCCAGGAAGTGATGGCAGGAAGCAGAAAGGTATATAAAGTGTGAGGACTAGGAACTAGAGACTTTTAGGCTTTTTAAGCTTTGAGGCTTTTAACAGCAGTTCAGCTGAGGTATATTCGGATGACGACTCAGGCTTTCAGTCTGAGGAAACCAGACCAGTCTGAGGAATTGTCGAGGTGAGGTTGGCTGTGGCTTGTTCTGTCTCTCAGATCTTTCAGAATTTACCTCAATACCTGGCTCCGTGTTTTTCAATTAATAAAACTTTTTAAGATTCGTGTTACTCATGTTTACATAAGACCCTGCTGTCTTCCTCACTTCTTTGCCTCTTGGGACCAGCCTGGGACCCTCATTTTGTCTTACTGTTACTGATGGATTCAAGGAAGAATTGTGTTTAGTCTCCTCTTCTGCAGCACCCTTGAGGTCTTGTCACTGTTCCACTGATAATGTGTACTTTAAAGTTTTCTTAGGTTGAAGATTAAGGATCATGAACATGCTTTAATATACAGTCTGAAAATTAAATCTAGAAGCTGATTTAGTGCAGTTCTGATTTGTTTTGTGGCTGTCGAAGAAGGAAGTGATGCTTGCTAGTTTCCTTCCTTGTCTTAGGATGTAGGTAAGTGTTCTGGTTTTTCTTTTTGTTTTATTTGAATGTTTATTTGTGAAGGGTAGCCTCTTGTGTTTCACTTTGGCTGTTTAGAACAAATGTGAGCTATTTTGAAGTGGCACCTCCAGAGGTCTGGTTTGCTGATGCAGCTGTTCCTGTCCTAGCTGCTTGACTCATTCTCTAGGAAAGGCAGGAAAGGGGACTTAGTAGGAAGAGTTGCCCCAACCTGTCCTGGGCATGACCCCACCCCCTTCTTTTCCTTCTTTCTCTTTCTTTTCTCTCTCCTTGCCTTCCCTCTTCTGGACTTCTCATGTAGTCCAGACTGGATTTTAAACTTCTGATCTGCCTGCACCTCCTAAGTGCTGGGATGGGATTATAGGCATGTGCTGTTAGGCCTAGATGAATTGCAGTGGTAATTGAATTTTCTTAAGGAGTGCTGAAGTTCATTTCATCATTATCTTTATCCCACAGGAGATTCTATTTTTTGAGACAAGGTTTCTCTGTGTAGCTTTGGACCCTGTCATCGAACTCGCTCTGTAGCCCAGGCTGGCCTCGAACTCACAGAGATCCACCTGCCTCTGCCTTCTGAGTGCTGGGATTAAAGGCGTGCGCCACCACTGAGCGGCCGATTCTATTGGAGCGACTGATTCTATTTGTTTTTGAAGATGATCTCCCTGTGTGGTTCATATTGGCCTTGAACTCCAGATCCTTCTGCCCCTGTCTCCCAATTGTTGTGATCACAGTGTGTACCACTGTCCAGTAATTTAAAAAAATTTAAATTCATGTGTCTGTATGCATGGTGTTTTGTTTGTTTGGAGCACTGGAACTTGGACTCAGATCAGGCCTAGACACCCCGAAATACTTTACCATACCACTGAGCTACTGCATCATTGCATCATGGCCTGTCACACAGTAGAGTCTTTATTTTTTTCCAACTTTAATTTGGAATACAATGTGATAAATGTGAGTTTGGGAACTTTGGCTGAGAATATTCAATTGTCCCTGAAGTGTCAGGTAGCTAACATCTGACCCTGTGGCAAATATGCCTGATGGGCAGGGTGCAGAGCTAGCTTAGTGATATTTGCATTCAGTTTCCAAACACCTTAAACATTGCCTTTCTGTTCTTTTCTCCAGAAGTTCTGAGGAAGTGATTTTACTTACAATGTCAAGAAGCAGTGCTTATGTTAAGCCCTAGGAGAACATGAGTAGGAGACTAGAGAACTCTGGGGGCTCTGAAGCAGTGATTGTAGCTGTTTATTATTTCCAAATCTGCTTATGATTTGGAAATTTCAAAAGATCTTTTGGCTCACTGTGTATCCCATACTGGCCTTGAACTTGAAATCCTCTTCCATCCCCCATCCCCCACAGTGCTGAGGTTAAAGGTGTGTACTGCCATTTTGGCTTCAAAGTACTTCTTGATGGAAATTTTAATAATCAGCTGATGAATGGATAGTTATCTTACATGTTATATACTCAGAGCATGCTACAACATTTGTTTTGAATGTACAGGANTATAGTTTCAGAGGCAAGAAACAATGATATTGTGTGAGTGTGGTATATAAAAATTCTCNGGTTTCTGAAATGAGATGCAGTTTTTGCTTACATGATACTTGGGACGTTTTCAAGCTTATATTGCTAGTTTTATGGTGTTGGCTTGACCGAGACTAGTTTCACAGCTAATGAGTGAGCTCCATGCTAAGCAGAGGATNGTCTCTGCTTTGGTTAAAAGGGAAATCTTTCCCCCTGTGTTTATAATCCCACCTCTTGGGCTGCAGTCTTTTGTAGGTTTCTTGACATCACATGCCACAAAAAATGAAGGCAAACTGGTTTGTTTGCCTGCATTTAGATCTAAGAACAGTATTACAAGCATTGTTTGAAGTTGTAGTTGAACAGTTGATAATGGACAACAATTCAATTTCTGGGCCTTTTGTTGTTTTTACTGTTTGCTTTCTCNGGTTTGGTTTTCATTTTCTTGCCAGTTTGAGGTGTTAGAAAATGCCTTTCTGGGCCTGATAGCTGTTTATATTTTTAATCTGGGATTACCAGAGCCTCTTTCTTTCTGGGGTAAAGTGACTGCTGGCTAAAAGCTAAAGTCCAAAGTCTAGGAGAAAAATGAGGCTTTCACTCTGCTCCTGCTTCTTGAGTCTTTTGCTGTGAGGATGTTAATGCTGACAGTGGCAAGGGCAGTGTGGAGACCGTCCATGAATGGACAGGTTTGTACTGTGGGTGGCCCTGGTGGTAGTCTTTCTTGTGATTTCTCTAATATGGGACAACCTCTTGGTCTGTTTCCACAGACTAGATTGTGCAGTTCACAACGGTACCCACATCTAGACCACAAAAAGGAGGATCAGACTGTCATTAGCTGCAGTTGCTTGGCTTTTTTTGTTGTTGTTTTTTTAAGGACCCAAAATTCCATATGTACTCATTAGGAATTTTACCAGCAGCTACATGGACTATCTCAGGAAATATCTTTTCCTTGTCAGTTGAGTTATAAGACTGATGATAAGATGGAGTTTGAATGTTAAACTTTAGTATCTATTTGCAGTTACAATTGCATCAAAACAATAAATTCAGGAATTGAAGATCAATATAAACTATGCTGATGCTACAGTAGGAAATTTATAGTTGTAGTAGAGTGTGAGACAGTGTGAGAACCTGTGTAGTCTGCTCTGTTTCTAGTTAAGCTTTGGGGAAACAATGTCCTATACATCTCAGGGATAATTGTCAAAAGTACATGGAATTGTCCTTCTTTCAATTTCTGTGTTNAAAAATGACATGGATCTTTTTTTGTTGCTGTTTTTTATCCTAAGCCAAGATACTGCATTGCACCCACAGGCTTCACTGTTGGTTGCTTCCTTGTTGAGTACAAATCAATTAATACTTTGCAAATGGATAGTTTCTTTAAATTGAGTCCAAAATATGTGTGTGTGTGTGTGTGTGTGTGTGTGTGTGTGTGTTAGGTGGAGAGGGGAAGGGAATATTGCAGACTTATACCTCAAGTGTTAAATGTGTAAAGCTTGGACTGTTTTGCAGTGAGTAAGAATAGTGTTACCTAGACTTGGAATCAAGGCCAGATTGACTCCTTGCTTTAATAACAACATTGCTTACCATGTTTTTTCCTTTAGTTTACATCTCTGTAAAATGGGGTAAGATGAGCTGGCTGTGATAGCTCATGCCACCTGAGCCAGCCTAGGCTACAAAGTGAGAGCCCTTGTCTCAAAACAGCAACAATTAAAGATGAGGGTGAGCCCTTCCTTGGTGATTGCTGGGCATCTTTGGTTTATTCCATAGTAATGGAGGTACCAGCACAATTCATTCTGTGGGGACTGTTAGTCCTTGGGCTTACCAGTAAAAATCTAAGAAGTCAACTTTCAACATTTTCTAACTAGAAATCTTCGTATTTTTGCTTTGGAGATGCAGAGTTAAAAAGATTGAATTAGGTAAGAGTTACTGTCTTGTGGCCTGGAAGAGTCTCCAGACTGCCTCCAAAGCTGCCTTGCTGCACTTGTTCCTGAAACTCACTCACCTGGGCCGATGGAGCATGATCAGATGACTTGTGGCATTTGATTGATGTGTGCTGCACATACCTGGTCTTCATTGGTTTGTTGGGATGGAGGCTTGTCATCTTTCTTTGTCCTACCTTTGTCATACCACTCCTGGCTGTTCTGTGTTTTAACCAGATTTTATGTGTTTGACATTTTGGATGAAGTTTATATACATTTTCCAGGAAATCATTAGACAGTCATGAAAGTAACTGGAAACATTTCAGATTTCTTTGTGCTCTTGATGGTTATGAAGTTAGGAAAAAGCAAGAGTGTAAAGAACCACTTTCTTAGAAGTTACTAATGAAGTTGGGTTTGAGGGAAGCAATTGGACTTGACAGTTTTGAGAAGTTAGAGAATACACAGGTGTGCTTCTGTGGATACACAGTGCTTGCATGCACTTACAACCTGACTCCAGTAAGAGGAGGCCCAGACCTTAGTGCAGCCTACGAAATGTTATTAACTTTGGAGAGGGGTCTTAGGTTTTAAAAGGGGTCCAAGATATCTTCACTAAAGATTAAAAACCACTAAGGTGAATATGTTCAATTAAAACAACAACAAAACAGCTTAGGTTGAGGGCCAGAGAGGCAGCTCAGCAGGAGAAAGTGCTGATGACTTGAGTTCCATCCCTGGNATCACAGGGTGAAAAGAGCACCAGCCCCTGAAAGTTGTCCTCTAACTTCCACACACACTTGCATATAGACATGCATATCTGCACACACTAAAATAAATGCAAAATGGATGTTCAAACTGGGAAAAAAACAGATTGAAAGATTTGTTAATAGTAATAAAGTTCATTAAGTGTAGACTGCACTTGAATCTTGTTCTTTCTTGTAAAGATAGAATGTACTTGTAGCTTATACTGATAATGCATTGGCATGCATTGATGGAGCATTGAGTAATGGGATTCTTTTTTCTTTCCTGCTGCATTAGACTTGTACATGCCATAATTATATCAGGTTAGGTTCCTGTTCAGTGTAAAACTAATGAACAAAATAAATGGCTGATGGAGAAATTTGCTAGAGAATGCATAAGAAGGAACATAGGCTGGCAACTTAGACTCCCAAGTGTGGGGAATTCCATGTTTTGTTGAGTGGAATCTGCTGTGGGTACCCTTTACAGAGGATTCTGTTCACAGGGTCTGCCAGGTGACACTGAGAGGCTTCCTCTGTATGCTTGATCTTGCTTGCCCCTTGATGTCAGTGTCAGCTTGTTAGACCACCAAGATGTAGCCAGGTGGTTCCCATTTGTTTGCAACAGGGTTATTTCTTATTTCTCAGATCATGGCCCAGGGCTGTGGTGCAGTACTTTCATGAAGGTTTGCAGTTTCTTGCTGAATACCTATTTGATTTAGTGTGCTCCCTTGATTTGGGTTAGTTCTTTGAAGAGGAGATGTATGACCTTGCACATGGAGCAGGTCTCCTGGGAACAGGTGAGATGAGGGACTGGGTTGAGAATGAGAGAGACCCTTTTCCTCAGCCATGAGCGCTGAGTTATGGTGTAGTGTTTACTTAGTGCTGGAGCCTGTTGGGAATCAGGGGCCTGCTAAGGGTGGGTAGCTGTGGGTGCTGCTGTCGCTTCTGGAGCTGCTTACCTTGCCTTACCTGGTCTCCTGGCTCTTTTCATCAGTCCCTACTTCCTTCCCCTCCCTCCTGAGTCTGTCCTTCTCCCTCCAGCCAACCCCTCCCTTTTCCTTTTCAATGAAATACAAATACTTTTGAACAACTTTTCTACACATTTGGCTTTTTGTTATCAGTAGGTCTTTTTGAGGAGGGCTCTAACTTCCTTCATGGAAGATGTCTCAGTAGTAATGTATCTGTATTTTTTTGTGGCTTCTAATAGTGTCCTGTTGCTAAGAAAATCATAACAATGTCTCTCTACCATTGCATTAGAACCTTTATGAAGTGAAGAAAAAGCAGAGAGAAGGTCTTTTAAACTTACAAAGAACAAGCTTGTGCTGATTTCCTGGTGCATTTGAGAATAGATGGGTTATTAAATGAATGAGAAGAACTCTGGTTTTAGGTGGAGACCTATAGGAAAAGTTTGGAACCGAGTTTCAATGTATTCTGTAATCGAGAAGTAGTTGTGAGGAGAGTGTGTCCCAGTGCTTTGTCTTCCGTGGTTGAAGGATGTAGAGCAGTGCTGAGATGAACATGGCCAAGACTCCTGTTGGAGCAGTGATGTGCCTGCCCTTCTTTAGTTGCGATAGGGTACCATGCAGGCATGAAGGCGGCTTGATGACAGTTAACATGCCAGAGATAGGATTGGGTTGATGAGCAATAGTGCTGTTTTATNATTGCAGTTGGACTAGAACAAAGTGCCTTACTCCATAGGAGGGCCATGAGATGAAGTGGTTTTGTGTTTCTGTAAGGGATCCTGTGTCTGTAGCCCTCTATCTAAACGTGGTAGATCCACTTGCCTACTTGGAGAGTTTTAGAAAATGCAAATAAAGGCTAGTTAACATGANTCTCCTCATAGCTGACTGCCAAGATCAGGGCCCTCTTTAATATCAATAAGCATTCAACTTGATAGTTTTAATGTGGGTATTTTATTTAAATAATGAAGGGTATAATAACTAAAGAGCAGTGAAACAACAAAGAAAATAGAGTTTGTGTCTGTTTGAAAGGAGGAAACGTTATTTAAAGTTCTGTTATACACAAGAAGCTAGAGGTTACACATCTGAGGATCAATGCGGTGATTTGAAGGCTTAAGTAATTCTGGCTGTTTAACGTTACATTATACTTTTAGTTCCATTTAGATCTCTGTAGCTGTCTTGTGGACTTAATTTTTCCGAGGATAGCAATTTTTATTCTCAGCAGTTTTGTTGGGTATACAAGTAGGGAGAAAACAGATAATTTGTTCAAAATCGAGAGTAGAGACTTTTGCCAAAGGGTGAATAATGGTGTATGTTAATCTTACCCACGGAAATGTTAATTTTATCTCACTAATTTTGCTTTTGTGTANATTTCATTTTTGAAAATCACCTACTCATGAATTTTTTTGTCTTAGAGAACACAGGTAGGGAAAATACACCTTTCTCTACAACTACATCAATAGGTACCCCATCCCAGTGTCTTAATGTGTGTATCCTGAGGTCACCTAACATTGACATTTAGGATGACTGTAGACTTTCTTGTCGTAAGTCCGAACACATTCTATTTCTGTCATAAATGCCAAGAATGAATTTAAGTGTTGTATTTTGTTCCANTTATGTCTAAACTTATTTCTAAAATATTTTAAAGTAAATTTGTAGTTAATTTATCAAGAGATAGTATTGTAAAATTTATCATGAGCTCTAAGAGGCCTTTTGTCAATTATGGAGGATACAGCCTTCTCTGGTGGGGGGGGGTCTTCAGGCGCCTGGAATGTACCATCGCTGTGGAGCTCTCAGTGCTGTTTGTCTGTTGTGGGAACAGACTTGGACTTAAACCCTGAATGTTTCACTCTGGAACTGCAGTTACAAATGGCCGTGAGCCACCTTGTGGGTGCTGGGAATTGAACCTTGCTCCTCTAGAAGAGCAGCCAGTGCTCTTAACTGCTGAGCCATCTCTTCAGCCTCAAGTTCTTCGCTTTTTAATTGATCCTTTGCTTTCCGCATATTTTTAGATTGGACATCCATTTTCACTCATAAAGGCTTTTTGAAAAACTAGGAGAGGAAACTTCTAATTAAGTTATAAGATAGAACAGGCTGTCAGCTTAGATTACATTTCAGAGATATTTTAATTAGCCTCTAAAATATTTTTTCTTATACCATAAGACTTTAAAGATTCTAAAGGGAAAGGAAAGGAAACTTGATGTTTTCTTAATTTAAATTTGCTGGTTTGTTTGGGGAGCTCTTTCTCAAAATTGGAATTCAAAGCCACTGCATAAAATTATTTTTTTTCTGTTTTTAGAAAAATTAAAAGCAAAGATAAGATTGTTGTTGTGTCCATCAGCCTGTGTGGAAGTAGGGCAGCCTNAAGTGCCATCCCGGCTCTACAGTAGCTCCCTGGTGGGAGCAGACCCATCAGGAATTTACACAGCAAAACTGAGGCTGCTGGAGGGTCCCGTTGTTTGTTGGAATCGAGTTCAGAGTCCTGTTTAATACACAGAGCAACTTAAAACCGAGGAGGTTTTATTTTTATTATTTGCCTCAGTGTTTACAGACAGCTCTTAGTGAACTTAGCTGTAGAAAAGGAGTTGTGATTGTGCCAAAGTAACTTAGCAATGTTTTACTCTCAGGGAAACTTTGGAGTTATTTTAAGGGAAAAATCTGAAAAATGTGTAGCATGTTACTTTCATTTCTATGAAATGAAAAGCATCCCAGACTCTTAGCAGTGTCAAGCTGGTAGATAGACTGACAGTACCTCTTCCCTGATGACTACTTGTCATGGCCACTTTTGACCTTGTTACCAGGGCCAGAGTGTGCTGCTTGGTGACCTTTCCAGAAGCCCTTCTGGGCACAGTGTCTCTCAGACATTGGTCCC
>LZPO01075933.1:9746-27374 GCA_001675575.1 Neotoma lepida
CAGCCATCTTCTTGCTTCCCCTGCAGCTTTAGAGCTGGTCCTCTTGCATTAGCTTCCACCTGTTTCCCACACAGCAGGTCATCATTAAAAGTCAACGGGGTTGTGTAAGCCCCTCCTCAAAAACTTTAGTGGCTTACCAGGGTTCTTCGGAAACCCCTGAAAGCCTCACCTCAGTCCCCAGGATATGCTTCTCATTGCAAACTCAGTTGGACTTGTTTTGTTTAGGCATGCAGGGGCCCCCATATTCAGATAGTTGCTCTCACCAGTCTCACCATATTTGCNGTGTCTACCACCAGAACGTTCTTCCTTCTCTCCGCCCTTGTCCNACCTTCCCTTCCTCTCCTCAGCCCTCTGACCAGCCAGCACAAATCAAGGCCTCTAACCGTCACCTGTGCNTGCTCCCGTTCTGCTCTTTACAGCACCTATTGCAGTCCCTGGGGTTGTTTCCTAATGCCCAGGTTCTTGAGAGCATGAGCTCTGTGCCATTCAGCAGTTGTCCCCAAGGCCTAACAGAGCACCCAGCAAGCACATCATTGCCACTAAGGCTCAGTTGTAAAGTCCCCGAAAGTCAATTCAGGCTTGAGGCTGTCAATGATTTGTTCACGGGTTATTTTGGGACACCATCACCTCTATCCCTGTTGCCCTGGAGAATCAACTGAGAAAAGAATAGTTGTTTCTGTCCCAGCTCTGGCGGTAGCTGAGGAGGAGCTTCTGAAAAGGCAATGTTATGTGGTAAAGAGGAAAGACTCCAGGGATGTCCAGGAAAGACATTCTGACTCTTGATCCCACTTATGCATTTCCTAGCTGTGTGACCTTGAACAACTTACCTACCTGTCTCTACCACAGTTTCTTCATCTATAAAATCAGAAGGATAATGA
Organism: Neotoma lepida; assembly: GCA_001675575.1. Lineage (NCBI taxonomy): Eukaryota > Metazoa > Chordata > Mammalia > Rodentia > Cricetidae > Neotoma > Neotoma lepida. The sequence continues at coordinate 10,625 of LZPO01075933.1, forward strand.
TGTCTGCACTGTAAAGCTGCTATNACGATTAAAAGCATGCATACACAGAGAACACAACACACTACCAGTGCGCCAACCAGGTTTGGGTGGTTCGCATATATTATTATGATGAGCTAGTGTAGTGGGGTGGGGTGAGCTTTTAGGTGTTCAAAAGGGTTATCATGAAAACAAGNTTTCCTCCTCTATCAACTGTCCACCNCAGTTTTCTCCAGTTCCCCAATTCTCCCTCAAANAAACCATTGTTATCNGGTTCTTGGGGCTCCTTTCAGAGAAATTCTATCTTAAGTAAATGTGTGTGTGTTGTGTTGTGTGTGTGTATGTGTCCGTGTGTGGTGTGTGTGTATTGTGTGTCTGTGTGTGTGTTGTGTGTGTGCCTATGTGTTNTGTGTGTCTGTGAATGTGTTGTGTGTGTTGTGTATGTTATCTGTGTGTTGGTGTGTGTGTGTCTATGTATGTGTTGTGTGTGTTGTATATGTATCTGTGTGTTGGTGTGTGTGTGTGTGTGTGTGTGTTGTGTGTGTATGTGTGTATGTGTGTGTCTTTATCCACAGGTCTGAGCAGTCTAGGTATCTCTTTAGTTGGGAGGATACAGTTTCTGAAACGGCTTGTTTTTGTTTTTCTGCTTGGAGGGGAGGTTGTGTTTTGTTTCTGTGAGATAAGGAAAAGTGAATTTGGGTTGTCTCAGAGTTGGGCCATCAGTGATTTTCCAAAACACCTGGTCCTTGTGGAGCTAAGCTGCAATTAAGCTGTTTGCTCCTGCTGCTGTGACAAGAGGCGCCTTCTGAATCTGGGCACCAGCTTTCAAGGTGAAACCTCTCCCTGAAAGACAAGGGCTCCCAGACCATGAATCTGAGAGATAATCAGTTGGGGACTTGAAAATACTGAAAGCACGTAGACACTTTAAAATTGCTCTATAGCACAAAGCCAAGAAAACAGCTTGCTCTGATACCCTCCCCCCAACAAAATCACAATCACTTTCCATTTCAAGAACAGCCAAAAACTTAACCCACTGCTTTCCCAGAAACTATCACCTCTCTTAGTATAGGTTTAGTCACTTGAGTTCATATGTCCTTGTGCCAAGCTATAACCTTTGAAGAATATAGAACATGCCGGTTCTGTCCCCAGGCTGACCCCATGAACATTGCTACAGCTTCCATATCTAGACAGTTCACTGGTGCTCCTGGCACTCACCAGACTGAGAGGCACATTGGCACCACTGGTGTGCAGCCAGTATTCACAAAGGGAAGTATTCAGTTTCTTTGAAAACATTTAGAACAGATGGCCTGTGGGAACATATTTCCCGGAGTCTCTCTCATCTGTGCCACACAGGTGGGTTGACTGAGCCATGGCTAACATCTTTGATCAGCACCTGGTTTGGCCTCTGGGCCTGAGTCCCACAATCCAACTGTGTGTGTGTATCCATCTTCTGTTGATATATCACAAAGTACCCAAGACCCAGAGCTTGACTTTATGATGGGAATTTGGTTTGGAATCAGCTGGGTGATTCTTCCGTTCCATACAGTGTCATGGAGGTTATTTAGTGATATCTATCTGGCCAGCAAATAGGTTGAAAGATCCAGAAGGGCCTCCCTCACATGTAATCCAAAAGGGCTCCGTGCACATAGCCAGATGTCCCACTTGATGGCTAAGGGTTCCAGGAGCAGACNTTCTAGGAAGCCCAGCCTGGGAAGTCCCAGAANCTTACTTCTGCTCCATCCCTCAGTCAAGCATCACAAAAGCTGCAAGGAAGGATATGTGACTCCGCTTCTCAGGAGAGCAATACTAGAAAGCTTGAAACCATCCTTTAATTTAACACAGGCTGTTTTATTCACCTGTTCATGGTTGTTTGGTGTGCTGGAAGCAATCCACACTCTNTGAAAAGACAATCAATTCCTAGTCAGTCTGCCAAACCGAACTGACCTGTGTCTTTTCAGGAATACAAAACTATGAGCATGCATTGTTCATGAATACAAGGTCCCAGACTCAGCCTAAGGCTAATAGACCAAGACCCTTGCTGCTAGTTCCNGGCCAATCGGGCTACAAAGTAGGACCCAGTATCAAAAACCAAAGAGCGCAGAAGAGTAAGAGAGAAAATGACTGAAATACAATTCATTTTCCTTTATAAGAAAGTCCTGAAGAACTAGAATTCTCAGTCTTTGAGATTGTACCATGCCTGTCTGAACTGATCCTTCTAATAAACTCACTATTCTATATTGATTTTAACATTTTTCTAAATAAACCATCTTTATTAACCTAAAACATGGGTGCTGGGTGGAGTGTTCTGAAGTTTGAAGCACCCTCTGCTTTAGATGTATCTGAAAATGAAACACATATTTGCAGGGTGTTCACTGCAGGCCAGACACTCTGCTGCAAACTCTCTGTGAACCAGAGTCTCTCTCTTGGACTCTCTCCATCATGCAGAGGACACAGACATCAAAAAGAGGCCAAGATTTGCCTAAAGGTGACACAAGAATAAAATGACAGAGCCAGGATCTGAACCAGTACATGCCTTGCTCGAAGTCTGTGTTTGTACGTCTTATGTTTTGAGCTCCTCCTGTAACCTTCTGGGNAGGAACACTTGCAGGGCAGGTGACTGTCTCCCAAAGAGGAAAGGGTACTGCAGTGTTTTCCATCCATCAGCCTCCTGTGGAACCTCATGTCTAATCTGGTGTTCACTGTATTGCTGGTGTAGACAACAGACTAAATCCTGGGGGCTCCAGCACATACCTGGACTTTGTATATTCAATGCAATTCAGAGGTCCGGATTTCCCACACATCTTCCCTCACAGCAAGGCCTAAAGGCCCAGGCCTCTTCTTTCCCCAGCTCACCCTCCTCTCCTCTCAGCTTGTGTCCAAGCTTTCTTCCTCACTTGTGTACAAAATTACCACTGCTTGCCTGTTTAGGGTGGCATGGAGACTGTTTACACCAGGAAAGAAACCCCGTAGCCAACCCTGCGTTTCAGGTTTCAGTGGTAGAGGGCTTGTCTTGCATACACAAGGCAATCTCCAGCACCACGAAGAGAAAAGAAGAGAAGGAGGAAGCAGAGTTCAGCCAGATTTATATCTGAGGAGTAAAAGAATGGGAAAATACCCACAACCCAACACTGCATTTCTGAGAAAGCCCTTGACCTAGTGATGACATTGAAGAACAAAGCAGGCGGGATGACATCATAGTTTGGCCATGTACACCTGGGTTGTGTGTGATCCAAGAATCAGACTGCCTGAGTTCAAATCCTACCTAAGAGCCTGAGCAAACCACTTGACCCCATTGGACCTTCATTCTCCACCTTGTTAAAACAGATCACGTATGGNACTACATGCATGCTTGTGTGATGAGTACTAGGCAGCCTCTTCAGGCCTTGGTTTCCTCAGATGTACAAGGAGATAGTGAAAGAACTGCTATTGGAAGTTTATGGTTAGGAGCCTATGCAGTAACCCCCCAGATTCAGACAGGGGGTGCTCTGTGTCCACTAGCAATTGTGATTTGCTAAAAGAGTCCAATGTCATGTCATGGACTCCGGTTAATTTAAGTTTTTTAAAGATTTCATTACTCTTATTTAACCAGAGCCCAGTAGTAAAAATAAGGCCCTGCTTTTAGGGACCTGATCACATCAAATTCCCCCTTTTTTTCCCCTCTTAAAAAAAATGCTCCCCAGACTGGCATAGAACTCACAGTCTTCATCTTCCTGTTTGCCTCAGTCTCAGGAGTCCATCTCCTCTTCCATCTACAGTTGTGTCCCTCATCTTCATCTCTGTAGGGTAGCAGCTGTGCCCCCTCAGCAAACTCCCCACCATTGTTTCTCTATTCTTGCAGGAAAGAGGATAGGTATCTTTTGTAATAAGTGAATCATTAGGATTCCTACTAGTTGAGTTCCATGTACCTCATTAGAGCCAGAACAGGGCTATGTGACCACCTCGATGTCCAAAGGAGCCAGAAGCAAACTCTTCACCTCCCAACAAAAGTAGGCTGTACTTTGCAAGGACAAGTAGAGTGTGAGGGTCAGGAAGATGGCATTGATGTCTACCACTTATTCTTGCTACTGCTATTGTTACTTAGAAAGACACAAAGAGCCTGCCTTTCCAGAGAGGAGAAAAACTCTCTTCTCCTCTGGTTTTTGGAAAATGACAAAGCTTGCTTTCAGTTAAGAGGTTCAGGAAAAANAGCATTGGGAGAAGTGGTGCAATTTCCCTGCTCCCAGCCTCATAAGCTCTGCTGGTCTCATGGCTCCTTAGTTTCGTCTCATGGAAGTGAGAACTGCAAATTGTCTTGAGCCACTCCTGTAAGCTTCTGAACCCCACTGCTCTAGGTAAGAACACCTGTCAGGCAGGTGACCATCTGTCCCCCAAAGAGGAAAGGGTACTACAGTGTTTTCTATTGATCAGTCACAGTTGCCACAGGAAAAAATTACTGGTAAAGATCCAAGGATAGCATAATAGACAGAAAAGTTAAAACAGGATGACTTTGATGTTCATGATGATGGTATACATTCCAAATGTAAAATATCAGCATTAAATACATGACAAAATTTTTAAAATTACTCCCTGGGTCAAGCAGGCAGCAAAGTTATTTTTAAAAAATGATAGTAAAGAGTGCTATATTGAGGTTATTTGGCTGAACAAAGTGTAATATAATTATCATTAGCAATAGCAACCTCCACTCTTTGAACACTTGTTAGAACCTCATGTGAACACCATCACCTCCATATCCTGGATGTTTACCAAGGCCAAGAGCATTTTGGTGGCCTGACCAGGTGGATATCAATCTAGACCCATACTGGACAGTTTCCAAAGTCGTTACCCTAGGGACCTATTACTAGCTGAGCAGGAGTACCATACACATGAGATTATATACACTACTCAAGGAGATGCAGGTTGATTCTCAATCTTTATGGGAAATTTTGGGCATTGAATCATCAGAGACTAATTCTAGCATGGGGTTTTGTCACCAAGTAGATTGACTCTAGAGCTAGACCTTGTGAGTTCCACACCTAGTTCTGTCCTTTACCAGCTGTGTGAGAGTCCTCATCTATAAAATAAAAATACTACTACCTATCTCATTAGCTTCACTGAACTGCTTTAAGAGTATATATCGCTGTCTTAGTTAGAGTTTCTATCACTGTGAAGAGACACCATGACCACGNCAACTCTTATAAAGAAAACATTTAATTGAGGTAGCAGCTTACAGTTTCAGAGATTTAGTCCATTATCATCATGGCGGGAACATGGTGGCATGCAGGCAAGACAGGGTGTTGTAAAGTGGGAACCTCAATTGAGAAAATGCCTCCATCAGATTGGCCTGTAGGTAAGTCCATGGGGACATTTTCTTAACAATTGATGTGGGAAGGCCTAGGCCACTATGGGTAGTGCTAACCCTGGATGTGTGGTCCTCAGTGGTATAAGAAAGCAGGCTGAGCAAGCCATGGGAAGTAAGCCAGTAAGAAATGGGCTTCCATGGTCTGTGCTTCAGTTCCCGCCTCCAGGTTCCTGCCCTGACTTCCTTCAGTGATGGACTATGATCAGGATGTGTAAGCGAAATAAACCCTTTCTTCCTCAAGTTGCTTTTGGTCATGGTCTTTATCACAGCAACAGAAAAGTAATGAAGTCATGACCTGCCTCTGCTCAAAGCCCACTCACCAACAAAGCCTATGCAGAATCCTTTGTGACTTACATAACTACCCCTCTTCCTGGCCTTCCTTGCCTTCCCTCTTCCTCTCTTCACCCTTGTTCCTGATCCTCCTCTTCCCTGTTGTCTCCCTTCATCCTCCTTTATCACTGCCTGTCCCTCTCTCTCCTTTCACTGATTTTTTTTTCCTTTGTTATACTTCTCTGGCTACCTAGAAGCTTCTACAAACTCCAACCAAACTTCTGTCACAGGGCCTTTGCACACATTCCCTCTTCCCCTAGACCTCCACATGTCTACTGTTTCTCTTTTCTGTNGAGTCGGCTTCCAAATGCTGCCTTATTAAAGAGCTCTTAATTGGCCTTGAAAACTGTATCCACATAAAAACAATGGCAATAAATTAGAGTTCCCAGTCTTTCTCGCTCTGCTCTGTAGTTCTCCACAACACTTACCACATTTGTTTGTTGTTTCCCACGTGTCTCCCCTTGTGTGTCCACTAGGACAGGGTTTGAGGCAGGTTGTGTTCTACTCCCAGTGCCTGGCTCGAGCATACACATATACATACATATGTATATAATGTGTGTATGTATTTGTTGTTATATATATTTGTGTGTGTATATATATATAGTATATATACTAAATAGAATGAATCCTGGCTTTATCTTTTTTTTTCTTCTGAATAATTGTGTATATATCTGTGCTCTGGGGAAGGGCTTTTTGTTGTCATCAACCAAGTCCTATTCAGTTGTTCATCTTACACTAGTGAGAAGCAATCTTCTGTGCTTTGACTGCCATTGTATCCATAGCCTTTAACATGGCACCTTCTTGGAGCAGATGCTTGGTGTGTGCCCTTGATGGATGGGTAAATGAACTCTCCCCTCAGTCACTGCTATAGGGAGAAACAGCCTCACCTTGCTTCTCACTTCCTAAAGAATCCCAGACCTCTTCCAAATACTTTGTTCTTTCATTTTCTTTCCTCTTCTTTCCCTGGATATTGGTCCTTTCATTTACTGCATGGATCTAGTTTTACAAATCAAAAAAGAAAAAATTACCACCACTGCAAGAGTCTAAGAAGCAGTTTATGAGTCGGTCACTCACAGTGCACACACACACCACTCCAGCCCTGTAATCCAGCACCCAGAGCATGGCTTGAGGTTAAGGTGATCTTGAGGCAGAAGAGCCTAGCTCCTCTTCCACTGCTTTGAACCCTTTCCTAAGTCTGTCCTGTGGAGATTAAAAATTGGGCTTGCATTTTTTTTCATTTTTAACAGTTTTATTAGTAGTAGCAATATGTGAGAAGGTTTAGGACAACAGCAGGTCCCAATGGAGTCCCCATATGGACTTCTTGAGGCTGCTTTTCATGACAAAACCTGCAGAATGCTGTAATGAGATGTCTTAACTGACTCCACCTTTCCCATAGGATGCACCCTTTGTTTGCAGTTAGGCAGACTCTGCTGTGCTGAAGCCACTCCCCCAGCAGAGCCCACAGCCGGCCCACTTTCCTGCAGATTGGCCACACCATGCCTTTCAAAGGGACCTTTTGTGCTCTCATTTCTTTCCCTCTCTGATTGCTACATGACAGCCTGACCNTTCAGGCAATGGGGGGTAAGCAGGTGACTTCAGTGACCTAAATTGCAGAATGTCTTGATATCAAAGCTTCCCAAATGAAAAATGAACATACAGTTTTTTCACAATCTTCCCTCCACTATCGATCATAGATTTGCCTTTTTTTAATCAGCAGAGTTCTTTTGTTGAAAGGAATTCCCAAATGGAAGAGTACATAAGTCTTTAAGTGGTTATAACTCCAGAGCCCTTATGTCAGTTTCTCACTGTGCAGGGTTCAGTAGCCTCNTGTGGCACAGCAAAAAAAGTGAAAGAACAGACACAACAAAGATACAAAATACCAACACAGCCACAAAGTACAAAGAGTAAACTTGAAATAAACATTTAAAAATTTTGTGGCAAAAAATAATTGACACTATCAACCTTCCTGAGAACATAGAAGAAAACCAAAATAAAAGGCAACGTGTTAGGAAGATGCCCTAAACTCTAAAGGCAGCACAATCTTCATTGAAATCCCAGAAAGATACCACATGAGACTTCCTAACTTGACTTGTACACTTATGTAAACTAAATAAGAAGAGCAAAAGATACTTTTTGGCAACAAAGAGGAGGGAAAGGAAGNTGTGCCACCCAGAGAGGAAGAATCAGTCAGAAGCTTCTGTGTTAGATACTCTAGTGAAGTCTGAGGAAGGAGAACAGACTCGGTCAAGGCAGTGACAGTGTTCTGGGTGGCCCTTAAGGGACCTCTGGAATCTGTATGAGTTCTGCTGCCCCACAGTCTGTGACCTGCTCTTGGTGAAGCACAGAGGGAGGGGAGGTCTTCCCAGAATATTAAAAGAAACAGACCCCTCTGCATGCACTTGTGTGGACATTTCATCAAGTGTCCTTGTGTGTGCACAGGACAAGTGTTGAGGCTGGCCTAGCATAAGCCTCTGGCACAAATGAGTGTAGTTTGCCAGGTCCTGAGGAATCCATATTGCTGAATGAAGCCTGAAGGAGGGCCATCAGAAAGCATTCATGGAGACCGTGAGCTGGGAGAGCAGATTGCAGAAGTGGAGGGAATGTGAACATCTGAGGAGCTGATTGGCTCAGGGAGACTCAAAATATGGACTGTAGGCTCAGCAGAAGTGAGAGTTCCTTTGAGAGGAGTGGGCATATTGGATGTCCCTGATTACCCACTAGACTACAGGTCTGGCAGCCTCTCCCATCAAAGGGTATGTGTGCGCCTCTGTATGTGGTGTGTGTATGTGACTCTGTGAGTGTGTGTTTTTCTGTGAGCCTATGTGTGTGTATTTGCACTGTGTCTGTGTGTTTCAGTGAATATGTGCCTTTGTGTGTGTATGTGCATGTGCCTTGTGTATCTGTGTGTCTCCTTGTGTGAGCGTGTGTGTGCATGCATGTTGTGTGTGTGTATGTGAGTGTGTGTTTTTGTGTGAGCCTATGTGTGTGTATTTGCATTGTGTGTCTGTGTGTTTCAGTGAATGTGTGCCTTTGAGTGTGTACGTGTGCCTGTGTATGTGTATGTGCCTTGTGTGTCTGTGTGTCTCCCTGTGTGAGCATGTGTGTGCATGCATGGTGTGTGTGTGTGTGTGTGTGTGTGTGTGTGTGTGTAGAAGTCAGAGGTTGATGTTGGCTATCCTCTTCTACTGCTCTCCAACATATTTTTGAGAGAGGACCTCACTGAACCTGGAGCTCACCAGTTGTCTAGAGTGACTGGCCAATAAGCTCCATGCTCTTCCTGTCTCTGCCCCTCCCCAGGCACGGTGATTGGAGCATCAGCTGCCAGTCCCAGCTGTGGGCTGCTGGAGATCCTACATTCAGGTCCCATGCTTGGGAGCAGGCACTTAATTAACCCACTGAGCAATCTCCTGGCCGCAGGAGAGTGGACTTTGTGAGTCACTACTCCTTGTCACACAGCTGATGGTCATCTGGGATTCTCTCAGCAACGGCGCTAAGAATGTAGAAGTGTTTTGCCTCTGAGGAAACATATTCAAAAACATTATGAGTGCTAACAGCCAGCCAGGCCCAAAGTTTGGCTGCAGAGCTGAGACATTTGCACCCACACAGGGCTCTTGTCCACAGTCACACACGCCCATCATCTCTGCACTTAGCCATCTGTCCCTCTATTCTGTAGCCTTNCAAGTCTCTAACGTATGTGAATGTCAGGGAGGAGCCGACTTGAAGATTCCACTTCCACTCTCTTGCTGGCTCTTTTTTTTCTTACCAGATACTAGAGCTTGTTATTTATCTTCCCAGCTTCTGGTTTTTAAAGGGAAGAGCTACAAAATGAGCTTTTACAAATTTTCGTTTGATCCTCAAAGAAAGTCATTTCATGCCTGTTGCGTTCAAACTATNGCGATGTCCCTGGAAGCGATAATGTAACCTTTCTTTCTGTCCCAAGTTATACATCAGTTTAAATCAGCGCGAAAAATGTTTGCACACAGCCTCAGCCAGGAAAGCGAATGGGCAACAGGAGGGGAAAGCTGCCTGGAGGAGAGAATGGAACCACGGGCCACAGTTTACTAAGGTGACAGCAGTAACCCCAAACNTCTGGATAGAGACGAGCAGGCTATTGACAGGGAAGTTAGTTANCCGCTCTTTTTAGGGGATAACAAAGCTTATTGCTGTATTTGAACAGCAAAGATGATTGAAGTGGAATCATTCCTTGTGTGGTACATATTATAAATAAATATCAATTAGGGCATAAGGGAATGTGGGTAGTCTTACTGAAATAAATGCTTTTGAATATGGGAATGGTTTCTCTCTNTCTCCTCATCCCCTCTCTGGCCAGTAGTTTATCTTGATGACATCTGAGATTCAATGTAGCATGAAGGAGATAGACTATAAAGTACAAGATTTCACCTCATTTGCTTCTTTGGAACTTATGCTCCAACAGCCCCTCTTTCAGAAGAGAGGACTCAGAGTCCCAGAGATAAAAAGCAGTTTTCTAGACAGTCCTTGGATCCAGGGGTCTGGCAAAGGACAGAGGCAATTGCTGGAGATGAAAATGCATATTCGTACACGAATATCNTCTGTAATGTAGGCTGTTTATTGGTTTCCTTCCAAGGGAAGGGCATTTGAGCTGAATGCATGCATGGTCTTTCCATGGTTCTTCCTCCTTGTCCCGTCCACCTGGGAGGTGCTTGCCTCTATCCTAGGGATATGCTGATCCTGTATTGAAAACATTCAACCTCGAGTATCTCTCAGCCCCATGTCTGTTCTGACCTTACATTACCAAGTCTGCCAGATCTGGCTTCTTCATATGAACCATTACTAAAATCATGCCTTCACCCACACCACACTGTCCTGCACAGGTTGTTGGTCCTCAAATGAGACTGTATTATATGCTCATGTGCACATGCATGATTTTGAAAAGGGCCAAACAGCCTTGTTGCTTGTATAAAGCTCTCAAGTCTACATCAGATTGGTGGGGCAGTGGGGATTCACATATTCACCCACTCATTCACAAAACACCTTTCTGTCACAGGCTGGCGTGAGTGGCAACCTCACTCAGAACATTTTCTTTTAGGAGCTCTCATTATAAGCAAGAGTCTGGGGAACTATTAGCCAGTGCTTGTGCCAGACTGCTTGTGGACAGCNAGCTCAATGCCATGGTTGAATCTAAACTTCAGACGTAGAGTTGCAGTATCTATGCAGCTACTTTCATTTGACTTCCAGAGTGGCAGTTCTCCTGCCCAAATAACCAAAACTGGAAGGAGCTTTGTGCTAACTTAAAAGCCTTTTGGCCAAAACACTTGTCATTAGCAAGAGTTAAATTCAACAGTGAGTGGCTCTCATGTCAGAAAACTTTTGAGAAGAAAATTCTCCCCTGTGAGAGGGAAGCTTGCCAGCATTCAGCAGGCAAGGAGGCAGGAGAAGGACACTGAGACATCACATCTTCAAATGCAGACAAGAAGCAAAGAAAGCCAACTGGAAATGGATTAGGACTGTAAACACTCAAAGCCCACCCCGGGTGAAGTACTTTCTCCAGCAACACTCCACCTTCCAGGAGCTGGAGAGATGGCTTAGCAGCTAAGAGCACTGGCTGCTCTTGCAGAGGACCTGGGTTCAGTTCCCAGCACCCACTTGGTGNCTCACAACCATCCACTTCCAGAGGATCTGATGTCTTCTTTTGACTTCTGTGGGCATTTGCACACACATAGTGCACATACATTCAGGCAAAACATTCACACACAAAAATAATCTTTTTTTAAAAAAGACACTACCTTCCGAAGTTTCCACAACTTCCCCCAAGTAGTGCCACCCACAGAGGAGCAAGTGTTGTGTTCAGATAGGAGTGACATTCCCGTTCAAACCACCACAGTCAGCATTTCTGGAAGTTAGGCCAAACAGAACAACTTAGTAAGAGTTTGGGTGGCAATTACAAGTCAGGAGAGTTCTGAGGTGCCGTTAGCTCCGTGGTAGAGGACCTGACAAGCGTGCTTCTAGGTTCAATCCCAAATACTACAAAGTACATCCTTGGATTTTCTTTTCTGTATTTTCCCTTGTAAAGGAACTTGCATGGCCATGGGTGACAGCATGGCGGTTTTCTGTCATTCACCTTCTAGTTGGGCAGAAGTTATCCTGGAGTTGCACAGTTGGGGCTTCTGTGTCTACAGAGTTCTCCTGTCTTTTGTACGGAGGAAATTGGGTGGCATAATACCTCACTTGTTTTCTTTGAAATTTCACCTGGAGTGCATATCTTTAGTATGGTCAACAGACAGGGAGAAAAAAAAATCTCTTTCCAACACAGTGGTAAAAACCTAGAAAAGCAGTTGCTGCACTGATTTTAAAGCCTGCTGAAGCATCCTTGGGCTTAGAAGATTACTGCATTCCTGCTTCCTGGTTCATCGTGTTTGCTATTTAACTTCAGNTATATAATAGGCTNCTTGTGAAATATGTCTCAATCCTCTCCCTTTGTTCCATCCATCTGTATGGTCCCTGCCACANAGAATAGTATGTAAGGAAGTGGTAGTGAGGAATGAGCTTGTGCTGGGAACAGATGATGAGATTTTAGAGATTCACGTTAGCNCTCCTCCAGCTTTAAACCCAGTCTTCTAATTTTGTCTTGATGTGGGCTGCTTATTTCTGCTGTGGTCAAAAGCTAAGTAGTTAGTGAAATAGCAGCCAGGACAATGCTATCACATAGAATATCTAATTATAAGGATGCTGTTTCTCTTAATTACTTCTACGTCAGTGGCATTAGTTGCCTTTCGGTTGTGTCTTTGACCCCTGGAACCATTGTCCTCAGATCCTCTCATGCTCACATTCTGACTTACTCTTTGCCTTTGTTTTCTCTTGAATGGTAAGACTTTGTTTCTTGATGTCTCTCCTGTCTTCCATCCCCTACCTCAGAATACTTTCCCTATAGATGCTTCATGGATCAGAGGGTAGAAGACACCTATGCTGATCCAATATCTGCATACACTTTATCTCTGATTCTCCGTATGGTCCAAACCACTGGGTCCAGCCAGGCCCGGGGAAGAAATCCAGGAGCACGCACAAGGGGTCTTCCAGCCAGGATGCAGCATCAGTAGCGTCTTCCCTCCCATTTCTAGGTGTTGTCTGTGTGCTGAGATCTCACTCCTCTTATGCCTCTTTTGGGTGATGTAATTCCTCCCACTATGGAAGCAATGAACAGCCTTCTAAGAGTAATGCCACGTTTTTTTCCCTTAACATCCTTCCTCCCCACAGATACCGAAGAAAGTAATTGAACCTGCAGAAGTAGAGAAGTAAATTGAAAAGAACCACAGGCAAAAGTACCAAAGACGGGCCTGCAAGGAGACAAGGAGAACCCTTTACATTGGGGGTTTAAATGCTGATCACCTACAGAGCACCAGGAACTCTGCTGGGCGCTGAATTCACAAAATGAGTACAGTGGTTCCTTGCCTTAAAGCAAACAGGTTAAGGTAGATTTGACAAGCACAACAGCAGAAGCAAGTACCTGACCTAGGCAAGCAGGAAGAAAATGGCTTCTGGTAGGGTTGGGGACATTCAGGGAGTGAAGCCTGGAGGAGGGAGCCTCAAAGCCTGGTTTGGGAGAGGAAGTAACTTGGGAGACGCAATAAAGTTCCAATACAGAAAGATAGTATTGTAGGGTTAAGAAATACTGGATTTTCATTTTGTCTTTTGAAAAGATTACCCTGATTTAAAAAAAAGAAGAAGAAGAAGAAAGAAAATACTGCAGTTTGACAAGTGGTATGAAAAAGCAGAATTCAGATAAGACCATTGCAGTATAACACACAGACCTCAGGTAAAGGGGGTGGGGCACAGAAGACAGAGCAGAGGACACAAAGTAGGGTGCTCATCTCTTGGATCCTGAAGGCTCCACACCAGCCCCTGAGCAGCCCAGCATTGCCTTAGCTGCCCCTCCCCTAACCAATAAATCTTGGTCAGATTTATACGTTTATGAAACACATTGGCCTGGATCGGCAATGTCAGAAGACTTAAAAAAAAAATCAGGAGAACTGAATATTTTACCAGTTTTAAGAACAACAAACACATCTAGAGCCATCACCCCAGATTTGGTTGAATTGAATTGCAGAGGGCTTTTGCTTGATTTTGTAAACACAACCATTCAATTTACAGAGATGTAAAAATGTAGCCGAGATGTTTATAGTTATTACCAGTGAAAAGCTCAGCTTTCCAACCCTCTTCACAAGCCCCTAAAAATTGTTATGGTCATGTTCTAGAAATGTGTTATTAGAAGATCCAAACAAGTTGTTGAACCCAATAAATACCTGTAATCCTCAACACCATTCTGCAAGATGGCTATGATTGTTCCTATTTACAGGATGGTGGAAATTGAGTCTCAGGGAGATTAGATATCCTCAGACACAGACACATACACACATACACACACATGCACACACGTNTCCTGGCCAGGAAGAGCAGACCCTGTTGTTCAGTTAAGATCTTCAGGGCTGCAAGCTGCCCACATAGCTATCACACTTTATTATCACCTGTTTTTCACCTTGACTTTGGGAAAAAGGAACAAACCACACTCTAGCAAAGTTCAGGATGTCAAACTATCTGAAGATTGTTGTTGAGGTTTGAAATGGCACAGTTAAAAGGATACTCATAGCAGAAGAGTGTCTTTCTAATCACACTGTGTTAGGCTAGGTCTTTTGCTTCCGACGTTTATTGTTTTTCTTTCTGAAAAAAAAAAATCCTCCACAGAAAAAGGCTTATTCTACTCCGCTCCTTCCCCTCCCTAGTCTATCTCAAACAGAAAGCGGAACGGCACATCCAGGGTCTGGTTTTCATGCCTGATCATCCAGAGTATGTAAAATATGGTGAAATACGGCCTGAGTCAGCTCCTCAGAGGACAGATCTCGGCAAGTGCTGTGACATTGCTAAGCAACACCACAGAGGAGCTGGCTGCAAATTAGGGGACAAATTTATAAGAAGACAGAGTATCTGGGGACTCGCATGGACATTTTATTATGAGCCATCTGGATGATCTACAGTAATAACCACACATTATTGTTCACTGTTCAAGGCTGATAATTCCCACATAATTATATTGATGCCTCCCTCTGTGATCCTAACCTAGCTTTCAAAATCTTCTACTGTGCTTTGCCTAATCCAGGTATTATTCTGCCAAATGGCAGAGGACAGTTAGACCTAATGAGCAATTTCCATTCCTCCCAAAACAAAATTTAAAACACAGTAAGAAAAGTCACTTTCTGCTCTCCGCTTGCACAGTGGCAGAGCTGACTGCCCAGGAATGTCCATAATAGAGGGATTGGTCACAGTACCATCACTGCTCAGATTTCCCCATATGTGCTCCACTACAGTTTCCCAGAGGAAGCCATCATAAGATTCAGTCCCATTCTCAGCCAGCAAAGACTGTGGTACAAAGAAGCAAAGCTTGACCTGCTGAGGAAAAGTGTCTGGCAAGCATCCCTCCCAGGTCCAGCCACTAAAATGGTTCATTCATTTAACTAATATTTGTAAGAAAATTGGACTAAGCAATCTGATTTTAAAGCAAGAGTTACAAAATTGATGAGCCAAGAATAGCTCAGATTTATTAGATTTTTTTTTAATTTGGTATTTGTTGACAACACTTGAAAATCAAGAGATTTCACCTAGAAATCTGGATCTCACTCATAAGAAAAGGTCTGTGAATGCTGCATTGACAGTATTCCATTTACTTATGTACATAAACCAGGAAGCAAATGAGCGAGGAGACAAAAATGTTGGCGATAACAAACCACGAGGCTTGGATTTGCAGGGAAGTTGAGACAAGAGAGTAAGAATTTCACAAAAGGGTGGATTCCGAGGGCATGAAAATCAGTGGTAACTCTCTAGGAGCTCAAAGGTGAGTGTGCGTGCATAGGTGCATGCATGTGTGTATGTGTGTGTGTGTGTGTGTGTGTGTGTGTGTGTGTGTGCGTGTGTGTCCAGTTCATACATCCTATTTGGAACTCAATAGCTGGTGTAGGATTACTGTCCCAGCTCATTTTATGCTGCTCTACCAGAATGCCTAAGACTCCTAATTTACAAGGCACAGAACTGTGTTGTTCAGTTGCTTGTGGTTCTGAGGATCTGGTGTCTAGTGAGGCCTGGCTCTCTGCTTTCAAGATGGCGCCTTGAACACATGTCCTCTGAAGGCGTTGAATGTTGCTCGGAAAAGCAAGGAGAGAATTACTCCCATAATCGTTTTTATAGTGGCATCAATGTCTGCCAGAAGAATCGATTCTCATGACCCAAACTTGTCTCATGACTCAACTCCCAATTTCATTGCATTAGAAATTAAGTTGCAATTCATGAATTCAGGAGGACCCATCCAAACCCTAGCAGTGGCCCCAAGTTCAGCTCTTTATTTTCATTTGCCAAGTGAGAGGTTTTAAGCTCCTAGAACAAAAAGAAGTATCTTTCAGCATAGGTTTGGAGGATTTGGATAAGGAAAGAACTCCACAGGGCAAAAATCTATCTCTGTTAACACCTCGTGTATGACATATGTGTGCGACATGTTAAGTTCAGCTCTTCCCAGGCAACTATGGACCGTGTATGTGTTGAAGAGCCGCTTAGGGAAGTTCATCTGGAATGTTGGTCTCCCACAGAATGCCAAGGAGAGCTGCTGTAATGAGTCAGTACTTTGAAAGCTTTGAAAGCTCTTCAATTTGAAGGTTAAACTATTCCTTCCCTCCTCACTTGAGTAGGAAGTGGGATTTGTGGTTGTCTCCTCATTTCACCTCCATCTCTTAAGTGGTTTGGGTTTTCTTCTGTTTTGTTTTCTAATTTAAAAAAATTACTTTTTTGGGCCAGGAACATTTGATACATGAGAATAGTGACCAAAGAAAACCTTTTAAGAAAAAGCCATTAATTTTGGTAGTTCATACAAATTGTTTTTTTGTGGAAAAATTCAACCAAAAAGTTTAAAATTGGGCTGTGTTAGAAAATATCTCTCAGCCGGGTGGTGGTGGTGCATGCCTTTAATCTCAGCACTTGGGAGGCAGGGACCAGTGAATCTCTGTGAGTTCGAGGCCAGCCTGGGCTACCAAGTGAGTTCCAGGAAAGGCGCCGCCAAAGCTACACAGAGAAACCCTGTCTTGAAAAAAA
>LZPO01075933.1:37267-62911 GCA_001675575.1 Neotoma lepida
TAGGAGGCATTTCATAAGCATGAGAGGTTAGTGAGCTTTGCTTTTCCCTGTGACTGTATTTGCTTCTGGAACAAGACATTTATGGAAACTCAACTGAATGGTCCTAATTGTTGTTACTTCTATGACCTCAGCTAAACAGAGAGAGACACACACAGTAAGGGGGGGGAAAGGAGAGAGAGAGGAGACACCATCTCCTTGTCTCCTCAGAAAATAATACTGCATACTCATGGAAGAGCAATTTCAAATCTATAAAGTGAGTAATCCATAGTTTATTTCTCATCTGCATATACACAAGTTTTATATCATTCTCACATTGGAGAATTCTCAATAAATTGATCATGACTTCTTTTCTTAACATTGCTCTAAATGCAAATGTATAAACTACTTCAGGGATGGTGAGATGACTTAGCAGGTAAAGGCACTTGCTACCAAATCTGATGTCTCAAGTTCAATCCCCAGAACCCACATGGTGGAAAGAAAGAATCAATTCCCACAAATTGTCCTCTGATCTCTAGATCCATTCCATGGCACAAGGCCCACTCCACCCAAAAAATAAACAAATATACAAAAGAAAAAATTAGCTCAACATTTTTTTCTAGCTGAACCCAATGTCTCAAGCATACTAGGCAAGCACTCTATCACTGACTGACCTTCTCTCCCAAGCCCCAGTTTATATGATGGATTTAAAGCAAAGACAATATGCATAAGTAATCGTTTTTGCTCTTTGGAGATCAGCATTTTATAGAGACAGGTAGGTAGCTGGACAGTTACCTTGACTAACATCATTGACAGTGATGTGGCAAAAACTGCTTGCATCGTATTGTCCTGAAACCGTTGCCACTTAACAAAGCCATTAGCAGAAGAGAAGGTTTCACCATTGTTTAAAAGAATCAATCATTGTTCATTTGGATAAGTTAAATTACGGTAGAAAAAGTTGTNATAGTGAGAACAAAAATTGTGAAGACCTTTCCCTGAAGAAATTCAGTCTGTTTCATNGCAACCAACAGCTCCTTTACCTAACCAAAGAACTGCTAATGTCTTGTATGAACCCTGGGGTCCTAAACTACACATCTGGCTAGGTTTTTCTAAAAACCCATTGTTTCAAAGAAACAAAAGCACCAACCACTCTCATAGTACTTCAGCCATCCAATGTTCTTAGCTGCCATGAGCTAACACACTTCTCTTTCGAAGACGATTGGATTTTGAAATACTGTTCAGTAGTGTTCTCCATTGCCCAAAATACATCCTCTAAAACCATAGAGATAAAAAAAAGTCCTTGGGTTATCTGTGGCCTTTCCTATACATTTTAATCATTGCTTTAATCATTGACTGTGTTATATACGCTCACATTATCAGATAGGATTGGCTCAACAATAAATAGCAAAAAAAAAAATCTAAATTAACAATGTCTTAATCAGATAGAAGATCATTTTTCTCTCAAGGGTAGGACCAGGAAGATGTGATAACCCTACAGTAATTCAAAACCCAGGCCACTTCTACCCACCCTGCTGCTTCAGTATTCTAAGGTACTTTAAGGGTACCTCATGGTCCAAGATGTCTGCTACTGAAGCCCCAGTATCACACCCGTAGTCCCAGAAGGTGAAAAGGTCAAAATTATTCCATAACCCCACTCCCCTTCAGATATTCACAGCCCCACACCTCTCAGATAGTCATAGCGTTCCCTCTCAGATATTTTCTTTTTACTTCAAGGAACCTTCTCTTGAAGTCTTTTCAATGAAACTTGAAGATTTTAGTCTTCCTCCATTGCTCTCCCCCTCCATCCCTTATTCCCATGAACCTAGCATCACACAGGCAAGGCTTGTCACATGGCTAGTTTCAAGACAGACTGAAAATGCAGATTTTCTTTAAAACTTAGTAAATTACTGCCCTTAATAATTAAGTAGCGAGTCATTAGGAAATGAAAGCAGAAGAGACTGATGGGCAACTTGAAGTCTCATGATGCCACTTTCAGATATGTGTGTGGGTGAGGACAGCTGAGACAGAGGCTGAGACAGACGTGTGAGAAATCAAGAGCTCACGGTAACTTTGGGAGTCCTGTGAGACGACCAAGCAGAGATACTGAGAAAGGTTTTATAAAAGGCTTGGCTTGGGAGAGCTGTCAGACCGAGCTATAGATGTAAATTTGCAAGTCACTCTTATATTCTTTGAAGTTGCATAACTGGATGTTAATATGTGACTTGTAGATGGGAAAAGATGGCCACAGACTGAGCTTTGGTAACTCCAAAGCTCTGAATCTACAAAGAAAGAGGAGGCCCAAGTAGGAAGGCCACCAGGTGAGGAAGATATCCCNAAAAGCAAGGGAAGATCACATTCCAAAGGGGGCAGTTCACAGATGAGAGTGTAGCAATGAGTAGCCCAGTAAGAACAGGGCATTACTGTGGTAGAAAGGCCAGTTGGGAGGTGGGGAGGTGTCGGTAGTGATGAGGTCTAGAGACTTGCTTTAAGGTAGTGGAGGGGTAAGTGAGTGACAGGAAACATGTCTTGAAATGTGTGGATTGTAGCAGTGAGGAGCTAAGGCTGGCTCTCCTGTGTGGTGTTGCCATGTTGCTATGGTTGGCAGCAGGAGTAATGGTGGGGAAAACCATGAGGAAAGGAAAACTAAAAGGACTATGTAGTGCTTTGGGGTGTAGCGGCACTGNGATTGCTGGCTGAGGGAGATACTTTCTAACAGCAAGGGGAAAGTAGGGAGGTTGTTTCAAAGGCTATGATAAAAGGGGGNCTTTTGTACATAGCGTTTGAATTAGAATAAAGAAAACAAAACTTGCAGAGGAGAAGTCAAGGACAATGGAGNTTTGCTGTCTTCAGCACTGGGAGGTTATGTCAGGTTAGGAACATTCAAAGCCATCTGGAGATGTGGTCCAGATGCTGAGATGATGCAGACATTCTACTGAGATGACAGGATGTTGCTTAGCCCTAGAAACAGTCTAAGGGTTCTCACCTTGTTCTTCCAATGAAACCCCAGGCCATTTGTCATGGGAAAGCAATCCCAATCTATCTGGTCAGAAAGGACAACTTCAAGTCCCTTAGGGGCCAGCTGGTGGTAGTATCATGACTAGGGAAAGAAATCAACCTTCCTCACTTCAAAGAGAAAATTCAGCCCAGTCTAGGGAAACCTTTCTCCTCAAATCTATCCCCAAGGGCGGAGTGGCCTGGCTTAGAAAGATACAAGTCCTCTTCTCTGAAGAAGAGTGTTCAGATGATGGACACCCAATACCCCTCACTCATTTTTATGATTGTCCTCTAGGAAGGATGGCATCACTCAATGGCTTGCCATCTACTCCAATCTCTGAACACCTGGCCTTGTAGTTGGTCAAGCTGGGGAGTTGTAGGTGATCCTGGGTCACACACCTAAGGTAAAAATCTTAGGTATTGTTTGGTCCAGTTCACAAGAAGTAGAATAGCTACAAGACCTTTGAAAGAATAGNAAGTATTATAGTCCCTTGTTATTACTAATTCAAACTTTTACCAGAGTAGAAAACTTTAATCACAAGTTAAATTCATTAAAAGTATTTTTATAAAAACATTACATGCACACAAAAGTGAAAAAGAGACACTCCATAAGGAAGACCATGAAGTGTCCTTCCTACCCTATAGCCCCTAACTCCTTAGAGAAATAAGAATCTCTTCTTTAACATAATCCTTTTTTTTGTTTATTAATTACACTTTGGATACCTGTCTATATTGGCATGTTCAGACATCCCCTATTCTTTCTTAGTAGCTGTACACTATTCTGCTTTGTGGCTCTTTCATGGTGGATTCAATCAGCCTCCTGCAGGTGAACATTTGAGATATTTTCATTTTGTTTTATTCATTTTGTTATTGTAACAATGCTGGGTGGTCCTTTTCTGGGCCCATATTTTAAATGCTACTATGTAGATGCATACACGTAATACAAACATCTGAAAACAGAAATGCCAAATCAAAGAGTATGCATACATATCTCACATTCTGAAAGACACTGCCAAAGTACCCTCCAGAATGGCTGCACCAATTTACGCTCCCATTCACAGTGCCTGGGAGAGCCTCAAAGGCAAAATTTAAATAAGCCCTTTGAGGAGAGATGTTTCCTGACTCCATTGCAAAGCAGCTAGACTTTGTAATAGAGCTACTTTCTAACTACTAACAAGAAGCATGGATATTTAGCAGAGTTGAGTTAAAGCCAGGGTATTGCTGTGGTTGATGTGGTTGCCCTCTCAAAGTTAAGTGACAAGGCTGTTCCTCCTACACAGAATATCCAATTTCCACTGTAGCACGCTCCTTGCTTCTTCCAGACTTCTGACACCCTCACAGAAATTCTATAAAGGACACTGTGGGTACCTCTCTACTTTCCAGTGAGGGAGACTGATCCCCGCTGTGCACAGATACCATTGTCCTCTCTACCTTCCAGTGACCAAGGCAGGAGCCCATGCACAGACACCATTTCCAGTACTGTGTTATGTTTCATCCATTCCAGTTCATGGTTAACTCCATCCAGTCCAACCTTCCATGGCCAGGGAATTTTGGGATACTTGAACAGATGCTTTCTGGAAGGTTGGGCTTCATCCAGAAAACAAATGTCTGAACTCACCATGACTTCTTCAGGGATGTATTCTGGCAAGTGTCTCCCTGGGACTGGGTCTTCTGAAGATAAACAGCAAATATGCATAACCAAGCTAAGCAGCTAGTACCGGGCACTGGATCTGTCAGAGAGACCATCCCCAGCCCTGTGGGCAAAG
The DNA here is from genome assembly GCA_001675575.1 of Neotoma lepida. NCBI lineage: Eukaryota > Metazoa > Chordata > Mammalia > Rodentia > Cricetidae > Neotoma > Neotoma lepida. The sequence continues at coordinate 42,004 of LZPO01075933.1, forward strand.
CTGCCATCCTCCTGAAATCTGGGACTAGGGAGTTCTTCCTGCGAGAATACATCTGCTGNTCAAATGCATTGCATCTTATTTTCCTGATCTAAACTGTCAGCAGTAAAAGCAGAAAGATCAGACTTGGCAAGCTCAGGCGGATTTTGCCACGGTGCATATGTAGAAGGTGTTAAATGGCAGCAGAAGGCAAATTGTGGATGCCTCACCCTGTCTGTTTCTGACATCCCTAGAGCTCACGATGTTAGGTTGCCTCGCCTTCATCAGTCAAACTGGAATACTGTTATTCTAAATTAATTATTCCCCCAACACACATAGAGCTCTGTCTCTTTCTCTCTGAAAAGACAGAAAGAGGGGCTGGCTCAGCAGGTAGGAGCACTAGCTGTTCTTCCAGAGGACCTGTGTTCAATTCCCATGGTGGCTCACTACTATCTGTAACTCCAGTCCTCAGGTACCCGACNCCTTCTTCTGGCTTTAATAGGTACCAGACACACACAAGGTGTACAGACAGACATGCAGGCAAAACACCTGTGTTCATAAAATAAATAAATGAGAGGAAGGAAGGAAGGAAGGAAGGAAGGAAGGAAGGAAGGAAGGAAGGAAGGAAGGGAAGGAGGGAGGGAGGGAGGAAGGAAAGAAGGATTGGTTCCCAAAAGGAAGCTGGCATGTTCACTTAACCATGGTGAGTTTCTCTTAGGATTAACTCTAAAATGATTAACTCTGGATTGTCTCATTTAGTCATGGGCCTCTATACCTTGAGTTAAGGAGTTCTGGCCTGCGCTGGCATTTCTGCTGCAAACCAGTGAGATTTGCAGGTACCAGACTGCAGTGTAAAGTGGAAGGGGGTGAAAAACCAGGGGAAAGGGAAAAAAAAAAAAAACAGAAAAACTAGAAACTCAAAGGAAGTGCCAATCCTTATACACAAGAAATCCAGGTGACAATGGGTGGTNTTTAAAATGCCACAAAATAATGATTGTTGCAGATTAAGTTTTAGCAAATCTAATGACTTTTATTTTCCATCAAGATAAATCATTGGGTGATATACTGCCTAATCAGCAGGAAGGGGTTTTTGTTAGTTTCTGGGTTTTTAAACCAGTTTGCAGAGACATACTCCAGGTCGGAGCCTTAATGAGCTGCCTGGGACAAGACCTCACCACTTGTTAAGAAATACTTGGCTTAAATGTTGGCCGGTCTCTGGGTGTGCAACCCACATTATCAGTAATGACTCTTTATCCATTCATCTCTTAGCTCTCTCCAAGGACCCAGGGGATGGAAACCAAGACAGATTGTACANTGTCCATAGACAGGCCCACCTAGCTCAGAAATTCAAACCCAAGAATCAGGCTCTGTTGAGTCCTCTTTGCCTGAGCCATGTCTCCATCTGGCAGCTGGAAATGGTCACAAAATGAAGTTCCTAAAACAGAGAAGACTCCCTGATAGGCTAAAGAGCATCAGCTCCCCAGCCTCGCTAGGGGTCCCAGTTCTCCTAAAACATCACAGTAAAGACCTGCTACAAGGCTTTTAGCTTGTAAACTTCAAATTTCCCTGAATTTCATTAGCTATCACTTTCAAAGATGACAACATGAACTATTAGTGCTGCTAAACTTTGGAATTATACCAAAATTGTGAACTTAAGCAGTCCCCTGAGGCTTCTGCCATGTGCCTCTGGGCTTCCTGGTTTCTTGCCCACTCCCCAAAAGTAGACTGAGAACTGAGTTTGAAACCACAATTCAAGCTCCTCCTCACCGACCCACTAGCACCCCCTTCTCTGTTGTTTGTAGTAATAATGGCACCGTATCCACAAACTCCAGANAGCAAGCCTAGCACTGGGGGACAGATACAGCTGTCCTACGCTAGATGTCCATGTGCTACCTAGGGAGAGGGTCAGACAAATATCTTGAAGAGTCTCTGATGAACTNTNTAATAGGGCAGATAGCAATGGGCTGACATAGAACAAAGAGATCTCTGAAGGCTATGATGTCTAAGATGGAATCTGGTAGAGTNAGAAAAAGCACTTAGTAGGGAGCTTTGGGAGCTGTGAGGGAAATGAATGGGGATGCAGGAGGCACTGTGAAAACTGGAATGCAGTGAAGATGCTAGAGACAACAGCCCAGGAGGATGAGCATGAATGATATAAAGGTAGAGCCCAAAGGTCTTGGCATTGATGGGGTGTTAGCCCTGCAAAGATGGCTAAGATGCCCAGAGGGCAAGGCACCATAGTATAGACATCAGCAATGGGTCTCACAGCAAGAAGCAGATTCCTAGGAAGGAGGAGCATTTGAGGTTGTCAGAGAGGCTTTTCAGTGAAGGTGTGAGTCCTCTAGAGAACAGGGTCTGGGTTCGGGACTGACGGACATTCAGGTAGCAAGCAGTTGGATCCTCTAAGGAGAAGAGAAAATGAGGAAGAGGGGCCAGGAGGGGCTCTGAGAATTACTGACATTTGAAGAGGTCCCTCAGGGGTTGTGAAAATTAAAGATGATTTTGAGGATGGGGTAAGGGAAGCCAAATTCGACAGAGAAATCAGGTCATACAGAAGCAAAAATAAACAAGGGCATGTTCCCTGGAGCAAGGCTGACAGACACCAGGTGCAGAGTTCATGTGTGAGCATGGGAGGCTAAGGACACGGCACCAGCATAGCCAGGTCTTCCAAGTGCCCACAAGGGGAAGATGGGAGGGCAGTGCCAGCAGCAAGTGAAGGCCCAAAAGGGACTGTATCATGACCTTGAACTTGAGAGAAGAGGCAGATACTGAAGACTGAAGATGATACAATGTCTATGAGAGGAAAGTCTGTGAACTGTAAACAGTTTNAAACAGAAATGTCAGTATTTAAATACCAACAGTTGTAAAACGCTGGAAATATTTCAGTATGTTTACAGAAGTGTGCTCATGTTCCCCATGATGTGGTAACCAGCTCAGGGTTGTAACATAATAAATTCACATTGGACAGATGTGTTTTCTTCATTGCAGATCTACTCATATGATTATACCTATAAGTGTAACGACAATTGAATTATGTTGAATACTTCTACTATGAAGTTCACTCACAATTGACTAAAAACAGTTTACAATAGTAGTTTAGTTTCATTAATGTCAGTGTAGTATAATAAACCGTTTACATGACGATTCTCAGAATGAGGGAGATGATTTAGAGGCTGGGCAAAATGATTTAGGGATAAAATCCTATGTTTTATTTAAGATAACATTATTATCTTTAAATTTTAAAACNTATCGAACATGTTTCTTTAAGGAATAAAAATCAAGCCGGTGCCTATTAAGAAATTACTGTTTCACAGAGTTTGTAGAACGAACCATGAGTCCATCCTAGCTCCTCTGTGCCAAGGAGCCTTTTCCCTTTCCTTCCCTGAGCTTCCACACATCCCCTCCTGGCCATCAAGAAGGCCTCTACTGTTAGAGCAGGAATCTAATCCAGGCTAACTGCTGCAGGGGCACCAGATGATCCCACCAAACACTACGGAGTACATAGCACAGGTTTGCTTAAGATTTCCGAGACTAGCTTGAGAGGAAGCTTCTGGGGGCTGCCTATTCCACAAAGAGTTTCATTGCAATGAGCCTGGAATTGTTGCTTTTAACCACTGAGCCATCTCTCCATCCCCGCAAGCCAGGCATTATTGAGGGATAGAAGATGGCTGGGAGAAGGCCCCTTCTCAGTGAAGTCTGCCCTCTACTGGTGAGAATGGGTATGTGTCTAGGAAGCTGACACAAGGCTATATGACTAGTTGGTGGACAAGTGTCATGAGATCAATGATTCTGAAAAAGTCGGGGTGGGTGCCAACACAGAAACTTTCAGGTTAGCCCCTCAGAAATGAGGAGCCACTTAGTAAAGGAAGAGAATGACCCAAANTTTTCTCCCCAGGTCTTCACAATGCTCCCCAAACTGCCTCTTCCATCCCAAAGACTCTTAGGTCCTGGAAATTCACAATATGGAGAAACAAATGGATGGGCCCTGCCTTCCATCTCTGGACTATAAGTATTCACTGTACCCCAGTTATCTCCTAGTTATCACTAGACAGTTCTCAGCTTGGGAAATCTCTCTTTTCCACACAGCTATAACCTCGGTAGGTTCCATGAGGACTGAGTTAAGCTCTGGTCAACAGGAAGGAAGTCTAGCCTTATCCACTTGCCTTGAGACCATGAGCACAGGTTTATTGAGATCTACTGAGTGCTGAGAACACAGCAAGAAGGAACAATGGTAAAAATCTCTGCCTTCACCCAACTTTTTTGCCCATAGCAAACAGTACATAAACAACAGTAATAGCAGTAACTGGGGATAGCTGCTTCTGGGGAAATAAGCTGGGATAGGAAATGCTAGAGAAGGTTTGCTCAGGGAAGCCAGGGTGAGATGGCGACATATGAACAGATACTGGCAGAAGATGAAACAGTGAGCCTCTGATTGGGTGGCGTGGTGGCGGGGGGCGGGGGGCTTTGCACAGAGCAGGCCAGCCAGTGCCGTGGCCCAAAGGTATAAGGGTGCAGTGTTCTCAAGAAACAGGGAAGGGACTAGCCTGGATGGGGCAGAGCAAGAAGGGCAGTAGGGACAAAGTCAGGGTGGTCAGGGATTAGAGAGAATCCTGCAAGCAACTGTAAGGACCTGAACTTTCACTCTGATCTGGAGATCCACTCTAGACCTTTCAACCAAGAAAGGATTAATATGACCAACTGTAGTTATCCCTGGGGGTGCTAGCATGACAGAGAGGTAAAGGGAGAAGGGGACACACCAGCTGGCTGAATTACTCCTGTGGAATGGCTTGGTGGGACTCAGGAAATGAGGGCTGGAGGGGGAAGTGGGCTGAAATAATGTGAAAATAGAAAATACCCAATTTGCCGATGAATGGCTGTAAGAAAAAGAGAGGCTCTTGGGACAACGGGTGGCACCACCTCGGTTCTGTCAAAGCTTTGTCGGAATGAGGAGGGCCTGTCTGCCTATTCCAGTCAGAGCTTTCACAAGAAAAGACAATGAAGCAATAGATGGGCAGGGGGGACAGGAGCTCGGGTGCCCTTTGGCTTTCGAAGCTACCTGCCAAGCCCTGAACTTCAAAGAAAGAGACAGGAAAGGCAGAACTGAAAGCATAGAAATGGACTTGAAAAGACTTGTTTTCAAGTTTTTGCTCTCCTACCCGCCTCTCTCTTTTTTNTCTCTCTCTCTCTCCAAGTGACTGGCTCCCTTTACATCTGTCTCTTTTGTGGCTTTGTTTTTTCCTGTATTGCCGCTGCTCAGGCTGCCCCAGTCTGGATCTAATCTGATCACAAGCCCAGAGGGTCCCTTTTGACACTTGCCTATTATAGGCTTGGTGGGGAAAATGTGAAGGGATTTCCAAGGGGGCTGTTTTAATTAATTAACAGCAGGGCAGAAGCCAAGTTTACTTCCCTTGAATGAACAGACCTCTAGGTTGTCTCACAGTGGAACATGGGACTTCTGTTTTAGCTTGATGTGTCCAGCCAAGGATTTGGGTGGCTGTGTTTCTCANTTCATTCTCATTCCCAAGAAGCCCTCAGCTCCCATCTTTTCCTCTCAAGCTTCCTGCCCACCCCCTCGCGCACCCTCCTGTGAGGACACTCAGCTGGTACTCTTGCACATCTCAGAGCAAACTAAACTCTACTAAAATTGTGTACCAGGTTTGACGTAGGTGCCTCACGATCCAAGCTGAGTTTGCTATTTCCGGGACTTCTAAGTATACAAGTATCTGTAGCTATATAAAAAGACAACACCTTCAGGGTTTGCACTACAGCAGGGGATATTTTTAAGGCTGCTTTGAATCAGGCTAAAAAAAAAAAATCACTCTGTGGCTCACCTTGAAAAGTATTCAAAGGTGTCTCGGTTCTTTCTTGACAGACACAAAGCGGCATGGTTGTTTCTTACGCCCATCCCTCAGTGCCCCCACCTAAATGTGGGCCTAACACTTAGAGGTGGTTTTTAGAGGATTCCCTGAAACTCAAACACAAACAAGCTTAACCAAGCATACCTTCCTTTGTTGGGCTCTGCCTTCCACCTTCAGGACTGTGTGTGCCAAGTGCNGAAGGTGGGCCTTGGTAAAAACTAAACCTCAAGAGAAAATCCTTTCAGACAAGGATGCCATCATCAGCACTCAGAATAAGAATAGTCACCAGGTCAGAACAGTGGGACTAAGGATAGTCAGAGGACGAATGTGAAGGAAAGGAACTGAAGAATTCCTTGCCAGCCTTGGCAGCTTTGCTTGGCTGCGCATGCAACTAAACCCCAAGAGAAAAAGGCAACAGAGCAGGTCTTCTTTTAGTAGCACAGAAAACTAGGAGACCTGCTGCAGCTGGGAAAACAGTGACACACAAGTGGCACACAGGATTCAGATGCCCAACACCCCAGCCCCACCATCACTTCCCACTCTGTCTGCCAAAGTTCTTACAGAATTTAAGAAAACCACACCAGGTATGGCCAACTCAGCGTTGAAAGATGTCCATGGCAAAGTACATAGCTACAACCGGACCTGTTTGTGGGCCCATTTTTTAAATCATTTCTCTCTGGCACATATATAAGCCGTGGAAGGAATCCTGTGNGCATGGATATTCCGTGAGAGCTGCTTTGCAGTGCATCTTCTCTGCTGTGATTCGTGACTTGAGGGCATTATTTGGGCGAGGTTAGTCTACACAGGCTCGCTTTTCCGCACCCNTGTCTGCTTTCTTACTGCGCTATATGCAGTTTCAAAGCATGTTTGATCTCTTTATTTCATAGACCTACAAAGCGCTCTAAGCTCAAAGGTGGATCTCCACACATGCGCGATAGCAGAAAGATTTTTGTTAGCAGAAACTCCAGGGAAATTGCAGAACCTCCTTTTGCCTCTTATGGGTACAAAACACATGATTTGGGAACTTCTTGAGCTTGTCTTAAGGTTACAAGGTCCCAAAGGACACCCTCCCTGTCTGCTTAGTGCTCAGGGAAGACTCCACCTGGCAGCCAGAGAGTGCCCAGCATCTGCTCGCTGGGCCACCACCAGGCAGTCGCACCCCACTGCCTCCTTCATATTCTTCTTTTTTTCCTTTCTGTTCCTTTCCATGCTCCCTTTTACGTACTCCTTTTCCTNGTCCCCAGAGTGTCTTCCTTTCCCCNCCTTTTCTTTGCACAGTTTACCATGGAGATTAAATAAAAACACAAGCTCAAGTCACTTTCCAGAATGAACACCTGCCCATTTCCTCATCCTTCCCATTCCTTGTGGCATCTGAGTTAGTCAGTTCTCCATCACAGTGACAAAGATTGGTTCTGGCTCCTGGTTTCAGGACTTCCATCCCCTCCCATGTGGTCCTTTTGCTTGAGACCAAGGGGAGGCAAAACATCATGGCAGTGGGAACCTGTGGCAAAGGCTGCTCACTTTGTAGTGCCTGGAAACAGAGAAGTAACAGGCCAAAGCTAGAATCTAGTTATTCCCTGCAAAGGCATGTCTTCCTCCAGTGACATCTCACCTGCCACAGTGCCACTGCCTCCACTGGCCTACTGTCAATGGAGTAAGTCACAAACGAGGCCGGTTTCTCTGAAAATGCACTCACAGACACAGTGGGTGGCAGGGAGACACCCTTTTTGCATCGATATCACTTACCCAATCAAGTTGGCCATCAAAATCAGCTATCACACAGTCCAAGCCACCTTCTAAGCTACTTTCTGTTTTCCATTGTCCCTCCGAGGCCTTTCAGAGCACAGCTATGCAGCACATTCACTGCCTAGACTGACACCTTTGTATAATAAGAAAATGTAGGTAAGGGCTGGCAAGATGGCTTCATGGGTACAGGTGCTGGCCAACAAGCATTCCAGCCTGACTTCCATCTCCAGGACCCACATGATAGAAAGAGAACACTAACTCCCATGAGTCGTCCTCTGATCTCCGCATGGATGCAGTAGCATGCATATGCCCTCCCCAATTAAAAAAAAGTTTTAAAAATGCAATGGATTGAAACACAAAATAAATATAAATTTGTGAGTTTATAATGTTGCTCAAAACACATTTTTTTNAAAAAAAGGTTTAGGTTAGTGGCTAATGAAGCTGTGAGCAGAAGTGACCCCTTCCTGTGTTACCGTCACATAGGCATTTACATGTTCTATCACTCTGAACCTATCATAGACATCAACATTCTAACCTGTCATGATTCCCATACACGGGGAAGGGAGAGGCTCACTTGCCATGCCCAGCCTTGGAGGAGGCTCTCTCCAAGAGAAATATTTTCATTTCATTTTCATTTGATTTGCTTCTAACTTGAAAAGTAGAATAAGATCCCCCCAATAATATGCTGCTAGGTAACACAGCCAACAACAAAAAAAAAGCCTAGTAGAAAATTGTGGGGCTGAGGATATTTTGAGGAACTCATCATGCTGGAATCTAGGCAGTAATCAGTTTAAAATGAGAATCTTTTGTACCTTGAATGTTCCCAAGGAAGAAAATCAAAGATGAAAGAGAGAGATGTGCTTCGTGTCCCTAATCGCTACACTTCGCATGCCTTTTTTGTGTGCTTATCCCATGCATTTACCCATTAATTATGTCAATAATGAAGGAGAAATGAGGCACTACACTTGGGGCACAGCTGTTTACAGTGATTGCTTTGAGCATGGTATTTTTTTTTCCAGCACCTTTCCCAAAGTGTCTCATCACCAACATGCTCAGTTGATCATTCTTTGCCCTAAATCCCCAAATGGAATCAGTCGCCGCCTTTGATGCTCTCATCGCAGCTGACTCGGCTTATGCGGAGAGCTGTGGTGTCTGTCCCTGACTCCTTTGGAAGCTGCAGTAATGACAAATGCTTGAAAAACCAAAGTCAAGTCGAAGGATTGCTGGGCTTGGCTTTCCTTCCCAGTCCTTATCCAAAGCAAATCTGGGATGAGCATCTAATTCCAAAGCAGCTGTGGATCTTCGGCCTCGTTGGGGCTCTCAAGTGATGAGGGTGGAGGGTGGGGGGATGCTTGATGTTTTCATGCATTTGTGAGCACCCAGGAGGGGAGGACGAGGTCCAAGTCACACCTCTCCCCTATGGTTCAGCAGCTTGAAGCTCTCAGAGAACCAGGCTGAAGTGTCCAATGAGGTAAGAAAGTGCCCTCCATATAGGATGAAAGACATTTGGGTTGGATGGAGTATGTGCTCACTGCTGTAATGCAGCATAAGTGGAGAGGCCACAACCTTGCTCTGGCAATCCTGCCCCCTCACTCTGTCTCTTTCCTGCCACTTTCTCTTACTTCAGGGAGGTTCAGAGAAAAGGCTTCAATTCTCCACAAGATCGCCAAGAAGAAATGCCAAGCAGATGAGAATGAGAGGCAGAACGGGGCTGCCAATCACGTGGGTGAGTGAGAGATATCCATCCCTTGTCCTTCCCTACTGCGTAAACATGGAGGGGGGATGACACAGAAAGACAGAACCCAGTGTGGACACCTCGACCCAGAGCCAGTTCAGGCCCTACCTAAACAATGAAATGAGTTCCTTTTCTCCACCTGGGACAGGGCAGGAATGGACATGTATGTCACCAATAACACTAAGGGAAGCCCAGGGGGAGTAGTAATTCTAACCAAATCACCAGGTATTCTGTTCAAGATGTGACAGGCACTTGGCTTCAGAAAACCATACAAAAAAAGACACACCCAAGTCATTAATGTTTAGCCAGAGATGGGAGTCCTGCTTCTGTACCCTTAACTGGTGATCAAACTGTATATCTATGATATTGCTTGTGCACCACCACCACCACCCCAAATTACCACTCACTTAGCCCAACAGAGTCCTTNTGAGTCCCTGCCGTCTCCTCTTTCTTAAAAATTCAGCAGTATTAAGGCTGGAGACATGGATCAGCAGATAAAGTGCATAACTGTGAAGACCTAAGTCCAAGTTCCCAGTACTCACATAAATGATGGATGTGAGTGGTGGCCCTACCTAAAATCTCAGCACTTAGGAGCCAGGGACAGAAGATTCCCCAGGGCAAGATAGCTAGCTAGACTAAACAAATTAGCGAACTCTGGGTTTCCCAAGAAACCCTGTCTCAGTAAATAAAGTGAATATCAACCTCTGGCCTCCACACACATGTGCACAGGTATACACCCCCCTCACACACACACANGCATGAACACATGTACACATATGCTTGCACCACACACATATACATAGGCCAAAAAAAAGATAAAGTTAGGCAAAATCAGCCTAGGTCTGTCTTGGCTGACTTTTCTAGAACTCCTGTGTGACCAGATTGTGACATTCAGGCATCTTATTTTAACTTGGGGCATCATGTTCCCTTTCTCCTGTCTGTAACTATAATATAGCTCTCAATTCTAAATTCAGACTAAATTTAACCTAATCTGGATCCATGCTGTAAACGAAGCTATTGCCCAAGTGACTAAAATTATCCGCAGACAAATCTCAACAGTTTTGCCCTCAAAATACTCCATAGAAGATTTCCTGTCTCTCTAACCATCCTGAATTCTAGCCCAGGCAAAATTTTCAGCCAAGGAACAGACAAGAGTCAATTGAGTACTTATGGAGAAAGTGGACAGGAATTAGTTCAAATGTTGACCAGACTGGGTTATGAATTGCAGGTTTCTGCTTGATCCCCTCTGCTTCCCTAAACCTCGGCATGTTTTTGTGGTTTTTTGTTTGTTTGTTTGTTTTTGTTTTTGTTTTTTTTAGAAGAAGCAGGGTTTGGGTTTTGTGTTGTCAAGTCAGTGGGGAAAGCTATTGCCTAGTTAATAAGCTCTGTGTGTGAGTTTTGGGTTCNATTACAAAGGCTGCTTTTCCTACTCCAATTGTTGGTTTTTCTTCTGTGGGGTGAAGTAGCTTAGAACAGATTTATGTGGCTGGGTTCATTCCCAGACCTCCTCTTGCAGACTGGTGNCTGGAGGCTTAGATTTAATCATCCATGACATATAATTCCAAGGAACTCCACTGCTGATGGGGCCAGTGAAGGACATGGTAACCAAAAGGAGTGTGTATAGAAAATCTGTTTTCCAAAGGAACCCCAGGATTTGTTTTTGTATTTTTTGTGACAATAAAGACTGTGGTTTAAAAGCACACTTGAATTAGAGGCTGTGCCTATGAGGTAGGTTCTTATTTATCTGCGTCTATCCTGGAACATCTAAAACTCCTTTGGATCCTGTGATTCTGGGATCAAGTTTGGCCTCAGCAATCTGCTACTGGAGGTGTATGAGGTCTTTTGTGTCCCCCAGATTCTTACTATGTTTTAGTTTAGATAACTGAATGGAACATACTGAGATAAACTGGCATGGCTACAGGCAGCAGAGACACTAGGAATCATGGGTGGATCAGGGAAACCAGAATTCCTACACTTTCCATATCATCATTTGTGCCTCAGGACACCACAATTGAATTCATAAGCATTTCCCTAGGAATTCCAGTATTTGACTGCTTCAAACCAAGCCTTTTTATGGAATTCTCTTTGTCGGGGGGCATAATAGGGTCTCACCAGGCTGGCCTTGAACTTGGGGCAATCCTCTACATCCACCTNCCAAGTGTTGAGATTTTTAGGCATGCGCCACTATGCTCAGCCCCACATAACCCTCTATTTTCTTATGCACTGATGACAGAAATATTTGGTCCTTCTGAAATTGCTAGAGAAAAGAAAAAAAAAACCACTTCCGTTCTTCTGTGAGCATCCTGAGATTGCTCACATCTGGCACAGCTGAGCATACTGCTGTCCAGCAACCCNGACTCCTGACTCAGCACCACACAAGCCTGGCCTCCTGATGCTGAACAGAGTTGATGCCAGTGCCTTTCTCTTTCTTTCTTTATTTAAAAGATTTATATTCATTTTTATGTGTCTACATGTGCCCCACATACACACAGGTGCCCATGGAGGCCAGAGTAGGGAGAGTGTTGGACCACTTAGAACTGTAGTTAATGGCAACTGTGATTCCCCCCAATATAGGTGCAGGGAATCGAACCCAGCTCTCTGAAAGAGCAGTAAGTGCTCTCAACTGCTGAACCATCTCTCCAGCCTCAACAAAAAACTTTCTCTTTCACTTCCACTTAAGTTCCAGTTGAACCCAATGGGGCCTGAACACTGGTCACCTGGAGATGCTTCTCTTAGCCCTGGAAAAAATATCTTGCAAAAGGCAATTGCAGTGACAGAGATTCAGATCATTCATTCCTGGCTTGTTGGCTCTGCCNGGGCTCTCTTCTGAGTGTANTACATGCGCTTTCCAACCTCTCCACAGAAGGGGCAGTGGGAGCAGCAATGGTAATGATGGTAGTAGTGGCACTGTTAGCAGCACTCCAGTTCTATAGGTGAGGAAACCAGATGCCACAGAGGTTGAGGCTGAGGGTCACACGATATAAGCTGTAGAAAGAGAGTAGAAACACAGGCCCATTTGATTCCTAGTGTTACAGAGTCCCAGGGCCTAACCAGGGTCCTTGAGCCTCTTCTGCACTCTCAGGAAAACATGACTATACTTGCTAATCTATTCTCTCTCTCTCTCTCTCTCTCTCTCTCTCTCTCTCTCTCTCTCTCTCTCTGTCTGTCTGTCTGTCTCTCTGGAGTGACACAGACTTGGGTCTTGTTCCTTGTCTCAGCTCTTCCTTACTTTTCTTAGAACAGGACACCCAGTGCAAAATGTGCTATGAGTGTTCTCAGGATTGTAAAAAAGAGACGGGTGGCCAAATCCTCCTTCTCTGTGCCCCTCTCCTCCCCTCCTGGCACTGGCAGTTTTGTAACATGAAGGCTGAGAGTATTAGAGTTGAAAGCAGTGCCTGCCTGACCATCAGCCACAATGAACCATTCACTTCATAGAGGTGTCCCAGCCCAGAGGAAAGGGAGCCTGCCAAAGATGGCAGGCTAATGATGACAGAGCATAGCCTCAGACATGGTACCCTGAGCAGTATCCCTTGTGGGGAGGGATGTACTGTTGCAGGAGGGATCCAGCTATCTCACAGTCTGTATCTAAATGTCAAAGATTTGTATCTGTGTCCTTGCATGATCTGTCACATATGGCAGCTGATAGGGCCTCCAGTGACGCCATGTATGGTGGAAGCCAGAGCACAAGGCAGCACAGGGCGAATGGTAAAAGCCCCTTACCAGTGCCCAACACCAGCTCAGGTCTCAGGTGCTTTCTCACCTNCTAGTCAGCATTTTAGANCATTCTTTCCAACGTGGCCCCTTTTGCCCATTGATTCTGATTTGTGCTTAAATCTCTTTGTGTTTAAATTATGCCACAGAAAAAATCGAACTTCCCAACAGCACAAGCACCGAGGTCGAAATGACACCATCNAGTGAAGCTTCGGAACCTGTGCAGAATGGGAACCTCTCACACAGCATTGAAGCTACAGATGCCCCGGTATGATGCCATGACAGTACAGGTTCCCTGGTGGCCCAGCTCCCAGCTGTGTGGACACCAAGGAGGAGCTGATTTGTTTATGTGTGTCTTTCCCAAGGCCTCACATGGGGAAAACTGTGTGCATTGAATGAATGTGCAAACTCTCTAAGCCATTGTTTTCTCAGGGTGAGGGCAAAGGCAGGTGTCTCAGAGTCTGGGGATGAAAAGGCNTGTGTTAATGTATGATAAAGCTCGACGGCTGTGTCTTTAAAGCCATTGCTAAATAACAGAAAACTCACAGTCATCATACCTCCCTGAGCTCTTTTACCTCAGTGGTTGAAATTAATATTCTTTGGCCCCACCCACTATTCGACCACAACCAATGAACTGTTCCTCCTAGAAGTAACTAATAACACCTAGAATTGATCAAACGCCTACTACATGCCCATATGTGGTGCTGGTTGCTTTAAGAATGCCCATCTTCATACCTCACAGCTGAAGGAACAGGCATTGGTCCCTCCACCGTGCAGTTGAGGAAGCTGAGCTGGGTGAGATGAAGTGATTACCTCATTGTGAATAGTGAGCTGAGACTCCATCTCAGGCATATCTAAATGCAGTGCCTGGGCTGCTCCGCCATGAGCACTGCCTTTAGAGCACAATTGCTCAAACAGTGGGCAGAACTATGTGGTGCTTACTAGNTATTTGGGTCTTGTCCTGATCAAATCAGTCCAAACTTCTAAAGCACAGGGCTCCAGTTTTGTGTCTACTCAAGTTTCACAGACTGAAAGACGCTTGGGAACTCTCAGAGCGGATGGGGAAGATCAGTCATGATAAAATGAAGATTCTGACTTTGAGGGCTGGCCTGAGGCTCAGGGTGTGGAGTGGACTGGGCTTCCCAGTGATGGCAGTGCTTCTGGCTGAAGGACCACTCTTGGAATAGCATCTCCCTCAAGTTTGTGAGCCAGTCTTGTCCCCGATTTTTCTCAATGAGGTGTTGTACACCTGTCTCTTATACACATCTAGGACCACTCTTGGAATAGCATCTCCCTCAAGTTTGTGAGCCAGTCTTGTCCCCGATTTTTCTCAATGAGGTGTTGTACNCTACCCANAAAGAGAACCGAGACTACAGACTGTGCAGTCTAGCACGTCTTTCCTTTATGTCAGAAAATGCTCTGAAACAGGGGCAATCTGCCCTCTGGGAAAACATGGGACTTCTTACCTGTTGCCCTGATCTCTGAGAGAAATTTAGAGGGCGTCTCTCCGTCTATCTGAAGAGAGCTCAGCTCTGGCTGCCCTTGTGTCCTCTGCCTTCCAGCTTCTCACCCTCCTGCCCAGAGCCCTGGACTGGCACCACGTCAGCTCAGCAGTGATCTGGCAGAGCGGCTTATGTCCACATGGATAAGCAGCATGTGGTGGCGGGAGGCAAGCCCCAAGGACATCTGGCTGCCCTTGGGGCTGGCACAGTCACAGGTGTGCAGAGGGACACCTCATCACCCTGCCACTCCATCTGTCTGGCCCAGGGACATCTGTGTCCCTTCAAGGGAGGANCTTGCTGCAGGAGAGCCAAAGACTCGCTGACCTCTGTCCGCAGAGTTGCCCCAGGTCTCAGGNCAGGGAGACGCGCAGATTTGTGTGCCATGCAGGCTCGACTGCAGAGCAGTCAAGCTATCAAAAAGTCATCACTACAGCTGACTACAGGGTGACCTGCTGGTGCATTCCAAAGCCACAGGGCAAGTTGCCAGCCTGACTGGGCACTCACTTCCTCCCCCTTAAAGCACAGATCCTGAAAATACTGCCTCATTGGTGCAGTGGTGAGAGCTAAATGTGCCCTTGGCATGGGACCACATGCCATCCTATGCCCAAATTTGCTGCTTAAACAGCATTCCCCCCTTCCTTAAGTATTCCTTGTAGGTAAAAATGAAAAGGGGTTGTATGTGTATACGCAGGATATGAATAAGTCAGCCAACAAACATTTGGTAGTTAATAATGGTCTGGAGTGATCATGGAGATCTCTGCACAGTGCTCTGGGAGCCAGCTAAAAAAAGAAATTGATCTTATCTAGGGAAGATATGAAAACTCTAGAACATGTAACATTTGAACTGGACATTGATNGATGGTAGGAATTTGTCACTCAGAGAAGAAAGAAATGAAATGACAACCTGTGCTGGTGTCCAAAAACTTAGGTGTAATGATTGCTGAACATGATGGTAGAACTGGAGACTGTAAAGCAGTCTGAGGAAATACACACCAGGAAGCATAAACTGGCTTGGGTTTTTTCACCCATCCATCAGATGAGAAGGCTCTCAGTGTTCATCTGGGTCAGACAATGTACCGGGAGCCGAGCCGCCCACATGTTCCAGCAGAGCTGAGACTGATGGCCACGGGGACACAGAGAGCAAAGGAGGATGAGGGTACAAGGGAGTGCAGAGCCCCCTGGAAAGCCTCGCTGAGGAGATGTCCTTCAAACTAAGTGTACCTGTCAAAGGCACAGTACCATGAGACAAAAGTGAGCTCAGCTTGTTTGGAGACAGCATTCCTGGGACTGCCAAGGGAGCCAAAAGAAGGAAACAGTAGCAGGGCGGCTAGCCTTCAGACGATGGGATGTTGGTTCTTCTTGGGCAGCAGCAAACCACTGGATATCCCAGATGTGACCGGCACTACCAGAATGCCCCTGAGGCTGCATCCAGACTGTATTTAAAGNGATAGTGAGGCAGAGAGGTCCCTGAGNATTTGGTGGAGGGAAAAGGTTGATGGTACTTGGACAGCNCAGTAGACCCAGAAGAGGAGACAAGTGTACATCATGAAACATGACGTACATTCTGTCCAGCTCTTGAGAGTGAGGAGCCTTGAAGGATTTAGGGAGCAATGGCAACTTTTGGATGTTTTGCAGGAAGATAACTCATCTTGTTCTAGAAATAACCAGGAGGCTGGAGATATAGGTTGGTAGTAGAGCACTTGCCTAGCATGCACAAGGTCCTGGGTTCCATCTCTGGTACCACAAAAATAAGGAGAAGGGCAAAACAGAAGAAGACCAGACACAGAAAAGTGAGTTGAGAACACAGAAGCTTAGGGATCAGTGTATTGGAGTCCAGAAGCCAATTTGGCCTATCGCCTGTGTCTATATGACCCAAAGGGCTAGAATGGTTTGTACATTTTCAAAATGTTTTTGTGAAAAAGGGAAGCAGGAGCATATGGAACAGGGACCATATGGACCCCAAAGCCTGAAATATTTACTGTCTAGCCCTTTGTGGAGTGCNGGGGAGGGGTACTGCTTGTGCCCAATATAGACCATCTGTAGTCTTTAAAGAAAAAGCTCTCCTATACCGATTTGGAACGATCCTCGGTATGTGTTGTTAAGTGAAAAGGCACTGTGCCAAAGTGTATCCTAGATGGTGAGATACAACAGTACACTGTCTGATGCTGAAGGAAAAAAGAGGGACGAGCATGCAAGCCTTTGCTTGGGATGCTGCTGGAGAAATTAGCTGTGCAGTTACCTCCAGAGACTTTGATATGTTCCCTTCTGCCAGTTTTGCGTTTTGAACCAAGTAATTGTGTTACCAAGTCAAAAAAAAATAGAGTAATACCAATAAAAATAATAATGGGTTAAATTTGGAATGGGGATGTAGCTCAGTAGGTAGAGTGCTTGCCTAGCATATACAAAGCCTTGGCTTCTACCCCAACACCACAAAAGGAGGTANCTGTCACCCCAGCATTTGGGAGGTGTAGGCAGGAGGATCAGAAGTTCAAATTCATCCTCCAATACATCATTCTTTAGTCATTCGAACATAGACTATTGTGGCTAACCACTGGAGTTCAAACCTCAGCCCTTTTCCTTANGATTATGTGCCTAGAGCCACGTGCTCAACCTCTCTGTTCTCCACATTCCTTCTCTGTGAAACAGTAATTTTAAAAAAATGCTTATCTCATAGTGTTAGTGTGAGGCTCTGTTGCTCTTTGAACAGTTCTTGACATACAGTGAGTGCNTCACAGGGGTTTCATGAAGTTGGGNATACTTGAAAAAATCTTTTCTTGATAGCTATTGAGTAGCACAGATAAAAAGGTTTTCCTTGGTATTGATTGTAAGGTGAAACGTGGCTGGATTTCAGAGCTATTTCAGAGCCAGAATTGAGAAGTTATGACCAAAACTGGCCATGACAAGTAAACAGGAAAACAGGGGCTGTAGAGAAGGCTGAGGTTGCCCANCTGCAAAGACTGGGTGGTGGGCTGAATTAGGGTTACAACTCCAGGGTAAGAAAAAAAACCAAGATTTGCAGTCAGAACACGCTAGCCTCCTGGCACAGATCCACAAAAATGATCCAGTGTCTCTGTTTTGTTAGTTTTGTGTCTTTCTAAGTTATGTTTTTATCAAGTTCCATGACAAGTGAGGTGTGCACCCCAACTGTATTCATGGAAATGCTGAGCCCATGCTGCACACTCATTGCTGCTATTCTCCTAAGAGTTTAGCCTGTCTCCTTAATTGACCTGCTGTATTGAAAATCCCCATTTCCAAGTGAGCTCACCTCACCTGACACCCTGGCTCAGAAGTTTCTCCAGCACAGACATTCCAAGGCCCATGGCTGAGAGGAGATTATGGAAGACAATGCTCACGGAGGGCCCGAGCCCTGTGCAGCAGAGGACATGGCACATGCCAGTCCGTGCAACTGCAGATGAATGGAGCCTTTTCCACACTTCAGTGCTATTCTCTTCTCTCCACCTGCCCTCCCGGAACTGCACAGGAAGTGGACTAGAGCTGCCATGGGTTTGCATCCCACCCAAATCTTCAGTGTGGAGAATTTCCCTAGGCATCCACAGACACCAACGTTTTCTTGCATTTTAATTTTGACAGTCTGTGGAGAGCTTGCCTAGTGAGAGAGCTCTGGATAGGATCCCCAGAACTGGGGAGCTGAGGGGACCACCTAGCTGCATTTTCATTTTGCCAATCTAGACAACACTCAGGTGATGGCCCTTGGCCACATTCCCTGTGCCGCTGCCTCCTTGTTGCAGCTGCATGCTCATTTGTGTGATGCATCTAAACCCTGCAGAGANACTCAGCAGATTTCAGGATCTAGCTAAAGAGCTCCCTGGTTTAAATTGTGTCTGCTTTTTTTTTTCTTTGAGACAGGGTCTCACTATACAGCCCTAGCGGGCCTGGAACTCACTATGTAGACCAGGCTGGCCTTGAACTCATGGAGATCTACAAGCCTCTGCCTACCTAGTGCTGGGATTAAAGGCATGAGTGGCCATGCCTGGCAATGGACCATAAAGCGATTTCTTTTCTGTGCTCAGCTCTGATTTGATTTTGCCTGAGATTTCTTTGCCCTTAGGGAAGTCTTAATTGTTCTTGTTTTAGTTGTGGCCCAAGTATATCCATGGGTAAGGAAATTCATGTAAGAAAATAACATCCTCGGATAGAAGAATGGATGGATGGATGGATGGATGGATGGATGGATGGATGGATGGGTGGATGGAGAGATGTATGTATGTATGTGTGAATGGATGTGTGGATACACATCTAGATGTGTATAAGAGACAGGGTGAACAGATGGGTGGACAGACGGATGGACGGACAGATGGATGGATGGATGGATGGATGGATGGATGGATGGATGGATGGATGGATGGATGGATGGATAGATGGATGGATGAGTAGATGAATGGATGAATGAATGGACAGACGGATGGATGGATGGGTAAATGGATGGATGGGTGGATAGACGGATGGGTGGGTGGATGGATGGATGGATGGATGGATGGATGGATGGATGGATGGATGGGTGGATGGAGAGATGTATGTATGTATGTGTGAATGGATGTGTGGATGGATGAATGGATGATGTGCAGAATGAAAAACAGACATAGGGTCTGTAAAATGCAGGCTCTTTTCTTATTTCTTCACCTTATAATTTGAGTATCACCATACTGTGTTAAAGCTGTCTTTTCTCCACTTTATAACAGCTCTGGTGTATTTCTCCATAGGGCAATCTCCCCTAAACTCAATAGAGTTTTCAAGACCTGCTTTCTGCAAGCCCCATTGGGTGACTAAGTAAAGGATGAATAGAGGAAAGTGACAGAGGTGACTGTGTGTTTAAATTTCTCCTTTAAAAAAAAAAGAGTTAAGTGCTTAAAAACATCTCCTGCCTCTTAAATTTAGGTTTCCAAGGGTGCCTTAGAAAAACAAAGGACCACTTTCCAAGTTTGTCACTTCTTGCAGATTGGTGCTGCTGTGATCTGAGGGCTCCCTGGAGAGACTTGATAATGCAAGTGCCTCAGACTGTCAGGTGCTACAGGAATTTCCAAAATTACCTATGCAGGTGGTACCTGGAATCCATATTTTCTGTTTCTTCTAAAAATTATTACCCTTAACATAACAAAAACCGTCTCGTTCCACAGTGGTGAGGTCCAGCACAGGGACCCCGCACTCTCCTGTTAATCAGTGGGGATGCACATGGATGGAGTAGGTCAAACACTGTGCAAGTTTAGGAACAACTTCATTTTCCCCTATTAGTGAAACTGCCCATCTCTTGGAACATCCATGAGCACAGTGAGAGGATTCTAAAAACCATGAGATGGTGGGAAGTGGCCTCTCCTATCTGACACAGCCAGGCCAGAGGGCAGTAGTGGGAGAAGGTAGCCAGATGTCATGGTGAAGACAGTGGGAGTGGCAAATGACTCCCCAGTCCACCTTGCTGGATGACTTTCTTAAAAAAGAACCCATTTGTGTCAGAAAACACAACAGTAATCATAAAACAGGCGAAAAGCTTAAGGNCTTTTGCTGACNAGGCCATTTCCAGGGTAGATAATATTTTTCTGTCAGTTTATATTTTTAATAAAAAATGTTGAGATCTGTTTCCTACATCTGTTGACCTGGATAATTTTTACCAAGTGCTTAAGGTTCACTCAGGGGCCTTTTAACATATTTTAAGCATGGAATAGATAAAAATTAAAGACTCTTGAAAAATCTTCCTAAGTTTGAATATTGACAACGAATTATACCTTATTCACTGAGAACCTTGCTNTTAATAATTTACTATCTGATGAATTTTGAGAATCTCTGTTCATCTTTCACGTGATACATCAGTAATTGACTATCAATAAAAGGATGGAAAGCTTCATTACCACTCCAGAAAAAGTACCAGCATTAATATACTGTTTCTATGACTAATTCTAATCCAATTGATAATAAGAGGCTAAAAAGGAGTTTACGATTATTTTCATGATTCTCCAGTTAGCTTCTGTGTGGACAAATCTTTTATGANTGTGTCAGCAATATTTACAAATCCCTGAAAACACACCAAAACCAGTTTACAGCAANGAAGAAAGAAATCTATCTTGTCCGTAGTTTGCAGCTGAGAATGGCTTGGACAAATNTACAACNAAGGACAGCACCTGCATTTCAATGAGACCCTCATGTGCTGTTCTGCATGGTTGGAAATGCCCCATTTCCATCCTGGAATGCTGTAGTTCAGACAGCTCTGTCACNCACAACAAGGAATGTTGAAACCTTGGTTTTGGCTCAATGTCTGGTACAAGATGGAGTTTTGGGGTTGCCACTGCTCAGTGGAACCTTATTCTATGTTTCATGTGCTAAATGTTTGATGCTGAGATTTTTTTCTTCTATATGTAAAGCAGATCATA